>JAMPIV010014843.1:0-600000 GCA_024509875.1 Oreohelix idahoensis | reverse complement strand
TTGGAGAACAAGCTAAATACATTCGAGAACAAATGTCTTAGAAAACTCATGAACATCAGTTGGAAAGAATTCAAGACTAATCGACAAATAAGAGAAGACTCTAGGCAGAAATATGTCTCCGACTATATAAGGAAAAGACGATGGTCATATATCGGTCATGTCCTACGAATGCAAAACAACAGAATACCACTACAGGCGCTCACTTGGGTTCCTGAAGGTAAGAGGAAAAAAGGAAGACCAAAAGAAACACTCAGAAGAACAATAATAAGAGAAGGAAGAACGTTGGGCCTAAATAATGTGCAAGAGCTAAGAGGAGTGGCGTCACAACGAACAACCTGGAGAGCACTGGTTTCTGCCTTATGCGCCGTGTTTGGTGCTTAAAGAATTTATTATTATTATTATGTATAAATACAACCTGCTTATAGCATTCATCAAACATTACAGTCAAGTCATATAAATAACAATAAAAACAAAAAACAAAAAGATTATGACAATCAAATGATGCATCATAATATCACAACGAAATTACATGTTATTCTAAAAATAACAATATATCATGTACGATATCATAGAATACAAAAAATATTTACTGTCTAAAAAATAAAAAAAAAATCAGACGTAAACACTCCCACTCTCTTTAGAACATGCTTGACCCTCAGCAAGTAACACATCAGACGATAGTTGAACGCTGTCTGGTTTTGCTTGAACAAACACCCGAGCGCAAAGCTGATCTACATATTTGACCGATACTGTAAACAGGAGCGCTGACCTCTATTGAACAGTCACCACTGTGAATGAATACAAATGAAAATCTCCACTTTAATCAGCCGTAAGATTTAAGTAGCAAAAACGGATAGTTAATTCAACAATTACCTAACACAGTGGTTTGTGTAAAGTCCTGGTCTCCTCACGATGTCATCAGCTCTTTTCCTATTACATTTAGATACTACAGACACATGACCGCACTTGTATGTCGTCACTGCTGTATTCTGCAATAGATTTTTACCCCTAACACAACGAGATGCTTTCTCGACATCAAAATTAGAACAAGCAGTATCATTCAATAGACCCTTATCATTCTTATCACCCTGCCTATAAGAAAACTTAGGCCTTAGTTGAGGAAAGTCACTCTGGTTATGTGACGAAAAATTTGGAGATTTGTTATGTCTATAGAACACATCGTCTTTTATTCTATCTTGACCATTGTTATTTTTATGAATCAAGTTAGCACTTTTAGTTTTGTTGCGATTACCATCTCCTCTTTGAATATAGTTACTTCTAGGATCAAAATGTTGAAATCTGTCAAATTGTCTACAGTTCATTGGATAATAAGAATTACCACTTGACAAACTCCTTTGGTCCTGTCTAACCTTAGAATTATTTCTCTTACCAAAGCCTTTACTTTCTTTGCCTATGGGGATATGCTTACCAATTCTGTCAAACTGACTGAGCTGAGTTTGACAAGCAATTGGACCGCTAGAATGTTTATCATCCTGTCCATAATGTGTCTCATTCTTGGACCTAGTAGTACTAGATTTATTCCTTGCTATAAATTTATCAGAGTTTACAACAGTAGATACATGGTTGGTATTAAGAGTTCTGGCTTGAACTTTATGACTATTCTTTTCATGATTAAAAGAACTTGATGGCAATCTAGAATTCTCTTTGTTTGTCTGACGCCACAAATCACAATCATTAGCAGAGACGCCATCAGCACGCGGAAAATTGTACCTGCCACGTAGGGATTTACCTCTATCCTGCTTAACATCAGTAGAAGTATTAGCAACGAGTGTGTAGAGCTGACTCTTTGCAACTTTCTGTCTATCACTGTCAACATTGACAGAAGACTACATTCTGTTTTTCAAAACCATATCTAGTAAGCCATATATTCTTTCCTTTGCTTCCGCAATTTCATTATCTTTAAGTGAAATCTCTTCACTTAACCTTTTATTTAACTCCTTAACAGCCAAAACTTTGTCGCTTTCTTCTGCTAGTAATTTCTCAACCTTAATCAATTTGTCTTTCTCCACCATTAACTCTTCCACTCTCTCTTTATCATCCCTCTCAATCTCACGATCATGGTCATTCATAAGCCTATCAACCTTTTCTGGTAATACCGCATTCTTTTCTTTAAGTTGGCGACCAAGGACCATGTTATAGTTTAATAGACCAACAAGTGTTTTATTAAAGGACTTTTCACGTTCCTTTTTATCTTCCAACTGAGTTTTCAACTCTTTGATTTCGCTTAATGCAGAGTTCAAACTTGCTTGCACACTAGCAAGTTCCGAGTTTGATTTATACAAATCACCTGTGAGCTTAGACAATTTTTCCTGAAGTTTACTCTCTTCAGCAATACTCTTTGAGCAATTTTTTCTTTCTTGTCTGTTGACTCTTACTTCCTCATCTTCTAACTTCTTTTCCTGATTGTCAGAGATGCCGTAGAAAATTAACGTGTGTATATTTCTTACTATATGATCATGTTTAACATTCATATAGATGTATGCAAATGAACGAAGGTAAGTTAATAACCGTGCTAAATCCTCTGCCATTCTCAAATGAGGATGAAACTGAAAATTGTCCTTAGCAAAATATCTTAGGGCTTTTGACGTATTGACCAAAAATCTGTCCATTACATGTGCCTCAAGCTCTGGGCCTTTCAATTTTTCAAAATCTTTCCCTTCTTCATATAAATATACCAAAATAGGCCTCATATCATCAGGATCTGTATCAACATCAAGATCCATAGTGATTTATCTATTGAGTTCACTGTATATGTAATCACCTATACAAATTATTGTCACAAGAGGTTGGACAATTACCTTTCCAGATCACAGAGTTAACTACCTGTTAAAAAAATGAGCTTATTCCCAAATCTGTATCAGCAATTCCTTTCTATAGTACCTTTATATGGGCATATTCAGGAAAGTCTATATATATGTCATAGCCATAAGTTACTTATGCTTCAACTTCTATAATCAATCTATATAGATATCGACAATAACCACAACAGATATCAATAGATTAAGTTTGTACTATTCAAGAAGGCCTGATGACATACATTGAGCGACACAATTTAAACTCTACCAAACCACTTATCTGTCATTAATGCCGTTCCTCTCCGCCAAGACACTAAATATCACAAAGTTATGCGGCTAAAAACACTCCACTGCGGGAAGGTACTTGAACTTGACTTTTTCCCTTCAGGTACTTGTGATAGAATAGCATGTGCTTGACCAATGCACACACGACAACAGGAACCGGAAACAGTCTGGAACTCAGCAAACACAGCAACTCTTGACTCTTCTGTAGTCATAAAGGTACACGTAACACCGTGTATCATAACCTCTTGAACTTGAAATGGGGATAACTGGAACAAACTGCTGGTACAAACACCGTCAAAGTCTACTTCAACCCCCGTGACCACTGCAGACGTTGTTGTGGTCTATGGTTAATAAATCGAATGTCAAACAGACACTGGTGTAGAGTTGAATACAACCACGAATAAAACGTGCGTGGTTTCTCACTTGCGTTACACAGGCAGATTACAATACCAGGTCAAGATTCTGAACACAGGAGACCCAAGCCACGCCCACACAGGGCTATTTATGTGTACATCGAGATCCCGTAGTAATAATGTTATAACACAAATGACATAGGTGTCAGTTACACCCCGTAAGACTGGTATAGAAGATAAAACCAGTCTTGGCCACCACTGTTAATTAATGGGGGGATAAGTAGGGATACTGTTAATCATCGTGTATTCTTCCACCTGTTGGATATTCTTTCAAGTACACTCTACTGTTGAAGTAACACACCTCTGTAGAGGTAACAGATTCTTAAATACATCCGCCACACAGGCTTATTCTATATATATATGTATGCTGCTGTCCTGTCCCCGTGTCTGCAATGTTGACATGGGTGTATGTAGATTCAGTTACACCCCACAGTACGTATGTAAGAGTACATGGAGAAGTCAAAAAAGGGTTGTAAACGACTGGGAACAGTTCGATACTGTTTATTCCGTTACAACACAGACACAACGGCATAGATGAAAATACGTTGACAGCAAAAGCATGAAATATCTCAGCGCTAGCAATACTGAACTGCACACTTGGCAGTTATGATCATAATCATGGCCTTCAAATCTCTCACTCCTTAAATACTCAAGACTGCAACTACGGCAGTTATATTAATGGCCTTACAAATCTCTACACTTCTTAAATACTCAAGACTGCAACTACGGCAGTTATATTAATGGCCTTACAAATCTCCACACTTCTTAAATACTCAAGACTGCAACTACGGCAGTTATATTAATGGCCTTACAAATCTCTACACTTCTTAAATACTCAAGACTGCAACTACGGCAGTTATATTAATGGCCTTACAAATCTCTACACTTCTTAAATACTCAAGACTGCAACTATGGCAGTTATATTAATGGCCTTACAAATCTCCACACTTCTTAAATACTCAAGACTGCAACTACGGCAGTTATATTAATGGCCTTACAAATCTCTACACTTATCCAAAAAAACACAGCGAAAACCATCGCTAGACATATTCCTAGTGCTCTGCGCAGACACACTCTTATAGCTGACTCCCTCAGTCAACCCCCAGGACACAATGCTCTCTTGTACACACCCAGGGAACACACTGTGAACTCCCTGTCACGAGACTCGACTGTTTGAAACCCCACTCAGTCAAAAACACATGTGGGCTAGCCGCGAGCTTAATCACAGCTCACTACAACTCAGGGATAAATTCCTCACAGGCGTGACTCAACGCTGTGAGAAGCGATCATCGCTTTGTTCTCGATCATACGAGAAGATATTATTCCTATCCCAAATTTAAACAAGCATCAGCTTAATCGGGCATCAAGTGCCACAACCCATAATTTAACTTGTCCAAAAAACATATTCATAATTACTGCCCTTTTCATAGGATCAACTCGTTACAGTATGTTAAACAATATAGTAACCCTATAGTAAAATGCATACTGGAGAGAAACCTTTCAAGTGTGATGTTTGTCATATAGGGATTACAAGTGGTCTTAGTCTGAGAAAACACACAAAAATACATACAGGAGAGAAACATTACAAATGTGATGTTTTTTTATGTAAGTTGTAACGGCTGTGGTAATCTAAGAACCCACTAAAGAATACACTTAAAGGAGTAGCTTTATATATATGCTGTATAGGTTACATAGTCTCTTAATCTTGACATGCAGAAAAAATACACACTGGAGAGTGTTCTTACATGGTTGGTTTATTTTGTGATTTACAAACATTTATTCATACTTTTGTATTCACTGAAATACTTTGTTCCCTTTAGTAGAAGCTACTGACATCCAGCATGACTCTGCTACTGACATCCAGCATGACTCTGCTACTGACATCCAGCATGACTCTGCTACTGACATCCAGCATGACTCTGCTACTGACATCCAGCATGACTCTGCTACTGACATCCAACATGACTGCTACTGACATCCAGCATGACTGCTACTGACATCCAGCATGACTTTGCTACTGACATCCAGCATGACTCTGCTACTGACATCCAGCATGACTGTAGAAAACCCGAGGGGGATAGGAGAGAAATTTGAACTCTCCCACAGACGCTTCAGTGTATCTGAGGTACCCTATCTGCTGGAATACAGCAATGCACTTCAGATCAGTTCTGACACTCCTATTAACCCTGCCAAAATTGTTGGTGATAAGGATGGAGAAGGTTCAGATCCACCTTGGGATGGCATTGGTTTGAACGTGAAACCTCACGTATGCCCCAGTTTTGGTGCAGATGCACAAGACTCTGATGTCCCAGTCGGCTCCATCTCTCCTAATTCTTTATCTGTCATTTCTTTTGGCTGCGAGGGCCCAAGCCCTGTGAAACAGAGAGAGAGGCTCTCTTGATTCTATTTCTGTGCCAATTGAAAAGCCTGGTAAGCCATCAGTTGCTAAACCTTGCATCAAAGAAATACATCTGAGGCACCCTTCCCATATCTTCTCAGTAGGGGAGATGCCTCTGCCGATGTTGGCCGCTTGTAAACAAAACCAGATTCAACCGATCATTTTGCCTGGCAAGTGAACAGTTCTGCACTTGTCACCTGTTGAGTATAGCGACAGACCGCCTGACCGAGGTCAAAGTAAGGTCAGGTGACACGTGCTAGTTCACACCAAACTATGGCATAAGGCATATAATGATTATACAAGCACAAACATAGTCAACTGTATGTCTTCCATGTCAGGACTCATTGTCTAGCAGTTAACATCACAGTAACACAGGGACTCCAACTAACAAGTAATAATGAAACATCATAACTGCCGAGTCAATCTCCAAACATTTAATACTTCACTAACTGTTTTACAATAACACATGGATAGTGTGATGCATATGATACAAATAATACTCTAGAGAATCTGCTCTAGCACAACTGCTACCATCAATAACCCTGATGTCTCAGCAACAACATAATCTTGCCATCTCACTTTCTTCCTCACTCTGCAACATCCCTCATTCAACTCCCCTTCTGTTAATCCCAACACACACCTCATGTTTTGACATTTACTCACGCTCTCACATATCCCCGCTTGATCATACATGAACAATTCACAACAACTCATGTAAACATTGTGATACACTCACTCTTTAACTGTTCATGACACTATACCCAACAAAGCACTACCAACACAAGACTGTTCCGGCCACTGTTTGATTACCCAGGACCTCGATCCTTGTAGATACTATAATGCCTGGCACTTTCACAGAGTTTCCCTCTCATGCCTCAACCATCTCTGGGCCCGAAACAATAGGAGTGAGCAGGACTTTCCTCACTCTTTTTCTACCAATAACTGACTCGGCATTGCTCTTCAAGTCTATCAAATGTATAGGTCGCATTGTGATCTCAAATCACAAAAACAACAAGTGGCACCCAGAGTAAGAGAATGTGGATCCAATCACATTCCCAGACTGTGTCCTTGGCACGGTCCAATAACGAAATATTTCAACAACAACAAAAACATTTCTCTTATACAAATGCAATTAATTATGATAACATGCTAGGCATGATAAGTTATACCACAGTACTATACCTAACTAAAAAATAATAAAAATAAAAAATGACAACATGTACTGTGGCTGCAATCCTAAAATACAATTAATCTATACCCTTTAGATCCCCAAGGAGCATAAGCCTTCAACAAACACATGCCAAATCTTCCTGTCCTGTGCCATCTGCTCAAGTTCTTTCCATGTTTTCCTCATCATTTTTGCCTCTGTATCCAGTTCTCTTCTCCATGTGTTTTTGTTCTACCTCTGCCTCTCTTTCCCTGTGGATTCCAGAACAAGGACTGCCTTGTAATGCTATTGTTACACCTCTTTTTGTGCACCTCAATGTTTTCATTATTTTGAAATGCTGCGGTGATCAACTAGAGTGAGGGTGTGTGTTATGATTGTGAGTGTGATTTAGGGTAAGTCTGTGGGAAGAATGTAGGTCGTGAATGGGGGGAAGTGTTAGGTGATGTTTTGGCAGTGAGTGAGTGCGTGAAAGGGGATGCAACTTACAGAGCAGTGTATTCAGCCGGAATGGCTGTGTGGGATGTGTAGTTTTTGTGATGATATTCTATGTCCACTGTATGATTCTACTTCATGAGGAATTAGCAATGTGGGTGATTGCTAGATGAGATAATTGAAAGGAAGTATATTTTGAGCTCTACTTGATTTGTTCATGATTTCAACAATGTTGTGTTAGATGACTTCCGTGCGGACGCAAGACGGACAGAACAGTTCGCTTCTTGTATTATATTGACTGCCTAGGCCATATGTGTGGCCACTATTCAAGTGTATTAACTTGATGAACATCTGTTTTATTGGAGTAATGTATCGACAATAAAGTCTGTTTCGTATCTGTCACTGGAGCATTTATTTGATGATTTACTGTTGGCGTTACACTTCCTAGACGCATGCTTGGGCCTATTTTATGAACATACCATTGATAACGCCACAGTTTTTTGGTAGGCCAAGCCGGAGATTTTGAGGTAGACAACAACTACAGCTCATTTTAGCGACATACACATCTCTGTTGTATATGCCTAGCCAGTGAAAATGAACTACTACAATTAAATACAGCATTTAATATGCATTTAAGTCTACACTGATTCCAAGGATCTAGCTGATGGAATTTTTTGTCTTGTCAACTTTGATGGCCTCAGTATCCATCAATTTTGAATACTAATATAACTGCTTCAGCTTTAGAGTGCACACACAAAGGTACAAACATATGCCAGCCAATTAACGACTTCAACAAAGGGGTGCAACAGATTGAAAGAAACATTTCTTGTGCATATACCAGGGTGGGTATACCAAATACCTCAATGCATCATTGGTGTCAAACATCTGATCATATTGCAGAACGTAGCGACATTGTGTTTCAAGAACTGTATAAAGAACTGCATTACAAGTGTATTCTCCACATTTCAATTTCTTCTCGGCAAGCAGTGGAAAGGGCCACAGTCTTCAAGCAATAGTGCCTTAGCTAGGAGTGCAGTCTACAACAGAGACAGTCAAAGAAAGGAGCCACCATCATGTATTGCCACTGTGATGCGTCGGTCCAGGAGGAGGACATAAATAAGATAAGTGGTTTAATGTTTTGTGGCATAAGTCCTTCCTATATTTTACATGGTAGAGCTCCTTCTTTATGTCTATATAGGTTATATGTTTCTATCTTGGTTGTTGGTTTTTTTTGGTCTTTTCTGGTGATTTTGGAATACCTTTCAGGATGGTCCCAAAATCAAAGAGTCTATAAGGCAAGCATATAATACTTTCTAAGTGAGGCCCAGCAAAAATTGCTGTGTATTATAGCGCTCACTTTAAATTTATTATATCCAATTTCTATCTTAGTTGTGATGTCATGTTCTTCATTGTAGTTCGTGGTTGTTGACTGTTTTTATATTTAGTTCTTCAGCATTATTGTTTGTAACCTGCTGCTCTCATCTTACTATCATTTAGTTGATACATATATTAATGTTGTTTGCGTCTTTGTCTTGTCACTGTGTAGTGCTAGCGATTATTTTATTTTCATAGCATTTGGTTTTCTTTTATTATCTACATTTCTTTGCTCTCACTATTGTCACAAATTGTCTTTGTTTGTACTGTCCTTACTCCAATCTTTATGATGATTTCATGATACCTGCAGGTGTATGTATATATAAACATAGTATTATTCTATTTGGTTATTATGAATCTTCAAACTCTAAAGGAGAACGATTTCTGGTATAGCATACTTATTGTAGATAAGTATTGATAATTTGGGTTCAATGAACCAGAATAAATTGACAACTGAGTAAGTGAGAGTAAACATTAACGGTAAAACATGGCTACTTTAGAATATTTTATCAAGATAGGACAAACCCTAGGAAAGGAAGGACAGGTTTTGGAAGAGTTTGCTTTCACGAAATTGTGTGTGGCTGAAGAAAAAAAAGATTTGACGATATTGCTAGAGATGAGAGGGCACGGGAGAGAGAAGAGAAAACACGGGAGAGAGAAGAGAACATTAAATTATCTGAAGAAAGTACAAGATTAGCCGAATTGGAACATGAACAGAAAATGGCAGCTATCGAGGTTGAGAAATTAAAACTACAGCAACAAGATAACCTGAGGAATCTTGTAAATTCTGGGTCTGAGAAGAAGGACCACACCGCTAATTTTAAGTTTCGCCTACCAAATTTTTCTCCAGGGGTAGATGACATTTCATGCTTCTTACACCGTTTTGAGTCACTATGCATGGAATTTAATATTCCAAGAGCATCATGGGCAATTCGTTTAGAATCCTACTTGACAGGGGACTCGTTAACAGTGGTGTACACTTTGGACGAGGAGAATAGAAGGAATTATGATGCAGTCAGAACACTGCTGTTAAGAAAATACCATTTGGATGAGGAAGGCTATCGCCAACATCTGAAGAAATTGATACCAGAGACTAACAAGGATTTCAGAGAATTCATTTCATCGATTAAGATGTGTTTCAATCATTGTGTGGAATTGGCAAAAATTGATTGCACTTTCAAGGGATTAATGGATCTAGTGCTGAGGGATAAGGTCTTATCATCTATAAGTCCAGAATTACTCACCTACTTACATGAACGGAAACCGGATTCTCTTACAATGATGGAATCATTAGGACGCCAGTTTATGATGGCACATCCGGGTAAGACTGTCGGTAACACTAGTGTTATGGAGGCTCTACCTGTGTGCTCCGCTCGTCTCATGCAAACGAATAATATTAGGCCTCGAACTCAAAGCATGGATAGGAACTTCGATCGAAATACTAGATCATTTCGAGGGCGCTATAACTTTATGCGCCACCAATCTCCACACCGGGGTGATTTCCGCCGTTATTGTGATGGTGGATCACCTCGACATAATGACAGTCAAACCAATAACTCTTGGCATCAGTACTAAAATGGAGGCAATAGAAATTATTATAAAAACCAAAACACTAATGAACCTAATTCTCTACATTGTCCTGAATGTACATGTCCCAAACATGTTAACAATCCACATAATGGAAGAAACAGAGGTAGAAACGTCCATGGTAATGACTACTTCAGTCATTCACAGAGTGTAGAACGCACATATGTTAATGCCTGCCAAGATAATAATCCTGACATGGAAAACAAAGGGGACAATAATACCAACCATGCTAATGCGTGCAGTGTAGACTTGCATAATGAGGTATGTTTCACGGAATGTGAGACTCTTTTTAAATCAGATGTAACTTCAAGATTGTTATGCGGGCATCCTTTACCTGCACTGGCAGTACATGATGGCACAGGGTCTTTGACTTTTAACAAAGGTTTTCTCAATAATAGACTTGTTTCAGTCTTGAGGGATACCGGATGTGCCACTGTAGGTGTTAGAAAGTCATTAATTGATCCATCTTGTTTCACAGGTACTAAAGATAAGTGTGTAACCTTTGGGGGTACAGTGGAATATTATCCCATGGCGGATGTTTTTATTGATACACCGTTTTTTACAGGAAAGGTTAGAGTTTGTATGCACGATCATCCAATCTCGGATGTGGTTTTGGGGAACATTACAGGCATAAATGTTTGCTCAAAACAGGACATTTCTGACTGGGAATGTCATCATATGATATCTACAAATGCTGTCATTACTACAGCGCAACATAAGGCTCAGACACAAAGCAAAAATGTGATGAACAATGATGGAATGCAGCTTACCATGATAAGTAAGGAATCATTTAGTGCTGTACAAAAAACAGATACCACATTGACAAAACTTTTTCATTTGGCAACGTCAGGAAATATTAAATGTACAATAACATCAAGATAGTGGTTCCAGATTAAAAAAGATATCTTGATCCGGAACTTTGACGATTTCACAACAGTAAAGAAACAAATAATTGTGCCCAGACCTTATAGACCATTAGTCTTGAGACATGCCCACGATGCAGATTGTGCAGGTCACATGGGTATTGCGAGAACAAAGTATAGGATTTTAGCTCATTTTTACTGGCCGTGCATTAATAAGGTCATTAAAATATTTTGTCGCTCGTGTGTTACATGTCGAAGAGTGACACGTAAGGGTGCTTATTATATGGCACCTATTCAGGCCACAGATGTTTCTGTGCGCCCCTTTTCTAAAATGGCAGTCGACATTATTGGTCCTCTGTCAGGTGCATCTGCCAGAGGCCACAAATATGTCATAACGTACATTGACATGTGCACACGATGACCGGGAGCTATTCCTTTGAAAAATATTGCAACTAAGAATATAGATGATGCACTTTTTCTCATCTTTTGTCGCTTCGGATTTCCAGAGAAGATATTGTCCGATAGGGGTACACAGTTTGTATCTGAGGCAATGTCTAAGATGATGAGATTATTTTCGATTGAAAGATCTCTGAGTATGATCTACCATCCGATGTTGATTGGCATGGTAGAGCATCTAAATTCCACATTAAAGCAACTGCTAGGAAAAGTATCTGACAAGCATCCTCAGGATTGGGATAGATTACTGCCCACAGTACTGTTTGCTTATCAGGAGGTGTCGAATGAGCAAACAGGATTTTCTTCATTTGAATTGATCTATTGGGCAAAACCTCGAGGACCCATGTCCATTTTCAAACAATTACTGCTAGGTTTGAAAAAGATCCTGAGGTGAAATCTTCATATCAGTACATAGTGAATCTTAGAGAAAGATTAATTGACGCATGTCAGTTGGTGACGTAATCATCGGAGTGGGCAAAAGAAAAAGCATGATCATTTTACAACCAACATAGGAAGTTATGAACATTAGCACCTGGAGATGAAGTCTATGTGCTATTGTCACAAACGGAAAATCATTTATTAATCTCGTGGAGTGGCCCGTACAGGGTCATCTCTAAAAGAACAGATGTGGATTATGTCATTGTGGTAAAAGGGAAAAATAAAACATTCCACATAAATATGCTTCAAAGGTTTCATTCGAGACCTGATAATTTACAGTTAGTTTTTGATTCTCCCGTGGAAACTACAGGTTGTCTTGCTTCTATCGCTGTTATTAATAAAGAACAAACTTCTTTCCATGATGTTCCTTTATATTTACCACTCATTCCTCTTCAGCCTACAGATTCCTGGAAAGATGTTTCCATATGCACTGAACTTGTAATCGTCAAGATAAAATCCGAAGTCTCTTACAGTCTTTTCCAGATGTACTCACTGACATTCCTGGACGAACACATATAATTTCTCATTCTATTAAACTTAGGGATGATCATCCTATCAGACTACGACTATATCCAATTCCATTGCACTTACGTGATCAAGTGGAAAGAGAACTTGATGACATGCTCCATCTTAACATCATATCTCCTTCTAATTCACCCTATGCTTTTCCAATGGTCGTCATTAGGAAGAAGGATAAATCAGTTCGAATTTGCATTGACTTTCGGCGACTTAACAGTATTACAATTACTGATGCTGAGCCCATGCCAGTGCTGGAAGACTTACTGTCACAACTCTCTGAGGCTATGTATTTTAGTAAATTGGATTTGTCAAAAGTGTCTTGGCAAAAGTGTCTTGGCAAATTCCGCTCACAGAAGAGTCCAAACCTTTCACAGCTTTTTCTACATCTAGAGGGTTGTTTCAGTGGAACTACATGTGCTTTGGTCTGGTGAATGTGCCAGCTACTTTTGTGCGTATGATGAGGATGATTTTGTCCAATAGATTTGATGTCATCACGTACATTGATGATATAGGTCTCTTTCACAATTCTTGGGAGGAACATACTGCTCGTCTCAGGTCATTCCTCCATATTCTATGGGTACATAATCTCACAGCAAAATTCTCCAAAATTCAGATAGGGTTTCAAGAAATTACCTTCTTAGGACACAGAGTCGGTCATGGCTGTCTGAAACCTGAGGATACTATGGTATCACGTATCCTAAATCTCTCTATACTGACAACAAAAAAGCAAGTTCACAGTCTTCTTGGGTTGTTGAACTTCTATCATAAGTTTATACCAAATTTTTTGTCCATCACTTCAGTTCTGTCCTCGTTTACTAGAAGGGGCTCTCCTAATAAAATCCTATGTAATGCAGATTGTGACAGAGCATTACACCATATTAAAATTTGTTTTTCTAACGCATTTATTTTAAGATTACCTAACATGCGTTTACCATTCATTCTCAGGACTGACGCATCTTTGGAGGGAATTGGTGGGTGCCTGATGCAAGACTTTCACGGAGCTACTCATCCAGTTTTATATGTTAGCCGAAAACTGAATACGAAAGAATCCAGGTACCCCGCCATTGAATGTGAACTGCTGGCTTTGGTATGGTGCATGACCAAGCTTCAGCGCTACTTACTGGGTGCAGTTTGTCCAACAAACTGACCACAAGGCAATGACATATTTGCAAACTGCCAAGATTCCAAATCAGCATGTAGCCAGATATGCTCTCCTTCTACAATCTTATGATTATAAGATTCTTCCTATAAGAGGTAGCAAGAATGTTTTGGCTGACACATTATCCAGATGTGTCATACATGATTAGGACAGTAACTTGACATGGACATGATACACAGAGTGATAGTTATGCCGAGTGGGTACTTATGAACCTGACTATTTCTGAACTATGCTAATGGTGAAACTCTTGATTTCTGCAAGAACGTTTAATACCATTCATGGATTTTGTTTATTTACTTACAAGAAAACATTTTGGTAAATTATGTGATTTTATTGGTAATTATTGTTTGAATAGATTGCATTAGGTCCACTACTACACTTAGGTTATTACTGACATAATGTGTTTATTATTATTATATTTGACTTCAGTCATTGACGGAACCATATATGATTTCACTTCGACTGTCACGAGAGGGTTCGAAGATACATTATTGGCCATCCTTCTGGGAAAACCGGTAGTTTTCTCTTGGGGGGGGGGGGGGGAAGGAATAATGTTACACCTCTTTTTGTGCACCTCAATGTTTTCATTATTTTGAAATGCTGTGGTGTTCAACTAGAGTGTCACGGGAATAGATGTTATGAACTGAGTGAGGGTGTGTGTTATGATTGTGAGTGTGATTTAGGGTAAGTCCGTGGGAAGAATGTAGGTCGTGAATGGGGTCAAGTGTTAGGTGATGTTTTGGCAGTGAGTGAGTGCGTGAAAGGGGATGCAACTTACAGAAGTGTATTCAGCCAGAATGGCTGTGTGGGATGTGTAGTTTTTGTGATGATATTCTATGTCCACTGTATGATTCTACTTCATGAGGAATTACCAATGCGGGTGATTGCTAGATGAGATAATTGAAAGGAAGTATATTTTGAGCTCTACTTGATTTGTTCATGATTTCAACAATGTTGTGTTAGATGACTTCCGTGCGGACGCAAGACGGACAGAACAGTTTACTTCTTGTATTATATTGACTGCCTAGGCTCTTTGTGTGGCCACTATTCAAGTGTGTTAACTTGATGAACATCTGTTTTATTGGATTAATGTATCGACAATAAAGTCTGTATCGTATCTGTCACTGGAGCATTTATTTGATGATTTACTGTTGGTGTTATACTTACTAGACGCATACTTGGGCCTATGTTATGAACATACCATTGATAACACCACAGCTATCAACAGGTTTCCTCAATGTGTGTCCTATTAATCACCAGCGTCTTCTCAACTCTTGTTCCACTGGCACTTGTCTGGTTCTTGTCACCAGTTCCACATTTGTGACTTTGTCATACCATTTAAGTCCTTCTATTCTACGCATGCACCCGTTTATAAAAGTCTGTAGCTTATCACGGCTGTTTGCCAGCGATCTTTTAGTTGTTTCCCTTTTTTCCCCGACCGCGCTATTTATAGCCCACTTGACAGAGGTCACGTGGTCAACTTCCTAATGGGAAAAACATGTGGCGATGTTTACTTTTGATAGGGCTTAATTAATGCTTTTAGGCTACTTTATTATTATAAATACCAGCTTTAATTTTGCGTAAAGCTAGACTAGAAATGTTGAGGGTAAATTTTAGAGCAAGAACAAACATTTTATCACAATTAGAACAGAAGATATAGTAGTCTGAAATAGTGTAAAATTTACGTTTTTTATATATTTTGTTATGGTTTGTTTATAATGTAATTTACACTAAATCGGTCACAATCAACATGCATAACAAATTACAGAAATCAAAAGTAGAAAACCTGCAGAAAATGGATATCAAAGTTTTGTTTTGGTTTCATGCGTCAAACATTAATTATTGAAACATTAAATTGCAAGTCCACATTTATTACCTTAAAATAACACACCCAATTGTCCCCAAAACATGAGAGCTAACAATTATCTCAATCATACATCACGATGGTCATGTAAAAATGAGTATGGTCATGACTAAAACGAAATGTTCAATTTAATAGATAAATAGGTGTATTTAATAAATACATCTATTAAATGATTTCCACACTCTGTTAATTCTGTCACTCTCACGCAACAACTGCCATAATTTGCTCTAGCCCCAAAATTTCGCTCAATTATCATTCACACTTCCTTTTTTTTATAGGATGAATCTGTACATTCACAGATGGAGAAATTTGTAAAAAATGAGTTTCCATTATAAATTTTAATTGTGAAGTTATATTTTTAATACCGCTGGCGCGTCTTTCAATTTTGGAAATAGTGGAATGTACAAATTCTCCTCCTTGCTCTTCTGCTGTACAGAGCTATCCTGACTACAGCTAACTGACTGACTACAGCTAACTGACTGACTACAGCTAACTGACTGACTAAAACTAACTGACTGACTACAGCTAACTGACTGACTAGACATGGAGGGGTCAGAAAGAACATCACAGGGGATAGAGCAGCTTTTTGTTTTTAAAACACCAAAAGATGTCTTTGCAACATAATTGCACAGTTGACATTCACTTATAGTTAAATTATGGTCATAGTCTTTCCAGATGTGCTGACTGTTTTCCGATAGTAATTTGGCTGTTTCAAGACACTTCTCATTATGCCTCCTTTTTGAGTTTTGTATTCGTAAGTAACACTTCTTACAAAATATAGTCAAATGCTCTGTGGGTTTATCATCTGATACGTTAATTCCAATCACAAAGAACAGATCATTAACGTAATTAGAACAGTTCAGTGCTTTCTGATTTGAACGTTTTGTTTTGGAAGTTAATGCTCTCTTGCCACAGGCTCTGCACAGTGCACTGGCACAATTCATATGATGCAAAACACTTTGTTCCATTTCGTTGTTATGTAGTATAGTTTACTTGTGTATGTATAAAGATAAAGGAATATTTGGGACTATCAAGTCTAACACCAGGATGTAGAATGCTTTATCTGTGAATGAAAGAAGATATACAAACAGTTACTTAGAATTCTTTGGCAGCTGTCGTGTGCACAGGATTGTCTACCAAAGAACACCAATGGAACAGTCCTTATCTCACACACAATAAAAAAAAATTCATATTATAAATACAAGATTAACAAGACTTGAAAGATAGATCAAAGTATGTGGAAGTAATCTATCTATAGCTTTACATGTGTTCTGACGCTTATATTCGTAGCTAAATATTATTATAAATGAATGAAAATGCAAAAACAGATGGTGCTTTACAAAAAGTTATTTTTTTACTACCTTATTTAAGATTTGTGAGTATCAGGAATGCGTTTACAGTGATTTAAATGCTATAAAATCTGGTGACAATATGCTTGTAATGCCAAACTCACAAAACTGACTACCACACATTCTCAAGATATGAAACCAAAAAAAAAAAGTATGTGGAAATAATCTTTAGCTTCCCTTCGAGAAGTCTTTATAATTATAAACTCAAACGAATGGGCCGATTTGTAGATATTAAATTAATAAAAAGATTACTTATTTTATGAATTTCCTCAAATGATGACACTGTTTTCAAAAGTCTGTAACTCCGTCAAAACTAATTTCAAACAAATAAAAATGCAACCAAAAATAGAACACAGAACAAAGTTATAGTACACAAAAGAATTTTAGCGATGTGTTTATCCAGAACGAGTGTGTAATGATTTATGTTTTACTGATTTTACACACACATCAGCTGATTTTCCCCGCCAAAACACTCAGTAGTTTTTTACGGTGTATGTGAAAATTTTATACCCGGTGTCAGAATTCCGGTCACCGAAACTAAAAGATCGCTCGGGTATAAGGTACAAACAGCCGTGTTATTGGTTGTTGTTTTTCTTGTTCTCCATGTCTCAGAGCCATACAATAAGACTGACTTCACATTTGAGTTGAAGATTCTTATTTTCATGTTGGACTTGATTTCTCTTGTTCTCCATATGTTTCCCAATGCAATGAAAGCTCCTCTTGCTTTTTGTATTCTTATTTTGATATCACTGTCTGTCCCTCCAACTTTGTCCATATTACTTCCAAGATATGTGTACGATTCTACACCTTTTGTGGTGTTTCTTCAAGTTCATCCTTGTTGTCATTTCTTGCATTTATTGAATTCTCATAATCTTTGTCTTTTCCCTGTGTATTTTCAGGCCCAATTGTTGTGACCTCTCATCGAGAATTTTCATTTTTTCTTGCATCTGATTATGGTTATGGGACAGAAGAGCCAAGTCATCTGCAAAATCCAGATCATCAAGCTGTTTAGTCAGATTCCACTGGATTCCATTTCTGTTGTGTGATGTCGATGTTTTCATAACCCAATCTATTGCTAGTAAGAAAATAAATGGAGACAAGAGGCATCCCTGTCTCACTCCCGTTCTTATCCTAAACGGTTCTGTAAGTTGTCCTTCATGAAGAACTCTGCATGTCATGTCTTCATAGGTCTTCTTTATTAAGTTAATGATCTTCATGGGAACTCCATAATGCCTCATCATATTCCAAAGCGATTCTCTGTCTACACTGTCAAATGCCTTTTCATAGTCCACGAATCCGTTGTATAGTGGTGAATTCCATTCCAGACTTTGTTCAACTATTATTCTCAATGTGGCTATCTGGTCTGTACAGGATCTATTTTGTCGAAAACCTGCTTGTTCATCTCTCAGTTGCTTGTCTATGGACTTTTTTAATCTCTAGGATGATTCTGTTTAATACTTTTCCGGGCACTGATAGTAACATTATTCCTCTATAATTTTTGCACTTTTGTAAATTTTCCTTCTTAGGCAACTTGATCAGATAACCTTACTTCCATTCTGCTCGTATTTCCTCTCTCTACCAGACTTTGCAGAGTAGTTTGTATAATATCTCTGTAGAGGTATCAATATCTGTTTTGATGGCCTCTGCTGGAATGTCATCTGGACCAGCTGCTTTTCCATCTTTCAGAAGCTTTATGGCTTTCTTTATTTCTTCTCTACTTGTTAGTTCACAGCTGATTTGTAGCTCCTCTTCTGCTGGCTGGATGTCTGGGGGATTAGTGGGAGATGGTCTATTGAGAAGTTCCTCAAAATTGTCTGTCCATCTCTTCATTTGTTCTTGTATATTACTAAGCAATTTTCCATTCTTATCTTTTATGAGGCCATTTGCTTGCTTATATTTCCCTGTTAGCTTCTTTGTGTTGTTGTACAGGTCCCTCATATTTCCTTTGGCTGCGGCTTCCAGTTGCCAAATCATCAATATATTTCATCTTGTCTCTTTTGATGTTTCTTCTTACTTCTTTGTTTGCTTCTATGTACACTTCATGAGCCTTGGCTTTGGAGCTTCTGGTTTTGCTTCTGTTTAAATCTGCTTTCTTGTTTTTCCTGTCTTCTATCTTACTAATGGTTTCTGTTGTTATCCATGCTTTGTGCTGATGTTCTCTTTTTCTCAGTACTTCTTCACATGTCTCATTCCATATATTTTTTACTTGTTGCCAGTGGTCTTCCGTATCTGTTTCATCTTCCAGCTGTTGGAGTACTTGGTATTTGTTGGATACTGTGATTGAAAATTTTTCTCTTATTTCCTGATTTCTTAGATATCCCACATTATACTGTTGTCTATAGCTATATGCTGTTAAAAATTTCTTGAGTTTTAATTTTGTTTTAGCCAACAGAAGATGGTGGTCTGATACATCTGCTCCTCTACATACTTTCACATCGTGCAATGATGACCTAAACTTCTTGCTTATGCATATGTGATCAATCTGATTCTCAGTTCTGTGGTCTGGTGATATCCATGTTGCTTTATGTATTCTTTTATGTGGAAATATGCTTCCTCCTATAGCTAGTTGATTTGAAGCACAGAAGTTTGCTAATAGTTCCCCATTCTCGTTCATCATACCTAATCCATGCTTTCCCATGATTTCTTCAAAGCCAGTGTTGTCTGTTCCTATTTTCGCATTTAGGTCCTCCATCAAAATTGTGTACTCCTTTCTTTTCTTATTGTCTAAGATACTTTGTAGTCTGGTGAAAAAGTCTTCTTTCTCAGATTCTTCTTTATCGTGTGTTGGTGCATAACACTGGATGATGTTTACTTTCTTTTTGGCTGATTTAAACCTTGCTGTTATAATTCTAGGTCCCATTGCTTCCCATTCTATAAGTGCCTTCTGTGCTTCACTAGACAGCATTAGAGCAACCGCTTCACTGTGGTGGGCTCGTTCCTCCTCATGTCCTGAGGACAACACCATTTCTCCTGTGATCAATCTCCTCTTCTCTATGCCTTTCCACTGTGTCTCGCAGAGACCCAAGATATCAATCCTGTAATTTGGCATTTCTGCTGTTACCTGTGCAGTTTTCCCTTGTTCACACAGAGTGCGAACATTCCAGGTGCCAATCCTGGAGATTTTCCTGGACAAAAAAATGTTAGTCGGCAACCCAGACTTCTTTTGGCTTTCTCTGGGTTGCTTCATGTGCCTCCTTTCCAGAGGACATTCTTCTGTCTTGGGCGGCTGAGTTGATTTATATTCTTTATTTGACTTGACCATTTTTGTTGAAGTTTTTGGTAAAAAGTTGTTTACGGGATGGAATAACCAGCCCCATGCCCAACCCTCCTTAGTCGCTTTTTACGACATGCCTGGTAGGGTACAGTGTTACTATTTTTTGCTCCCCTTTCGGGCCCCGGTAACACACGGGTGTAAAATACAGTACCAACATAATTTTACATCAAGTATTCCATCAGTCAAAGATTACTACAAAGTGTCATAAAACACAAGTTCTAATGTCAACATGTTTGTCTCGCCAATGAAAAAGCAATATGGCAGACTATTTATCACAGCATTATGCAAAAATTACAATGTATCAATGATAACCAAATACTAACAACTGACATCATGTCCCATGAAAAATCGGGATGAAACAAAACCAACATGGTTATAACCAGTAACTAATTCTCATAATCCCTATACAATGCTCAGATCAATGAAAATCACAAGTATTTCATCGTCTAGACTAGGAATCAGCAATAACATTGAATTTTCTGTGAATTGTGGGCGTTTGTTAAGTCGTATAATATTTAACATTAGTCACTTATATACTACTCGTCAAAAGTCAAGGGCCACCCTGTTATTTTCAATACACTTTTATATAAGCGCATAGAATGATTAAATGAAGGAAGTTTTTAGTAAAAATAGGTGCAATATCTTCCTCTGACAGTCCTCTATGCACGATAAGCATAAAAATAACTCACCGGCAAACATGGTGATCACGTGCAATTTGGTTTGCTGACCATAAATTCACATTTTTAATCTGTTTTTTCAAACTTCCGTACAACCAAACAGATGAAGTAATCGTGCTGATTGACATTCCACGTGCAATGGCGACTTTTCGTGAGCAGAGTTCACTCTTAATTTGTTTTACAATATGCAGACTTAGGGTAGTTTCATCACTTGCAAAAACCAAGCCACCGAGAAGAAGTCTTGACACCTTACAAAGAATGAGGGCTATAGCGTGGGTTGAAAGTGGTTTATCTGTCCGTGAGGTTGCTAGACGGCGTGCAGTGTCACACTCTACTATCCAAAGAATTTTGGAGAGATTTCAGGCCACAGGAAGTGTGGAGGATCGCCACCGGCCAGATCGCCCTAGATGCACCAATAGACATGATGACCGGTACCTCTTGTTGTCAGCCCTGCGCCATCGAACAGTGACTTGTTCCACTCTAAGATGTTAGCTGAGACAAACTGTAAACGTTAATGTCAGTCAAAGCACCATTCGCAAACGTTTACATGAATTTGGACTAGCTGCTCGGCGTCATGCAGTCAGAATCCCTCTTACTCCTGCTCATCGCAGAGCCCGTGTTGCTTGGTGTCGCGGGCACATCCGATGGACAAGGCAACAATGGAGTCAAGTTCTCTTCACGGTTGAATCTCGCTTTACTGTGTCATTCAATGATGGCAGGATTCGAGTTTGGAGACGACCAGGAGAGGGATTTACTGATGACACAATTCGAGAGGTGGATCGTTATGGTAGGGGTTCTGTCATGGCCTGGGGAGGCTTCTACAGACACGGCAGGACCCCACTCTACATCATCCAAGGCAACTTGACCGGCCCAAGATATCAGAACGAAATCTTGAGACCAATTGTTCAGCCTGCTCTGGAGGCCATAGGTGGTAATGCCATCCTCCAAGATTATAACGCCCGACCCCATCGAGCTCGTGTGGTGAATGAGTTTATTCAGCAACATGGGATCATCAGGATGGCGTGGCCAGCTCATTCGCCTGACCATTCTCCGATTGAGCACCTCTGGGATGTCCTTGGTCGAAGATTGTCAACAAATAACCCCCTGCCAATGGATGTTGCACAGCTGACTGCATTTCTGCTTCAGGAATGGCAAGCTGTTCCTCAGAATACTCTTCGGACCCTTGTGGACTCGATGCGTCTACGCTGTCTTGAATGCCTTGCTGCAAACGGTGGTCATACCCGATTTTGAAATGTCTATTTGTCCAATATCTATTGTGTGACTTTTGAAAAGGTGGGTGACACACTTCAAAGCTTCATTGCGTTTGAATGTGTGTTTCCATTTCTTTACGTGACATGCCAATTTGGTATTCAATAAATGCCGTTTTGACTGATACCAATTACGTTTATATCAGATTTGTTTTATGGTTTCAACCAAGGTTTTTCTAAGTGGCCCTTGACTTTTGACGAGTAGTATATATATAATTACACAGAATGAAATATAACGTGAATTCTATGGTCCACTATCAGTCCCGCCTATCATATTAATTCCGTCAGCTAAACCATATCTTCTTGTGTAAGAAAGCGGGTGATAGAAATATCATTAAACTGAACAACTGGCAAGAAATATCTACGCTGATATGTTCTTTTTCTGGTCACCACGTTAATAAAGCTGGTATTGGTGTAAATGGTCAACTCTAAACCGGCACAGTGTTGGGCATACAGGTCACCTTGTCCAAAACCGTAATGAGGCCCCGACAAGGATGTAATGTTGACTATGAGTGTTAATGTGAGTGTCAATACGCGAATGCATGGATTGTTCTGAAGAGTTGACTAGAAGATCAAACACTCACTCACACGTAGCTAGAAGTTAATGATGCAGACTACTGTGGTCGTTTCATACTGTTTAATTGGACGCACACACTTGGACAGTACGGGTATAGGTACAGGAAAACAGGCCGACATATATCATCATACTGTTGATCAATGGTCTACAATCTTAAGTTGGCATTCATGTTGAAGAACATTACAATGGAACGTCCGTAGACAAGCACTTAGATTTCCACTGTTTATAAATATAATCATCAGGCCTTACTGACCGATCATGTCAGTTAATAAATAATGTTCAAGCATGACTCCTAGACAGAACCTATTTTCTAGCGAAGATTCCTTTAGGTAAAGTTCAGCAAATATTTCTGTAGACAATGTTAACCCACCAGTATTGGGTTTTCTTTATAACTGTGATCTCTTAATCATCACCTGATAATAAGGGGCATCCCTGTTCTCTGATCGATGATCGACAAAAAATATAGGATCCAAAATGGCTTCTGGTTCCAGTGAGCATTACTCACTATACACATGCATAGCAAAGCTTCAATAAAGGCTTTGTTCATGAGCACAAATGTTTCTACAAGAATCAGCATATTCTTTCATCATAACTGCTGCATACAATCATCTACAGTGCTGCTAGGTAACATGTCATCCCGACATATTGATATAGATAATCATCATGTAGACGTCTGCCCATCTAAGCCTAGGAAGAAAAAGTTCAACAAAAAAGTTCTGTTACCTGGGCATGGGAAATACACTAGCAGAACACATATGTCCTCTCCTGGCGTTACAGAATAAACACTGGGGAACTCATAGACTTAATAATCATATCAGAAACTATCTTCTTCCCCATAATAGATCACAGAATCAACAAACTTCGGACTGGTCTCCGACATGGCATTCACCAGGCTCCATCATCACGGAAGACCTCTTTTCGTCTCCGCCTGCGCAGAAACTCCCTGACCCCAAAGTTCAGTACAAGGAAAAATAGTCCCACTTAGACATACAAAGATATCACGATATAAGACCGAATCGTCTTAAATAGACAAGGAGTAAACATAGACTCGGACCATAAACATTCCTGCATAAACCTAAGCAAGAACAATCTGTTTCTGGCCATACCAGACGAAAAATAACGTAGATCTAGAATTCATACGCCAGATTGAGACACAAGAACAGATAACCCATAGAACCGAATACAACATCGAACAATCAGGATTCTGTCCCTTAGACTGAGAATCATCGATTCTCAAGTAAATATTTTTTCATCAGACAAATCGTGATTACTTTACATCTGTATGCCTACTAAAAGTAATCTGTGCGTCACACAAAGAATATGTTCGCAACAGACTACCACACCCCCCGGGGAAAAAATGAAAATCATTTTTTTTTCATCTGAGAGCAACATACAATAGGCTCACAACGCACGAATAATGCGCAGATGACTAATAACCGCAATTTATAATGTCAAATTAAGGTAAAGTCGAAGCATAGATCGACTTGTGAGAATATATCTCAACATCTCAGAGAAACTATTTCCCTAAGTATAAATATTTCCAGGAAGGTGTCACCAACGCATACTAGAATACTGGCAATGACACAATGCATACAATAATTTCAATCACAATTTCATATTAAGTACCATAAGTTCATGATTGACAAAATAATATCATCAAATGAGTAGCGGTGAATATACATTAGAGACCCGCAAAGTGTTTATACCATCCCCATATCATATATTACAAATGTGTACATATTTTGATATAAAAAAAAAATAACTGTTGTAAAGCTAGACATATTAAAATGTCCAAGATTTAACAGTTATGTGGAATCATGTGGGCATCTAGACAAAATGTCTGCCATCACATTATCTGATCCACGGATAGCTCGCACCGAGAAATGAAAAGGTTGAAGAGCAATGGCGTATCGAGTTGATCTCGAGCTCTTCAAGTTTTTACTTTGAATAGCTGTAAGAGCTTTCTTGGCAGTTTCCACTATGAAATGCGTGCCAAGAAGGAATCTTTGAAGTTTGAGAATTGACCAAACCATCGCCAAAAGTTCACGGTCTAAAACCGAGTAATTCCTCTCTGCCGCATTACGTTTTCGTGAGATATACATTACAGGATGCAGAGTTTCAGAGTACTCTTGCATTAATGCCGCTCCAATCCCAGTGGATGAAGCGTCACTACGAAGAACAAATGTCTTATCTGTAGTAGGTAACATTAAGATAGGTGGAGTTGAAAACAAAGTTTTAATTTTATCCAAAGATGATTGGCATTCCTGAGACCAGTGGACCATATTAGGAGACCCTTTCTTTAGTAATGAAGAAAGCGGTGCCATGATAGAGGATAGATTCTGAATGAATCGTCCATAAAATTGTATAAGACCTAATAGACTTCTCACTTGCTTTTTAATCTTAGGAATAGAGATGTTAAGTATTTTACTGGTATTATGGTCCTCTGTCTTTAGGAAACCATGACCGACACGGTGACCTAGAAAAGAGATTTCGCTAAAACCAATACATGCTTTAGAGGGTTTCGCTGTCAACTTATGCTCGCGTAAGGTAGACAGTAATTCACCTAATCCCAAATAGTGATCTTCCCAAGTATCACTGAAAAGACAGATGTCGTCTAAGTACGCAATGACACCTGACCGATGAGATAGGATTCGACGCATCATGCGTACGAATGTAGCCAGGGCGTTCATAAGGCCGAAAGGCATGAAATTCCATTGGAACAAACCCCTAGGTGTAGAAAAAGCAGTAAGAGGTTTAGCTCGTTCACTTAATGGGACTTGCCAATATCCTTTTGACAAATCAAGTTTAGTGAAGAAATGAGATTTAGAAAGCCTAGTAAGTAGCTCTTCTAGTAAAGGCATAGGTTCAGCATCGAACTTCGTCACTTGATTCAATTTGCGATAATCAACGCAAAGACGTATGTTATTGTCCTTTTTTCGAACAATAACCATCGGCGAAGAATATGCCGAGCTGGATGATTCGACTATTTTTAATTCTATCATCTCATCCAATTCTTTCTCGACCTGTGTCTGAAAATGTATAGGTATCGGATATGGTCTGACCTTAATAGGATTATGGTCAGTTAGAATAATGTCATGTTTAATGATATTGGTGTGTCCAGGAATGTCAGTAAGGACATCCTGAAATGTTTGTAACATAGAAGAAACTTGTTGCTGTTCCTCTAGAGATAGATTAGGAGAAACAGTAACGTTTTTCCATGATTCACTAGAATGGAGTGGAATCACTGGAAGAGGGAGATTTACATCCGAGAAACTTGTTTCTTCATCCTGTATTACTGACAAGGATGAGTAATAACCATGTGTTACTGGAGAATCGTCCGTTGCCTGAAAAATAGGCAGCAAATAATCAGGACGTTCATGGAATTCCGTAAGCATATTGATGTGGAAGGTTTTATGCTTCCCATCAATATCGACAATGTAGTCAACATCGGAAATTTTCGAGATTATATCGAACGGTCCATGAGATAAGAAGTCTGTTTTCCCTACAAGGTAGTAGAACATACGCTTTGTCCCCAGGACAAAGTTGTCGTAAGGTTCTCTTCTTATTGGCAAATTGCCTCGCCTTCTGTTTGGCAAATTCAGAAGAAGAAGTTGCTAATCTGCATGCTTCGATAATCTTATGTCTAAGCGCGATGACATATTCGTAAGAAGATTTTGTGTCATCGTCAATATTATCAGTGGTTATAAGATCATGAAGCAAAGACATAGGGCCGCGTGGTCACGCGCTGAAGACAAGTTCAAAGGGAGAAAATCCTGTATGTTCATTGGGGACCTCTCTATATGCAAAGAGGGCCCTGGGCAAAACCCTATCCCAATCTTGAGGATGATCCTCAGTTATCTTCCCTAGTAAGTTTTTGAGTGTTCTGTTTAGACGTTCCACCATCCCATTAGACATAGGATGATAGATACTACTCAATGATCTATCTATCTTCAGAGTAGACATCACTTGAGACATGGTATCCGATATCAGTTGGGTGCCATGATCTGGTAATATTTCTCCGGGAAATCCCAGACGAGAAAATATTAGCCAAAGAGCGTCTGCAACATCGGCAATGGAAATGCTCTTCAGAGGTATAGGCTCTGGCCAACGTGTGCACATGTCCACACACGTTAAAATAAACTGATGTCCTCTGGCAGATTTGATCTTAAATGGACCAATAATGTCTATTGCCATTTTTTTAAACGGCCGAATAGGAATATCTGCAGCCTGAATTGGTGCAGCATGGCGTGGACCTTTGGATTTGACCTCTTGACATACCTTACAAGATCGGCAATAAATCCGTATGTCTTTATTTACGAAAGGCCAATAGAAAGACGCAAGAATTCTAGACTTAGTACGGGAAAAACCCATATGTCCAGCACACTGAGAGTCATGAGCGTACTGCAAAACTTTAACTCTCAAATTCTTGGGGACAAGAATCTGAGAATGCATTGACGTAGTAGAGTCTTGGACCATACGTACAAGTACGCCATTCTTCATTGTAATCCAAGATTTTCGATTTGTATCTTTATTTGGATCACTTTTTGTTGCAAGAGTGAAGAATTTCTTTAGAGTGAGATCATCTTCTTGCTGTTTTATAAACGATTCACGAGAAATTACCAAGGGATCATCTTGGTTATGCACATCACTATCTTCAGTAGATGAAGTTTGAGGCATATTAAGAGCTTGTGCTCTTGTGACTACTGCATTAGCAGTTTGCATATTTTGCTTTTCCCAAGCAGCAATTTGTTGCGGAGTGCATTCTTTGACTCCGTGAATACGACCAATGATGAGATCAGCGATCGGATTCGGCAGAAGACATGCGTGCACATCTCCCGTAAAGAAAGGAGTAGCAATATTGATGATAGCAGTAGAGTACTTCTCTAAGGTGCCGCCAAATGTTACACATTTGACTACTTTGCCTGTGGCACGGGAAGGATCTACGAGTGACTGTCTAACACCAATGGTGGTGCATCCAGAATCAAAAAGAATTGAGACTGGGCTATCATTTACTAGACCTTGATGTAAGACAAGAGATCCTCTTCCATCATGCGCGACTGACGCAGGAAGAGCAGGAAGAGGATGGCCACAACTTAAAGTGGACACCGTAGTTGGTTCAAATAATGTTTTGCATTGGGGGCACTGAGATGCTCTCCCAAAATCAAAAGCGAAACATGCCATATTATTAGCGTCATTATTATCTTTAGTCTGTTTATAGGCTTCATGTGACTCTTGCTGTGCAGAGTTTGCCTGATAATGTGATTTATGTTTTTTGTAATGTGACCTACCTCGATTATTATCGCCTCTCCAATTATTATTGTTTCCTCTATTGTAACTCCTATTTGGGTTTGAGTCATAATTTCCATGGTTACCATCATTATGTTCATCATAATGAGTATATCTGTAATTATGGTCTTGTTGTCTCCATGACGGATGACTTGGATAGCTCCTATAATGACTTCCTCTGCGGAAATTTCTATAATTGTGGTAACCCCTGTATCGAGGGCTGTCAGCTCGTCTCCAGTTCTTCGAAGAAGAACCTTTAAATGATTGATTACCTTGATTTTGATAACTATTATGGTTACCCTTTTTATCAAATCTGTTTTGCGGTCCCTGAAATGTGTGTGAGTAATTAGGGTTGTATGGTGTTGCTGAAGCAACTGGCATACTTTCCTTAACCTTAGTATTGCTAAAAGCTACGTCCGGATGTGCAGTGACGTATTGGGCACAATATTCTTCCATTTCTTTTAGTGTCTTGGGTTTACGCTCATGTAGGAATTCAAGGAATGGTTTATTTACACTTGACATAATCTTGTCCCTGAGCAACAAGTCCATAAGGGCTTCCTATGTCTTTTCTGTTTTGGACAGCTCAATCCAACGATTAAATGTAAGACATGTCCTTGCAATGAATTCTGAGAATTCTACCCCTGATTCAGGTACCATTCTCTTAAACAACAGACGGTAACCTTCCTCTGTTAATTGATATTTTTTTAACAAGGCTGCTCTGATAACATCATAATTATTCTGGTCAGCCTCTTCTACCAAGCTTAAACTAGTCAGAGTGTCACCTTTCTCTGATAACCGATTAGCATATTGTGATCTATCCACATTATGATTTCGACAAGAACGTTCAAATCTATCTAGCCACACTGTTATATCGTCACTGGATGGATTAAATGCTGGTAGCTTGATCTTGTAAACAAAAGGTTTACCTTTACCACCAGATGACTGATTAACATTACCCATGTTTGTCAATTTCAATTTTTCTAACTCAAATGCTAAAAGTTTTTCCTCATGTTCCCTTTTTGCCTTTCTCTCCTCGGCTTCAGATTCTCTTTGTAATCTTTTTTCTTCAGCCTCTCTTTGTAATCTTCTTTCCTCAGCCTCACTTTGTAATCTTCTTTCCTCAGCCTCAAGTGTTTTTTCTTCAACCTGAAGTTTTCTTTCCTCCACATCTATTTTCTTTTGTTCAGCTTCTGCTTTCAATTTATTTTCCTCTTTTTGTTTTTTTTCTTCTGACTTCAATGCTATGGCCCATTGAGCAGTCGAGTATTCTTCCAATTCTTTACCAGACTTGCCTAGGGATTTCCCTATCTCAATAAAGTAATCTAAAGTCGACATAATGTTTAACAATATGTGACTAGTTACCTTAAAAAGTCAATGAAATTTATTACACCGTAAATGAGAGCAAGGTATAACTTGAATAATCAGCTCCCTTTATCCCAATCTCTGTGGGAGACAAGCCTTTAATAAGGTCTTGTATACTCACTTGTATAATAATAATAATAATAGTAATAAACTACAAGTTTATTCTATACTACAAGTGTACTACCCAGCTAGTAGTGTATGATCAAATATACCTTATAGCATATGTCAACCAACAACATAAACAAAGGACAATCAAGAAAGACAACATGGAAACATTCGCAGAAATCAAATAAGTTAAATAGGAAAACTGAAGAAAATAATCACAGAACCTGTGATGATGACCGCGAGGAAATAAACAACACAAATGACGTCACAGAGTATAAATATAAAGTTGTATAGAACAAAATGATAGGAAAGATGAGACCTCAAATACAAACCAATCAAAACAAAACTAAAGAACATAAAAAATATTACAAAAACAACGAAGAAAAACAACACGTCGTCACAACTAACAACAATAGCAACAAATTGTCGCTAGCAAATTTTCAATTAAGAAAATTCGCACCTACTGAACGCTATTACAAGACCTCTTTGACGTGGTATCTCTTATAATAGTCACCTTACCCAACCTCCCACAGACATATACACAACACTAATATCCAACATGTAAACACTTAAGCATAAATACATATATGTCATATAATGTAATGTGTGTTGAAAAGGAGGTTCAGTTTTACACACAATAGTACTGTTAATTAACTAATGAAGTGCCACTTTAATGAATAATTAATTATGGTATAAACTATTACAATGTTCAATTTTTTTGAGCACACCAGAAGATCCACCGTTGAAATATATCTACTTTTCGCTAACACAGTTACTTCTTCAATAAATCTGCTGTGAAAACTGTCTGCTCTGTTACAAATGTCAACAAGCACTGACCTAGTTCCAGTGTTATGTTTGACAGGTCAAGCTGACATCGTCTGTAATTTTTACTGATGGTGTTTGTGTGTGTCGTATGTGGCCAAAAGAAACGTTCTGGTAACAGTAGCTGGCTTCTAGCAATGTCCACTGTGCAGGTTAGACCCAGAAATCTGGCCTACCACATTGATAAATTCTTTATCTGGTCACCACGTTAAAAAAGCTGGTATTGGTGTAAATGGTCAACTCTAAACCGGCACAGTGTTGGGCATACAGGTCACCTTGTCCAAAACCGTAATGAGGCCCCGACAAGGATGTAATGTTGACTATGAGTGTTAATGTAAGTGTCAATACGCGAATGCATGGATTGTTCTGAAGAGTTGACTAGAAGATCAAACACTCACTCACACGTAGCTAGAAGTTAATGATGCAGACTACTGTGGTCGTTTCATACTGTTTAATTGGACGCACACACTTGGACAGTACGGGTATAGGTACAGGAAAACAGGCCGACATATATCATCATACTGTTGATCAATGGTCTACAATCTTAAGTTGGCATTCATGTTGAAGAACATTACAATGGAACGTCCGTAGACAAGCACTTAGATTTCCACTGTTTATAAATATAATCATCAGGCCTTACTGACCAATCATGTCAGTTAATAAATAATGTTCAAGCATGACTCCTAGACAGAACCTCTTTTCTAGCGAAGATTCCTTTAGGTAAAGTTCAGAAAATATTTCTGTAGACAATGTTAACCCACCAGTATTGGGTTTTCTTTATAACTGTGATCTCTTAATCATCACCTGATAATAAGGGGCATCCCTGTTCTCTGATCGATGATCGACAAAAAATATAGGATCCAAAATGGCTTCTGGTTCCAGTGAGCATTACTCACTATACAGATGCATAGCAAAGCTTCAATAAAGGCTTTGTTCATGAGCACAAATGTTTCTACAAGAATCAGCATATTCTTTCATCATAACTGCTGCATACAATCATATTCAGTGCTGCTAGGTAACATGTCATCCCGACATATTGATATAGATAATCATCATGTAGACGTCTGTCCATCTAAACCTAGGAAGAAAAACTACAGCAAAAAAGTTCTGTTACCTGGGCATGGGAAATACACTAGCAGAACACATACGCCCTCTCCTGGCGTTATAGAATAAACACTGGGGAACTCATAGACTTAATAATCATATCAGAAACTATCTTCTTCCCCATAATAGATCACAGAATCAACAAACTTCGGACTGGTCTCCGACATGGCATTCACCAGGCTCCATCATCACGGAAGACATCTTTTCGTCTCCGCCTGCGCAGAAACTCCCTGACCCCAAAGTTCAGTACAAGGAAAAATAGTCCCACTTAGACATACAAAGATATCACGATATAAGACCGAATCGTCTTAAATAGACAAGGAGTAAACATAGACTCGGACCATAAACATTCCTGCATAAACCTAAGCAAGAACAATCTGTTTCTGGCCATACCAGACGAAAAATAACGTAGATCTAGAATTCATACGCCAGATTGAGACACAAGAACAGATAACCCAAAGAACCGAATACAACATCGAACAATCAGGATTCTTTCCCTTAGACTGAGAATCATCGATTCTCAAATAAATATTTTTTCATCAGACAAATCGTGATTACTTTACATCTGTATGCCTACTTAAAGTAATCTGTGCGTCACACAAAGAATATGTGCGCAACATACGCATTATTTTATTCCACTAGTTTTAATGCTAGGAAATCACAATAAATTATAATGGTATATAGAGGAGCAGATTTGGCATCAGATCACCACCTTCTGATAGCAAAAGTAAAAATGAAACTCAAGAGATATGCAACAATGCAAAATTATAGACAACAATTTATTGTATGACATCTAAGAAAATAGAGACAAATTTGCGGTCACAATATCCAACAAATTCCAAGTGCTCCAACAGCTGGAAGATGTAGAGAAAACAGAAGACTATTGGCAGCAAATCAAAACGGTATGGAATGAGACATGTGAAGAAATTCTTGGGGAAAAGGGAACGACAACAAAAAGCATGGATAACAACAGAAACCATCAATAAGATAAAAGACAGAAAAAACTAGAAAGCAGATTTAAACACAAGCAAAACCAGAAGTTCCAAAGCCAAAGCTCAAGAAGTGTACACAGAAGCAAACAAAGAAGTTAAAAGAAGTATCAAAAGAGACAAGAGGAAGTATACTGAGGAATTGGCAAGAGAGGCAGAAGATGCTGCAGCCAAAGGAAATATGAGAGAACTGTATAACAGCACAAAGAAGCTGACAGGGAAATACAAGCAAACAAGTTGCCTCATAAAAGACAAGAATGGAAAACTGCTCAGCAATATACAAGAACAAATGAAGAGGTGGACTGAATATTGTAAAGACCTTCTTAATAGACCAGCTCCACGAAACCCCCTGGACATCCAGCCAGCAGAAGAAGAGCTACAAATTAACGGTGAAAGACCAACGAAAGAAGAAATAAAAAAAACCATAAAGCTTCTAAGAGATGGACAAGCGTCTGGACCTGATGGCATTCCAGCAGAGGCCATCAAAGCAGATATCGACACGGCTACAGACATGGTATATAAATTACTTGGTAAAGTCTGGGAAAAGGAAGAGATACCAGCAGAATGGAAGGAAGGATATCTGGTTAAGTTGCCTAAGAAAGAAAATTTACAAGAGTGCACAAATTATAGAGGAATAATGTTACTATCAGTGCCAGGAAAAGTATTAAATAGGATTATCCTTGAGAGATTAAAAGAGTCCATAGACAAGAAAATGAGAGATGAACAAGCAGGTTTTCGACAAAACAGATCCTGTACAGACTAGATAGCCACTTTGAGAATAATAGTTGAACAAAGTCTGGAATGGAATTCACCATCGTACATCGGATTTGTGGACTACGAAAAGGCATTTGACAGTGTAGACAGAGAATCACTTTGGAAATTGATGAGGCATTATGGAGTTCCTCTAAAGATCATTAATTTAATAAAGAAAACATATGAAGACATGACATGCAGAGTTCTTCATGAAGGACTGCTTAGAGAACCATTTGGGATAAGAACAGGAAGAACAGAAGTGCGACAGGGATGCCTCTTGTCTCCATTTCTTTTCTTATTAGCAATAGACTGGGTTATGAGAACATCAACAACATACAACAGAAATGGAATCCAGTGGACTCTGACTAAGCAGCTGGATGATCTGGATTTTGCTGATGACTTGGCTCTTCTGTCCCATAACTGTAATCAGATGCAGGACAAATTGAAAACACTCGATGAGAGGTCACATCAATTGGGTCTAAAAATACACAGGGAAAGACAAAGAAAATGAGAATAAATGCAGGTAATGAAAACAGGGTTGAACTTAAAGAAGCACCAATACAAGATGTAGAATCGTACACATATCTTGGCAGCAATATAGACAAAGTTGGAGGGACAGACAGTGGTATCAAAATAAGAATACAAAAAGCAAGAGAAGCTTTCATAGCATTGGGAAATATATGGAGATCAAAAGAAATCGGATCCAACACGAAAATAAGAATCTTCAACTCAAATGTGAAGTATGTCCTATTGTATGGCTCTGAGACATGGAGAACAACAAAGACAGCAACCAAAAAGCTACAGACTTTTATAAATGGGTGCTTGCGTAGAATAGAGGGATTAAAATGATATGACAAGGTTACCAACGTGGAACTGATGACAAGAACTAGACAAGTGCCAGTGGAACAAGAGATGAGAAGAGGACAATGGCGATGGATAGAACACACACTGAGGAAACCTGTTGATTGCATTACAAGGCAGTCCTTGTTCTGGGAACCACAGGGCAAGAGAGGCAGAGGTAAACCAAGAAGCACATGGAGAAGAGAGCTGGAAACGATTTGAAAATGATAAAGAGAACATGGAAAGAACTTGAGATGATGGCACGTGACAGGAGGACTTGGCATGTGTTTGTTATTGCTGTGTGAATTTATGTAAATTTACTTTATGTAAATTCTAATGATTCTCCTATATGCCATGTTGTATTCTATTATATAGCACATATCAATGTATTTTCTGGAGAATACAGATTCTAATATGTATGTATGTATATATGCATAAAAGTATGTATGTATAAAAGTATGTATGTATGCGTGCATGCATGTATGTATTTATCGTACTGATAATTGGTAGTTTGGGTCATGTGCATGCAAAGTGTGTGAGTGTATTAATGTCGCTGGGGTTGTGGAAATTTGAGGCCAAAGTTTTATGTAAATATGTCAGCATTAGTGCAATTATAGGTTCTTACAGAATATGGAAACTTTGATATAAAAAACACCCCATTGTAATTTGCTGGATATGTTTTCCACATAGTCTAATATCAACTGTGCTCTGTCTACTATACCAAACGACTATTGTATTTGATGTTATATTTAATATCTCACTCCACTAGCTGTCAAAGCATTTTATGGCAAACAAAGATTCTGATAAAACCACCATGTAAAAACACCCATGTTGATCTACTTGAATGGTATTCCACACACATTTTGTAAATTTCAATAATACTCATTTTTGGCAGGTTGTATCATATCGTATCATTGTATGCTAATGTCTTTTAGAAAGCTTAAAGATTGTTGTGTATGTGTAACACAAAGATTTGATGTTAAAACACCCACATATAATGGAAACTCGCAGGGCGAATGAACGAGAGAGAGAGAGAGAGAGAGGGGAGAGAGAGATAGAGAGAGAGATAGAGAGAGAGAACATGAAGAAAGAGAATGATCATCGACGTCAGCACGAATTGACGCTTAAGACTAGAGTTCCAAAGTCACGGTGCAGCGTCTAGCTCCAGCAACGGAGAGCCTTCGTCACCTCAGTCACTCTTAACTGATCACTCCAGTAGCCCGTCTCCCCAATTAGCGGCTATTTTTTTTTGCTCTAGAATCCTTTCCAAGCCCCAATGAGAAAATTGACACTTATCTAGAAAAATTTGAGAGAATGGCAACACTGTAAGGCTTAGAAAGTTTGCGATCGTGTTTGAAGCTGTCTCAGGCTTTAAAAGGCAATGCGTATGATGCATATGTGAAACTGGGAAGCAGCAATCAAGATAATTACAACATGTTGAAGAAAGCTTTACTTGAGCGCTTCGAAATGAACGCACGCAAATTTTTGCAACTTTTCTGGAACAAGAAAAGAAGGAACCGTGATGTTTGCCCAGTTCTCTTCCCGTCTGCAGTGATATTTGACTAAGTGTTCGGAGCTTTCACATCTTCCTTGCACTTTTGAAGGGTTAGAAGAGCTTATTCTAACTAAGCAGATCAAAAGCACTTTGTCAAATGAAACCCGTAGATTTCTTGCTGAACACGGAGCTGTAAAGCTGGAAGACATCTTAAGTAAGTCTGAACATTATACCAACGCATTAGCCGAGCTTCCAGGCTCAAAACGCAAGCCTACGGATGAGCCTTTACGCAAAAATAGTCTAGAACAGTCTTCCCGGTCATTTTTCCATCAAAACCCAAGAGAAACTTTACGCTTCCAGTCGCACTGCTGGAGATACACTCGGATTTCGTCCGAGGTGTTATTAAAGCGGTTATAATTGATGATCCGATCTACCCAGTAATACTTGGATGTAGATATGTGTTTATAGGGAGACCGAAAGAGCCGATTGTGGCAGCAGTAATTACAAGAGGGCAAACCAAAAAAGAATGGGAGCCTGCACCTAATATATTACCTATGGAACTGAAACGCGCAACAACCCCAGAAAAAACGAAGACATATTTTCTAAGGATGGTGTGCTGTATCGAGGAACGGGTGACCCTGAACAGGGACATAATCAGCTCCTAGTACCGACGCAGTACAGAGTCCAAATCTTAGAAATGGGGCACTCTCTTCCCTTTAGCGGACATATGGGACAAAACGACAATATACAGCGAATAACTACTCACATTTGGTGGCCAGGAATGAACACTGATATCATCAGATATGTGAAATTCTGCGCCACGTGACAACGTGTGGCACCCAAGTATTGGACACCCCCAGTTCCTATAGGGAAAATGCCAATAGTGGGGACACCATTTGAACGGGTTGAAGTCGACATTTTAGGACCCCTCGGAAGGACTAAAAGAAGGAACAGGTTTATCCGGACCTTAGTCGACACATGCAGTTTGTGGGCCGAAGCTATACCGCTAACATGTGCGGATTCCAAGCATGTCGCAGAAGCCCTAGTGCAGATTTTTACACAGTTCGGATTCACACAACAAGTTTTGACGGATAACGGATCCCAATACCTAGGCCTTTTGATGGAGGAGATATTTAGGATTGTGAGGGACCAGCACATCTATATCAGCCCCTACAATCCAGCCGGAAGTAGGTTAATAGATCGTGTTAACGGAATCTTCATTATGATGTTACGTAAGCTGGGACAAGAGAAACCTGCAGATTGGGACCTTTTCATTCCTGCAGCCTTATTCGCCTACAGGGAAGTCCCCCAGGCCTCTACAGGTTTACCACCAGCTACACTTTTATTCGGCAGACCTATTAGGGGCCCGCTAGAAGCCTTACTACGGTCACTGACAGACCAGAAGACTGATGAAACAGTCGTCTCAGCATTCAAGTATGTATCGGAGTTAAAGAAACGGTTAAAACTAGGGTTGGATCTAGCAACAACCAACCTTAAGCGAGCAAGCATGAAGCACGTTAAACGATACAACAGAGCAGCGAAAGAGAGAGAATTGCAACCAGGAGAGAAAGTTATGTTGCTACTTCCTACCGGAAACAACAAACTGCGTATCGGATGGCAAAGGCCGTTTATCGTCCCTAAAAAGATCTCGAGAACGGACTAAAAGATCTCTTTAAAAGGAAAAGAAAAAGTCTACCATATAAATCTGTTAAAGAAATATTTGGAAAGACCGGTGCCTTCCCCCGAACATCTCCTGGCTGTCGCTATCGTAACCGAAGATGAGGAAGATGACGATAGTTACATGGAATACCCACTGCAACAAACGGAGTCATACAATGATGTTAAATTCGGCAACACTCTCTCAGAAGCACAACAGACAGAAACTAATTCGTTACTGAAACAGTACTCGGCAGTCTTAACGGACATACCTGGTCGAACACATGTCGTAGAGTTTTTATGATGCTGATAAACGAGACACCTGTGCGAAACAGAGTTTACCCGATCCCGTATGCGAAAGCAGACACGTTACGCGGAGAGATAGACAAACTATGTCAAGCTGGGATTATTAAACACCATAACGTTGAGAAAGGAAATGAAAAGAAAGAAAACAGAAGCGAAGTCCCACAAGTTAAAGCAACTATATAGCGAACAGTACAGTCAGCTGGACAAGGAAGTTAAACGCCAAACCCGAGCCAACAAAATGAATTTCCTAGACGATCTTGCAAGACAGGCAGAAGAGGCAGCACTGAAAAATGAACAAAGCACAGTATACAAAATAACTAACATCATCAGCGGAAAACGAGGTGCAAACAATATTACATTAGCAAAAGATAAGCAAGGAAATCTCATCACGACAGCAGAGGGACAGGAAACTTCTTCTTCCTCGTTTGTCCTGAAAAGGACGGTGGTTGCGTTGTGTCTGTTTACGCCTAAGCTGTGATATCTGCACCTTTCGGTCGACACATCCGACTTCTGCACGGCAATTTTTAGGACCGGGTTTGTCTTCCCATTGCGATCCACACTCGCTCAGCCAGACTGCACTGCTGCAGACTGTTTCCAGGACCACCACGTGGAGGTGGAGTGCGGTCTTGACCAGCTCTGGTTCGCTGGTCCTGACGCAGGCAGTCAAGCTATGAGCCACTGACTGCGGTCTCTATTGCAGCGTCTTTGGGTCCCTAACAGGAAACAAGATGGGCAGAGCACTTCAGAGAAACTCTGAACAAGGAACCACCAGAGACACAATTGAATGTTCCTGAGGCTGAAAACGATCTAAATGTAAATACAGACATTCCACAAAAAGAAGAAATCATTACAGCAATCAAAGGGTTAAAGAACGGAAAAGCTCCTGGCCATGATAACTTAAATGCAGAGCTATTTAAGGCAGATCCTGGGCTAGAAGCAGAACTATTAGAACCACTCTTTGCACAAGTCTGGAAAAGAGGGACAACACCAACGGTGTGGAACAAAGGAATAATTGTCAAATTGCCAAAGAAAGGAGATCTTGCAGACTGCAATAATTGGAGAGAAATAACTCTTCTCTCAGTTCCCTACGCATGATAATTATACAGAGAATTTCAAAAGCTGTAGACCACAAACTGAGGAAAGAACAAGCAGGATTTAGACAGAACAGAAGATGTTTAGATCATATATTTACCCTCAGGAACATTATAGAGCAGTGCTCAGAAAGGCAAAGACAGCTGTACATTAATTTCGTTGATTTTGAAAAGGCTTTTGACAGTATACATAGGGACAGTTTATGGAAAATACTGAGGGCTTATGGAATTCCAAGCTGCATAGTGTCAATCATAAAAAGCCTATATGCCAACTTTTTTAGTAACACAAGACGGCGGAGCAAGCAAAGACATCAACAGAATGAACAAGCAAGAACAGCCTTTTTTAGTCTAAAAAACAACTGGAAGTCCTCAAAGTACAGAACAACATTAAGATTATATCAGAGCTGTGTGCTTTCTGTACTTCTCTATGGTGCGGAATGCTGGAGAGTTACAGAGAAGGAAATGTCGAAATTGTTCTCTTTTCACACAACATTCATTCATAACCCTCCACTCCCAAAGGAGCATAGGCCTTCAACAAACACATGCCAAGTCTTCCTGTCCTGTGCCATCATCTCAAGTTCTTTTCATGTTCTTCTCACCATTTTCACTTCTATTTCCAGCTCTCTTCTCCATGTGCTTCTTGGTCTACCTCTGCCTCTCTTGCCATGGGGGTTCCAGAACAAGGACTGCCTTATAATGCTATCAACGTGTTTTTTCAGTGTGTGTCCTATCCATCGCCATCGTCTTCTTCTCATCTCTTGTTCCACTGGCACTTGTCTAGTTCTTGTCAACAGTTCCACGTTGGTAACCTTGTAATACAATTTTAATCCCTCTATTCTACGCAAGAACCCATTTATGAAAGTCTGTAGCTTTTTGGTTGTTGTCTTTGTTGTTCTCCATGTCTCAGAGCCATACAACAGGACTGACTTCACATTCAGCAAAATCCAAATCATCTAACTGCTTAGCCAGAGTTCACTGGATTCCATTTATGTTGTAGGTTGTCGATGATTTCATAACCCAGTCTATTGCTAGTAAGAAAAGAAATGGAGACAAGAGGCATCCCTGTCGCACTCCTGTTCTTATCCCAAACGGTTCTGTAAGCAGCTTACTAAGCTGTCCTTCGTGAAGAACTCTGCATGTCATGTCTTCATATGTTTTCTTTATTAAATTAATGATCTTTAGAGGAACTCCATAATGCCTCATCAATTTCCAAAGTGATTCTCTGTCTACACTGTCAAATGCCTTTTCGTAGTCCACAAATCCAGTGTATAGTGGTGAATTCCATTCCAGACTTTGTTCAACTATTATTCTCAAAGTGGCTATCTGGTCTGTACATGATCTGTTTTGTCGAAAACCTGCTTGTTCATCTCTGTATCTTGTCTATGGACTCTTTTAATCTCTCGAGGATAATCCTGTTTATTACTTTTCCTGGCACTGATTTTTCTTTTTTTTTCTTTTGCGTACGCCCGCTAATACTCGAGGCGAAATCTCAGGTTATTATTTATGTCTAACCTGACATTTATTTCTTGTACAGAGACAGGTGTCCCTCGCCATTCAGGCAAATACTCGCCGATTTCGGAGGTACCCATTACAGCTGGGTCGGCTCAGGAGCCGCCAGTCCCTGGTCGACGACACTCCTTCAAATGTCCTCGCCAGGTCTCGAGTTAATCCAGTCCAAATCCCGGTCGACGAAAAATCCTCAAATGCCGTCGCCCGGATTTTATCCTGTATCCCTCGGTCGCCAGAGCGGTGTTGTAACCACTACGCTAGCGCGGCTCCTCTTGGCACTGATGATAGTAACATTATTCCTCTATAATGTGTGCCCTCTTTTAAATTTCCCTTCTTAGGCAACTTAACCAGATATCCTTCCATCCATTCTGCTGGTATCTCTTCCTTTTCCCAGACTTTACCAAGTAATTTATATAACATCTCTGTAGCAGTGTCGATATCTGCTTTGATGGCCTCTGCTGGAATGCCATCATGTCCAGATGCTTTTACATCTCTTAGAAGCTTTATTTTTTCTTCTTTTCTTTGATCCTTAGCCGCCGACCGTCAAAGCAGTCAGTGGCCATCACGCCTAGTGGCGTCTTGTAGGGCAACAACAAATTGATTCCACTTTGCTCGGTCGGCGGCCATCCTTCGTACAGTGCCCCAACTCTGGTTCATTCTTTGCATCTCAGCCTCCACAGTCCTCCGCCAGGTTGTTTTTGGTCGGCCTCTCTTTCGTTTCCCTTCAGGGGTCCAAAGCATAGCTGTTCTTGTGATGGCATCGGGGTCTCTTCTGAGGACATGGCCAACCCAGCTCCAGCGTCTGCCCGCTATGATGGTGTGCATGTCCTCTTGCTCCGAGTAAGCAGATCTTGGTTGGTGATGGTATTTGGCCAAAAGATTCGGTGAATTTTTCTTAGGCATGTTGTGTGAAAAGAGGACAATTTCGACATTTCCTTCTCTGTAACTCTCCAGCATTCTGCACCATAGAGACGCACAGAAAGCACACAGCTCTGATATAATCTTAATTTTGTGCTTGTGCTGTATTGAGATGACTTCCAGGTGTTGTTTAGGCTAAAAAAGGCTGTTCTTGCCTTATTCATTCTGATGTTGATGTCTTTGCCTGCCCCGCCGTCTGGTGTTACTATGCATCCTAGGTATGTGAAGGAGTCTGTCTGTACCAGTTGCTGATTCTTTACTGATGTGAGCTCAGGGTTGCTCACATTGAGCGTCATGACCTCTGACTTCTTTAAATTGATGTTCAAGACCACCTGCTGGCTAAACTTATTAAGTCTATCCGTTTTTTCCTGGATGTGTTGATGTGAATGTGCTAGTAGTGCAATGTCATCTGCATATTATATTCCAGATCTTCCAATGTAGAAAATGTAGTCCATCTTATTCCTCTTGGACTGCCCTCTGTTGTCTGGCGCATCATCCAATCTATGACTGTTAAAAATAGAGTGGTTTATCAGGGGCATCCCTGTCGTACTCCTGTCTTCACCTCAAAGGTTAGGTTGCTCTGCCCAACACTACACGTAGAGTTGGCATAGAGACTTTTTATGACTGACACTATGCAGCTTGGAATTCCATAAGCCCTCAGTATTTTCCATAAACTGTCCCTATGTATGCTTTCAAAAGCTTTTTCAAAAGCCTTTTGTGTGTGGATATTAAATGATTATTACAATCTTAAATCATTTAATATTTACACATAATAAAAAAAATCAGACACATACAGGAAATGCCAGGATTAAACATCAGTGGAAGTTTGTCACGGGTCCCCCCCCCCCCTCTTTGCTCTGCAGTAGTTGTCCAACAGTGGCCGAAACCTAGATTATCTAACGTGGGTCGTCAGATGTGTCTACCTTCGCACAAGATTACTCTTGGCAGAGTTGTAAAAGAAGGATAATGATGCTTTAAACTCGAGGCAGTTTTCACAAATATTTCAGAAGTGAAGAATAATGCTGAATGAATCTAAGCACGCTAACTTTTTATCTGACTGGCTGCCTTTTGTGAAGAATTATCTTATAATTAGCTCAGCCAAGCCCCCCCCCCCCCCCCCGCTAATTTAATTCCTTTTAGTAGCTCGATATGCATATGTATATATACACACACACACACATATATATATATATATATATATATATATATATATATATATATATATATATATATATTATATATATATATATATATATATAATGCAGGTAATGATAACAGGGTTGAACTTGAAAATAAGAATCTTCAACTCAAATGTGAAGTCAGTTCTATTTTATGGCTCTGAGACATGGAGAACAACAAAGACAACAACCAAAAAGCTAAAAACTTTCATAAATGGGTGCTTGCCTAGAAAAAACGGGATTAAAATGGTATGACAAGGTTACCAACGTGGAACTGATGACAAGAACTAGACAAGTGCCAGTGGAACAAGAGATGAGAAGAAGACGATGGCGATGGATAGGACACACAATGAGGAAACCTGTTGATAGCATTATAAGGCAGTCCTTGTTCTGGAACCCCCAGGGCAAGAGAGACAGAGGAAGATGAAAAAGCACATGGAGAAGAGAGCTGGAAACAGACGTGAAAATGATGAGGAGAACGTGGAAAGAACTAGAGATGATGGCATTGGACAGGAAGACTTGGCATGTGTTTGTTGAAGGCTTATGCTCCTTGGGGAGCTAAAGGTTATTGATATCACTGACTAACAAAAAAAAAACTTTTTTTTTCTTTCTCTAACATTTCTATGTTTTTCTGGTCAATTTTAATGCGCTGTTTTTAAATCTGCAAACCGTTTTTCTCTATCAGGTCGGGATCTCTAGAAATACGCAATTGAAGTTTTTTAACAACGCATACAGTATTACAACATCATTCGTTCAAGAAGTATAACAGTTATGTAGGCTTGAATTTCTTTGCAGTCGACTTTCGTCGGTGAATGGCATGTGGTACATCGCGATGAAGCATCCAACAATAATCGGCAAGCATGGTCACACTCCACCGTCCTTGATAACGTGACTCCATTACGGCGATATCTTGATGGAATCATTCTCCATGTTCATCGCTGACTTCGCCAAGATTGTCAGGGAAAAAGTTAAGATGCGAATCGAGCAAATGGATTTTGAGGGACATGTTACAGCCCATAATTATGTATGCATCTATGCACTGCTTAACAATATGCAACATAGTCGACAGATTTGTGATTTTCCAGAAAGTTATCGACGATCGATTTGAATGCCATCCATGCGCGAAGTTCACTACCATGTAACAAGTTCTCGAATTGTTTGTCTGCAATAACTTTCCTAATCTGAGGTCCTACAAAGATACCTTCCTTTATCTTTGCATGGCTAACTTGCGGAAACTTTTCTCGAAGATAAGTGAAAGCTTTGCTCATTTTATCTAACGCTTTTACAAAATTCTTCATGAGCCCCAACTTTATATGTAACAGTGGTAAAATGAAGGTGTCTTTGTTAACTAATGGCTCGCGTATTACATTTTTATGCCCGAGTTGCATACGATCCCGGATAGGCCACACCTTTCTTGCATAATGTTCCTGTCTGTTGCGGCTGTCCCATTCACATCGGAAGCAACAAAATTTAGTATACCCAATCTGCATGCCCGTGAGAATTGCAATGACCTTTAGGTTTCCACAAATCCGCCATTGGTAGTCATTGTACTTTATTTTTTCCAAACGTATAGCCATATTGTCATAAGTTTCTTTCATATGAACAGAGTAGGCGACTGGAATTGATAAAAAAAAATTTCTGTTATGCAATAACACGGCTTTTAGACTAGTCTTGGAAGAATCGATGAAAAATCGCCATTCGTTGACTATGTGCTCATGACCGTTTACATCTTTGCAATAGCAAATGTCATCATCCATCTCAAAGTATTGAACAAGTTCTCTGTGTCTATGACGAAATTTAGATATCGGAGTATTGGGCGCTAAAAGATTCCATTCTTTGAGTCGCAAACCGAGTAATTCCGCTTGTCCTTTGGTAAGAGCGAGATCACGTATTAGATCTGAAAGTTCTGAATGGTCAATTAAGTGAACACCATCATTCACCGGTATGTAATCTGAGTCAGAATTAGTTTCTAAAGCAGGTAAACTATCACTTTCTGATGGTTCATTTACGTCCAACGGATATTGTTCTGGTGGTACTTGGATCGGACACGTGATTGGATCATGAGGCACTGGTTTCGAAACCGATTCAATATTTGGATAAACCACAGACTTTCTAGTTTTAAAAGTGAAACCATGGATATTTGTCAAGCAGAAGTAACAATCAGTAGTGTGATTTGTATGTTCACGCCTTATTACTGGCACGCCAAAAGGCATCGACTTATGCTTCGGCGATTTTCGTAACCAACCTGCCAATGTATCGAACAAACCGCATTTGGCTTCCAAGATTTATTTGCATCATCAACTTTCGAATCGAAATAAAGTTTATATGCTATCTTTAGTAATGGTGTAAAGTTTTTCTGGTCAACACGATCGGTAAAATATCCGCACACGTAACAGAACAGATCAGCCGAATTTCTACAACTTCTAGAAGCCATATTTTGCTCAGAATTATTTCAAAATACAGTAACTATTTGAAAAATCGCGTAACATATGTCATGCATCTTTTAGCAGTATAAAAAGTAGAATTATGTTGCCTTTTTATTAATTTTTAATAAGTTATATAGTAAAAATGAAACGGAGCACATAACGGTTTCCCAAAAATATATTTATTCACAAATATCTTAAGAACCCGACGTGATAGAGATAAACGGATTTCAGATTTGAAATCAGCGCAAGAAATTGACCTAAGAACACTTATTCTTATATAAGAAAGAAAAATGTTGTTTGTCAGTGTATTTCTATTATACGTCATAGAACTACTGTCATCCGTAGCTTTCAAGTGATTGCTATCCTCAATTGCATCATCCTCCTCCATGCTCCAATGTCGACTCATAAAATCCGCTCCAACATTCTCCTTCCCTGGTATGTATTGCACTTTTAACGAGTACACGCTTAACAGTAGAGCCCAATCTTTGCATTAAAGTCCTTATTGGCTGCTAGGAATGCCAATGGAGCATGATCTGTTTGTACTGTGAAAGGAACTGCGTATAAATATTCGTGGTTTCTCCTGATTCCGTTCACGAGTGCCAAACATTCTCTCTCCACGGTCGAATAATTCCTTTCTGCTGTATTCAGTGTGCGGCTGCTGTAGGCAACTGGAAACAACGTGTTCGGATGTTGGTCATCTGCCTGAAGCAATGTTGATCCTATTTCCTGTCCGCTGGCGTCTACACGAAAAACGAAAGGTTTATTAAGGTAGGTTAGCCCTAGAATGGAGTATTTAGACAGCTGTCCCTTCAGAGTGACGTAAGAACTTTCACACTCTGCGGTCTAAACAACCTTATCGGTTTTTCCCTTTCTTGTGAGGTCAGTGAGAGGCGCTGTAAGACCATTAAGTTTTTTGATAAACTTTTGGTAATACGCACAAAGTGAGAGGAAAGAACGTGTGTCTCTCTTTGTTTTTGGTCTCTTTGTTGAACGTATCTTCTCTGTGTTTTTTGCAACTGGCCACATACAACCTTGAGAAATGGTATGCCCTAGGAAGTCAAGCTTTTCAAAGACGATCAAACATTTGCTAGGTCGGGCTGTCAAACCAGCTTCCTTTAGTCTCCTAAGGAGCATAGTGTTGAAGCGGGTTCTTGGTCGATCATTATTGAAGGTCACTGATTTAGGTTGTCTTCTAAGATCGGTTAGCATAAAGGGTGACCTCGTCTTGTTTCCTTGTGAACTTCAAATGATTAGTGGTTTTATTAATGTCCTTCATCAAAAGAGCGATCGTGCATAAATTAATAATCAGTGAATATATATATGTGGCTTAATATCTGCGCACACTTCAACTTGATCGATTTGATAAGTCCTTTGGTTCTGAGTCCAATTAATACAATTTTAATACGATACATGAAGACAGCATAGTTAAGCATTCCAGACATTCATCATGGTTCAATAAAAATATTACCGTCAGTTCCAATTACTTAATTTACATAAAACTTTGCCTTCAAATTTCCACAACCCCAGCGACATTAATACACTCACACACTTTGCATGCACATGACCCAAACTACCAATTATCAGTACGATAAATACATACATGCATGCACGCATACATACATACTTTTATGCATACATACTTTTATGCATATATACATACATACATATTAGAATCTGTATTCTCCAGAAAATACATTGATATGTACTATATAATAGAAAACAACATGGCATATAGGAGAATCATTAGAATTTACATTAAAAAAAATTTACATAAATTCACACAGCAATAACAAACACATGCCAAGTCCTCCTGTCACGTGCCATCATCTCAAGTTCTTTCCACGTTCTCTTTATCATTTTCATCTCTGTTTCCAGCTCTCTTCTCCATGTGCTTCTTGGTCTACCTCTGCCTCTCTTGCCCTGGGGGTTCCAGAACAAGGACTTCCTTGTAATGCAATCAACAGGTTTCCTCAGTGTGTGTTCTATCCATCGCCATCGTCTTCTTCTCATCTCTTGTTCCACTGGCACTTGTCTAGTTCTTGTCATCAGTTCCACGTTGGTAACCTTGTCATATCATTTTAATCCCTCTATTTTACGCAAGCACCCATTTATGAAAGTATGTAGCTTTTTGGTTGTTGTCTTTGTTGTTCTCCATGTCTCAGAGCCATACAATAGGACAGACTTCACATTTGAGTTGAAGATTCTTATTTTCGTGTTGGATCCGATTTCTCTTGATCTCCATATATTTTCCAATGCAATGAAAGCTTCTCTTGCTTTTTGTATTCTTATTTTGATACCACTGTCTGTCCCTCCAACTTTGTCTATATTGCTGCCAAGATATGTATACGATTCTACATCTTGTATTGGTTCTTCTTTAAGTTCAACCCTGTTTTCATTACCTGCATTTATTCTCATTTTCTTTGTATTTTCCCTGTGTATTTTTAGACCCAATTGATGTGACCTCTCATCGAGTGTTTTCAATTTGTCCTGCATCTGATTACAGTTATGGGACAGAAGAGCCAAGTCATCAGCAAAATCCAGATCATCCAGCTGCTTAGTCAGAGTCCACTGGATTCCATTTCTGTTGTATGTTGTTGATGTTCTCATAACTCAGTCTATTGCTAATAAGAAAAGAAATGGAGATAAGAGGCATCCCTGTCGCACTCCTGTTCTTATCCCAAATGGTTCTGTAAGCTGTCCTTCATGAAGAACTCTGCATGTCATCATATGTTTTCTTTATTAAATTAATGATCTTCAGGGGAACTCCATAATGCCTCATCAATTTCCAAAGTGATTCTCTGTCTACATTGTCAAATGCCTTTTCGTAGTCCACAAATCCGATGTACGATGGTGAATTCCATTCCGGACTTTGTTCAACTATTATTCTCAAAGTGGCTATCTAGTCTGTACAGGATCTGTTTTGTCGAAAACCTGCTTGTTCATCTCTCAGTTTCTTGTCTATGGACTCTTTTAATCTCTCAAGGATAATCCTATTTAATACTTTTCCTGGCACTGATAGTAACATTATTCCTCTATAATTTGTGCACTCTTGTAAATTTTCTTTCTTAGGCAACTTAACCAGATATCCTTCCTTCCATTCTGCTGGTATCTCTTCCTTTTCCCAGACTTTACCAAGTAATTTATATACCATGTCTGTAGCCGTGTCGATATCTGCTTTGATGGCCTCTGCTGGAATGCCATCAGGTCCAGACGCTTGTCCATCTCTTAGAAGCTTTATGGCTTTCTTTATTTCTTCCTTCGTTGGTCTTTCACCATTAATTTGTAGCTCTTCTTCTGCTGGTTGGATGTCCAGGGGGTTTCGTGGAGCTGGTCTATTAAGAAGGTCTTTACAATATTCAGTCCACCTCTTCATTTGCTCTTGTATATTGCTGAGCAGTTTTCCATTCTTGTCTTTTATGAGGCAACTTGTTTGCTTGTATTTCCCTGTAGTGTTAGCTTCTTTGTGCTGCTATACAGTTCTCTCATATTTCCTTTGGCTGCAGCATCTTCTGCCTCTCTTGCCAACTCCTCAATATACTTCCTCTTGTCTCTTTTGATACTTCTTTGTACACTTTGAGCTTTGGCTTTGGAACTTCTGGTTTTGCTTGTGTTTAAATGTGCTTACAGAACCATTAGCCTTATTAGTCATCCAAGTAAGATAATGTTAAGGATACTTTTGAACAGAATAAAACAGAAATCAGAAGAATTCTTGTCAGAGGAACAGGCTGGCTTTAGACCAAAAAGAAGTACCTCAGAACAAATCTTCAATATTAGATTACTTATCGAAAAACATCTCCAACATCAACACGATTTATACCATAACTTCATCGATTTCACAAAAGCCTTCGATCGAGTCTGGCATGAAGGCTTATGGCAAGTAATGAGAAAATTCAATTTTGATACCAACATCATAGATATCATTGAAGCACTATACAAGGACGCAAGCAGTGCTGTTTTTGTAAGCAACGACATTGGAGAATTTTTCAAAACAACTGTAGGAGTTCGCCAAGGATGTATCCTGTCACCAGTGCTCTTTAATATATATCTAGAACATATTATGCAGGAGGCTCTCTACGATTATAAATCAACCATATCGATTGGAGGCCGACCTCTGTGTAACCTACGTTTTGCTGATGATATTGATCTGATAGCTGGATCAGAATCAGAACTTCAAGACCTTACCTCTAGACTGGAGAAAGTAACAAGAACGTATGGGATGGAAATTAATATAGAAAAAAGCAAGATATTGGTGAATAGCCATAAGAAACATGTTCCGACCAACATTACGTTAAATGGGCAAACGTTAGAAGAAGTTAACACCTTTAAATATCTCGGGTCCACTATATGTAGTAATGGAAGATCAATTAAAGAAATCAAGACAAGACTTGAGATGGCCTCAGCTGCCATGACAAGGTTGAATGTGATCTGGAAAAGTAACATCAGTTTTCCTGTGAAGATCAAATTATACAAATCACTTGTATTATCTATTCTCTTGTATGGGTGTGAGGGCTGGACACTCACTGCAGATACGGAGCGAAGGATTCAGGCTTTCGAGCATAAATGTTATAGAAGAATTTTGCGCATTTGCTATAAAGAGCACAAAACAAATGTCTATGTTCTTCTTCTTCTTCCATCCTTAGCCACCAACCGGCAAAGCAGTGTGTGGCCAGTACGCCTAGTGGCATCTTAGGGCAACAACAAATTGATCAATCTATTGCTGTTTCCACCACGCCTAGTGGCGTCTTTGTGGAACAAAAACAGACCAAACAATCTATCATTGTTTCCGTAATCAGATTGGTTGGCAAGCAGGTGATCAGCCCACTGTGCGAAGTTTTTACGGGATGGGGTAAACAGCCCCATGCCCATACCCTCCTTAGTCGCTTTTTACGACATGCGTGGTAGGGTGCAGTGTTACTATTCTTTGCTCCCCTTTCGGGCCCCGGTAACACACGGGTGAAATGTCTATGTTAGAGAGAAGATAAACACCTATGCAGGCCACCAAGAACCACTTTTGTCAATAGTGAAACGTCGAAAGCTTGCCTGGTTTGGGCATGTAACTCGTCATGACTCCCTTTCGAAAACGATCCTTCAGGGAACAGTCGAAGGTAAACGGAGAAGAGGAAGGCAGAGAAAATCCTGGGCTGATAACATCAAAGAATGGGCAGGACACGGTTTTTCCACACTTGTACGCATTGCTGAGGATAGAGAGCAGTGGAGGACCCTGTCTGCTGATGCTTCCACCATGGCACCCCTACGACCCATGACGGGTTACGGGCTGAGATGATGATGAAATCTGCTTTCTTGTTTTTTCTGTCTTTTATCTTATTGATGGTTTCTGTTGTTATCCATGCTTTTTGTTGTTGTTCCCTTTTCCCCAGTATTTCTTCACATGTCTCATTCCATACAGTTTTGATTTGCTGCCAATAATCTTCTGTATTCTCTACATCTTCCAGCTGTTGGAGCACTTGGAATTTGTTGGATATTGTCACCGCAAATGTGTCTTTTGATTTCTTAGATGTCCTACATTAAATTGTTGTCTATAATTTTGCATTGTTGCATCTCTTGAGTTTCATTTTTACTTTGGCTATCAGAAGGTGGTGATCTGATGCCACATCTGCTCCTCTATATCCTGCAATGATGATCTAAACTTCTTGTTTATGCATATATGATCAATCTGATTTTCTGTTCTATGGTCTGGTGATATCCATGTTGCCTTGTGTATTCTCTTATGTGGAAACATGCTTCCTCCAATAACATGCCTAAGAAAAATTCTCTGAATCTTTTGGCCGAATACCGTCACCAACCAAGATCTGCTTACTCGGAGCAAGCAAGAGGGCATGCACACCATCATAGCTGGCAGACGCTGTAGCTGGGTTGGTCATGTCCTCAGAAGAGACCCCGATGCCATCACAAGAACAGCTATGCCATGGATCCCTGAAGGAAAACTAAAGAGAGGCCGATCAAAAACAACTTGGCGGAGGACTGTGGAGGCTGAGAGGCAAAGAGTTGGGGCACTGTACGAAGGATAGCCACTGACCGAGTAAAGTGGAATCAATTTGTTGTTGCCCTACATGACGCCACTAGGCGTGATCGCCACCGACTGCTCTGGCGGTCGGCGGCTAAGGATCAATGAAGAAGAAGTGATAACTAAATTAAAAGAAAGGAGAGTGGAAGTAGAAGATTCAAGGTTGGAACAGCGAAAATGTCATTCGCTCGATTTAGCTTTTGTTTTGGCAATTTAATTACTTGAGGGCGATTTTTATATCGTTGGCAGAGTTTCAAAAACATGGTACACATTGAATGGGGTATTTAGATACTTTTAAATCATGATTAATGCCCCAAATCGCTCAAAAACTCACTCAGTTTAGTGACCTAATTCGATGTAAACAATCATGCAGTTGCACACATCAGTTGTCTGCGAGACCGGACTGCAGGATTCTTTCTTTAACAAGATTGGGAATAATGAGACATTTCTAAAAGGTGCCACATAAAGAATATGTCATATAAACATAGTTTATTTGAATTCCATTGCAAAGAGCTGCGAAAGGGCTTTAAAATGATGTATGATATATAAATATACCGTAAATGGTTAATTTCTTTTTCAATTTTTATGGGTGACAAAAAATATGAAAAATTGTGCATTTTCTCCAAACAAGCATCTTTGAGCCTATACTTTGTTTAACAAGTGAAAGTAAATGTGCTGATTTCTGTACGTACTGTTGGAAAGTCCTTGAAAAAAAGCTTTAAAATGATAAATGGATCATTAACAGTAACTTCATTAGTAATTTTTTTTCTGTTCTTTGTAAACATGTAGAAATCTTGACGAATTGAGCGGTTTCTGCGGAAATCGATTTTCTGGCTTTCTTGTCATTTTCAACTCATAATAACCTTGTTCAGAACAATGTGACATGTTTAGAAAAAATTGAGCTTACTTAGTATGACTGTGACATTGGGTACCTTAGATACTGAGCGACTACAGTGCATAGATTTTGAGCATTGACACTTTAAAACTGTGCGCCGAGCTGATTTTGTAACCAAAAAAACACGACTAACCTGATTTTCTTTAATTTGAAAAGAGCATATTGGCCTTTTTATGTCCTCCATTTCTTACAATTACTCGTACAAGTAGCTTTTATCACTAACATGACCTTATATGTGCTTATACATGTTATTTGTGATCCTTTGGTGATGTCAAAGATGGCCCATTTTCACTTTCAGACGGAGCAATAACATTTCCAAGTCGAAAAATAAAATTTCATATCTATTTTATTTATAGACCGATTTTGACGATATTTTTTTTTTTTAATATCTAATTGAAATGTCAATTTAACAAATATGAAAAATCAGTTTGTGGTACCTAATGATAGACAACGGAAAAAATACAACATAATTCTGATAATATGAAAGCATAGACTGAAGTTCAGGTTACCTCAACACACTGGGATATGGATCCCGAAGGCCTACCACTGTAAAGAACAGAGCAGACAATTTTTTGATGTAACCTCTGGGAATGAAACAATGCCTGAAAACAGTACAAGTAAGCAACAGACACAGAAAAGGGGGGATTACAGCAGGTTTTTGAGCAACTGAACTGCCAATATTTATGTCCTTTGTAGACAGATGGGTTGTACAGAAAAAGGAATAAAGCATAGAAGGATAGGGACGTTTCTTCAGGGAATCCTAAAAAAAACTGTTTAAACAACCAAAGTCAGGAACACTAATCATCAGGTGTGACAGTGAGTTCGTCACTTTAGGAATTATCACTTCTAACTAAAACAGACTATAGCTTGGTTGATAGGAATTTGTTAAAATAAATAAATAAAAAAATTAAACCGTAAATTTATAGTAGAAACAGATCATGATAGTAATAGCGTAGATAAATTATTGTCCAATCGTGAGCTGAATAAACCTAGATGACGCAACGCTAACCCAGATTGAACTGAAACCCAGCGGGCTTCCCCGGCCAAGGGTCAGCTAAAGATCAGTCTTGATAGAGTCCGGACGTGTTGTCCTTAGGCTGCTAAACTTTCGAGGATTTTTCGATTAAATTAAATGATGTGTTCATTTAACAGTTGCATTATTATGGTATATAATATGTGAGATATTCCATACAAGGAGAACTGTAAGTAGAGTGTTCAGATTTCCCATCATATTTTCATATCAAGGAAAGATAGCCCTTGCTCACTTAGAAAAGAACTAATGGCTGCAGGTTGCACCTTGAGAAAAATGCAGAGATGTGAATTTGCCCTGTAGAAGCACCAACGGTAGGTAGAATATGAGCATCTAACCTAACATAATGATAAAATTGAATTAATCTGTCTGAACTAAAACTGCTTGTATGTATTTGGATCAACGCAAACTGGTATATGAAGGAAGAAGTAGACAGGAGCTGAATAAGCTTGATTCATACGATGTCGATTCCCCATGCTATATTAATAAGAGCAACTTGCACTTGTAATTGAATGAATAATGCATGTTTTAAATCTTCACGCCATCATGTACATAAGTTATGATCATTAAGAATCATGTTGACACCAAAGAGAGGTCGTCAATTTATTGCTAAGCCATAACCATGAAGGGAAGAAAGGAATGTCTGTTGAGAAACCTATAATGTCTTACTAACTGCTCCCAAACTAAAACACCTTAGAGGATCATCCCAGAACCTGGTACAACATTAAGTCTGTGTTACGGTAGATTAATTGGCATTGTCTGCTAGAGGTTAGCAGCATGCGATTTTAGGGGTTACAACGTTTAATGTAATGTAAAAAGTATTATTAGCCTAGTGAACGCTGTGACGTTTCAGCGTTGGTAGTCACGCACGGTGACCAAGAGACGGGACCCTTTTTCAAATGACCGTCAAACGGAGAAGACGTGTCTTTATATTCTTATAGTGTCGGGCATGGAAGGCCACACGGTTATGTTGTATTTTTCTCATGGACATGGGTCAGTCCACTGTTATGATGAAGAAAGATGAAGTTACAGGTTAGTAATTGACTAAACCTTGTCGAGATGAATTAACAGTCCGTTTTAGTTATACTAGTGCCAGACGCATAATCTCACTGTCGGTCGTTGGATTTTCCAACCACGCGTGCATATAGTTATGTCGTTCTGCCTACAGTAATTCAGATTACGAGACAAAGGACTGATATGCAAGATAGCTAATTCAACATAGGATTCTAATTTATATTTGTGATGTAATTCATGATCAACGTACGATGTCTACAGAATGCATAATAAATTGTTTGTTTGGACTCTAGCCATGACTTATCCAGTCTATGAACATTTGGGAATTCAATCATCATTATCATGGTCTCAAGTTAATTTAAACCCACATTCGCGTACTTAACATCAAAGGCACGAAGCTCTAAAGAAGATGAACTGTAAACCCAGATTACACGATTGACTATCAAGCTCTCAACAATCCGTTGGGCTAATTTTTACCGAACCGCCTGTAAAAACTGGTGGACGCCCCTGCAACAACTGGTTGGCCATTGATGGGGAACGAAAGAAAGAATTAGTTGGCCATCGCTGAACGAAAGAAAAAAGGAAATTTTTTCTTGTTTACATACTTTTACAAACTGTTTACCATTACAAGAAAGTCACATGATGCATAAAAACGACGTTCAACGCATGACTACGAAATGCCAATCTGACGTCACTACATCATGCGTAGATGCCGCGCTTTGAAAGTACAACCGTCAACGCATTCCAAGTTGGTGAAGATTTACATGATCAAGAAGACCAGACGATTGAATACGGTTATCAACCAATCAAGAGCAAACAGTATTAGGCATTGATCTAGTCCGTTGATGAACTTGACATCGCCGGAGCCTTTTAAAGATAAGTTTAGACTTAGGACGATTGTCCGTCTTATAACACAATACTAAGTCCATTTCGCAGTGCAGGCATGTCCTCTCTATTTATTTTATATCTATGTTATATCTGTTTTTTCCGTTGATGTTGTCCCTTATTTGTGGGTATGGATGGGCGGCGGTTTGGAATGAATAACACGGCTCTGAGGATGCCGATATTCATTCTGAATGTTCCTTAAGGCCGTTAGTTAATTGCTTTTTAACGAAGAACCCATCGACGACCTTCCGATGATTTTCGTTCGTTCGTAATTGCAATTAATTGACCTTGCATGTTAAATGTCCAGTCTAGTTATAATTGGGGTATTCTAGTGTATTTAGTTCTAATTTTTATTCAGTTTTGTAACAATGTTTCTAACCTATCGTGTTTTTTCTGACCTTACTATCATTCAGTTTATATTTTTTGTACAATCGTCAATGAGTCCATGTATACGTCACTAATTTTTGTGTACGCAGGTTATATTTCTATTCAGTTCATTCTTAATATCTCACTTCCGTTTTATACCACTTAGTTATAAATGCATTTTTTATTGTGAATATGTCTTGTCGTATGGTAATACTGTTCTGTAATCCTTGGTTAACACATTGTATTGTTTGTCTTCATTTCATCCTTTTATAATTTAATATTAATGCTATAATTTCTTCATTAATAATAGTGTAGATGAATATGATTAAATTTTTATGACTTTTAAGGAGGAATTAGGGACTTTGCACCTATTTGCAGTGGTGGTCCAAGAAATGGGCAATGCACTTTATAGCTCATGATTATGGCATAATATACCATGATTAATTATTATAACTTTATAACATATTAAGACATATTAAATGTTAATTAGTACATTTTCTCATTACTACAGTATAAACTTAATAACTATTAAGATTAAATAACCTAATTGTTTAGGGATAATACCCATAATTATTGAATACTAATATTAAGTGCATGATATAATTTCAGCACCTTATATAACTAACTATCATAACTATTTATGATAGATATTAGTTGATATATATAATATTTTTACAAAATATTATAGATTTGTGGAACTTATAAATAACAGTACAGGAATATTGCAATTTCTTATATTGATTATTCATTCGTTGAGTAATTAGAATTATCGACATAGATTCTAGTGGTGATTACTAGACATAAGTAATTGAATACTTAAATAAATCAACTTCAAGAATGCTTACCTTGGATCATTTCATTAAAATTGGAAAAGATTGTAACAAAAAGGGAGATGCACTCCTGGAATTTGCGGAACAACAACTTGCGAACCATAAGGCAGAAGAGGCTGAAAGGAAAGCTATTGCTAAGGCAGAGGAAGAAAGAAAGGTGGCAAGAGATGAAATCACACTGCAGCAAGAAATGGAATTGCAACGGCTTAAATTGGAAACAGCAAAACTTAATTCGCAGGGTGCTGCAGCAAGCCAAAATGATAATGCTCAATCGGGATCTTCTTCCAACCGACTTAAGGGCAATTATTACTTTAAGCTACCACCGTTCAAGTTACACGTGGACGATCTATCATCATGGCTGGCGCGCTTTGAGGATATATGTAAGGTCAATAACCTTGACAAAACAGCATGGGCACTTAAACTCAAGGAATTTCTGGATGGCGAACCTGCAAGTGCAGCACAAAATATTGATCCGACATTAGCCACAGACTATGAGGCCATTAAGACTTTGTTATTACGTCGGTTCCATTTGAACGAAGAGGCATGTAGATTACGTTTCAAAAGTTTGTTGCCAGATAATAATAAAGACTTTACAGGTTTTATTGCTAACATACGCAATACTTTTAACAGATGGGTTGAACTAGCAGGTGTCAACAAATCTTACGACAAGTTAGTCGATTTGTTATTGAGGGATAAAGTGTTATCTTCTGTCAGCCCACCGTTCTTTGCTTATCTGCAAGAACGGAAACCAGAAACTATTGATGAGTTAGAAAAAATTTCTTTAAATTACTGCACCGCTCATCCGAATGCTAACATTTCTGGCTCGTTAATAAGAGAACCACTTCCTGTAGCCTCCAATATGGCATATCATAGTAATAACAAACCTAGAACACACAGTGTGGACAGAGGTAGGTTCAAGGGAAACTATGACATTAATTTTCATAAGGGACGTAATAGCTTTAACAATAACTTTAATAGAGGAAGACCACAAAACAGAAATTATTCACCTCAGTCCAGATACAACAGTAATCCACGTAACTCAAGTTATAATCGTTCATATAATGATAATAACGGTAACAATTGGAACAACAGCGATAATTATAACTCGAGACATCGAGATAACAGTTACAATAGAGGACAACGGAATAATTCAACTGATTATTCTCGTCATCGTTCTCATTCTCGTAGATCGACAAATTATAATCATAATACAGGGGCAGCCGTTACTACTGCTACAACCCCTGGGGTTCAGAGTTCACCTACTAATAACAAAATACAGTCCTCGTCTACTTGTTTTGCAATGAATTATAACGTGGCAAATAGTTGCCCAAAATGTAATCTTATATTTCAGAAGGCAAAAGAGACAGTTCTGAACTGCGGACACATTCTACCAGAAGTCAGTCTAGCAGTCAATGACGGAACAGGCTCGCTGATCTTCAACAGAGGAAAAGTTAATGGATCCGTCGTCTCAGTTTTAAGAGATTCGGGATCGACAACGATCGGAATCCGTCAGTCACTTGTTCATCCAAATTGTGCAACTGGAGAACATGTCAGGTGCATGACCTTTGGTGGAACCATAGAATGTTATCCAACTGCTATTATACATATTGATACACCTTTTTTCACAGGCAACGTTAAAGCATGCATGTTAAGAAACCCAATTGCCGACCTTATGGTGGGATGCATACACGGAAGTAAAGATTGCACACCAGAAGAGATTATTGAATGGGAAAAAAATAATCTATGCATCGGAAATGCAGTAATAACCAGAGCACATACGAAACAATTAGAGACTATGGACACTGAAAACAAGGAAACAGACAAACATGAAAGTATCGAGGTTCATTCTGCTATTGACCGAGTATCCTTTGCTGCAAAACAGAAGGAAGACAGGTCATTAACAAAATTTTTTGCACTGGTAGACAAAGTTGGCAATCTTGCTATGAACAATAATAATAGTCATTGGTTTATTATTAAAAATGACATTCTACTAAGATGTTTTATGGATAAAACTCATGTAAGACAACAGGTCATGGTACCTTTTGCTTTTAGACGGTACATACTTCAACACGCACATGATTCTAAGTGCGCAGGTCACATGGGATATACTCGGACACGTTCTCGAGTATTATCTTCTTTTTTTTGGCCAGGAGTGTCACGTGATATTTCACAGTACGTACGCTCCTGTACGATATGCCAAGAAGTGAAAGCACGAGGAGCCTTTCACACGGCGCCTATTCAGGCTTGTGACATATCTGTGAGACCCTTTGACAAGATGGCCATTGATATTATTGGCCCACTTTTACCATCAGCCAGAGGACATAGATTTATTCTCACGTGCATCGATTTATGCACACGATGGCCAGAAGCCATTCCATTGAAAACAACCACCACCACAGATGTAGCTGATGCACTACACCTGATCTTCTCTAGAGTAGGTTTTCCTAGTAAACTTTTGTCAGATCATGGATCTCAATTTATTTCTGAGACTATGACAGAAGTAATGAAGACTTGGAATATCGATAGAAATCTCAGCAGCATTTATCACCCAATGAGTAATGGTGCTGTAGAAAGACTTAACCGCACACTCAAACAAATGTTACATAAAGTTACAGTTAACCATCCACAGGACTGGGACAGAGTACTCCCAGCGGTGTTATTCGCTTATCGAGAGGTGCCACATGAACAAACTGGCTTCTCTCCGTTTCAATTAGTCTTTGGCGCTCCACCAAGAGGTCCTATGGGACTAATAAAAGACTTATTGATTGACTCCGAGATGACTCAGGATACCCAGTCATCCTATGAATACGTAATTAATCTCCGGAATAACATTATTGATGCCTGCAAAATGGCAACAGCGTCATCTGAGGCTGCTAAAGAAAAAGCTAGAACTTTCCAAAACAGTAGTAGACGATTACGTCAATTATTTCCAGGAGATCAAGCTTATGTGTTATTGCCACATAACAATAATAAACTACTCATCTCGTGGAACGGTCCATACCAGGTTATCAATAAGATTTCTGATGTTGATTATGTCCTGGACATTAAGGGACATCATAAAATATTCCACATAAATATGCTCAAACAATTTCATACTCGACCTGAACATCTACAAGCTATTTTTCATGAACTAGATGACACTGTCGTACCTAGATGTCACTATTCTAATTTGTCTGTTATCCAGGAAGAAGAATCTTCTTTTCCTGAGGTACAGTTAGCTTTACCTGTACCTGTAGTACAGCCTAGTGAATCTTGGCGGGACGTAACCATCTCTTCGTCGGTTACACCGCAACAGCATCAACAGATTGCTGAACTTCTACAATCTTATCCAGATGTGTTGACCGACGTTCCAGGTCGCACATCAGTCATTAGTCATGACATCACTCTTAACGATGATACTCCAATTCGGGTACATCCATATTCTGTTCCTCTACACTTTCTTACTAAAACTACTAAGGAACTTGAACAGATGTTATCTTTAGGAATTATTGAAACTAGTAATTCCCCATTTTCTTCTCCATTAGTTATTGTCCGAAAGAAGGACAATAACATTAGACTATGCGTCGACTATAGAAAATTAAATGCACAAACGATAGTTGATAGCGAACCACATCCACTTCTCGACGACTTACTGCCACGTCTATCGACCGCAACTATATTCACTAAGATAGACTTAACTAAAGGTTATTGGCAGATACCACTAACCGAAAAAGCTAAATACTACACAGCGTTTTCCACTCCGCAAGGTCTATACCAGTGGAATGTTATGCCTTTTGGGCTTGTTAACGCTCCAGCTACCTTTGTTCGCATGATGCGACACATTTTTTCAGGTAGACCAGACATTATTACATACATAGACGACATATGCTTATTTAGTTCATCTTTTGAGGAACATTTTTTGGGTCTTGAAAACGTTTTGGACACATTAAGAAGGAACAATTTAACTGCTAAACCCACAAAATTACAAGTAGCATTTCATGAAATAACTTTTTTGGGTCACATTATTGGAGCAGGATATATCCGAACACTACCCAGTACGGTTTCTAAAATTTTAAACATTTCCGTTCCTCAAACGAAGAAACAGGTTAGAAGCTTGTTAGGTCTAGTCCAATATTACAGTAGATTCGTACCTAACTTGTCATCTATCACGGCTGTCTTGTCCTCATTATTAAAGAAGGACATGCCAGTGAAGGTGACATGGACTAGTGAGTGTAATAATGTTTTCCTTAATATTATTAACATATTTTCAAACCCACCAATCTTGAGACTAACTGATGCTTCCAAAAAGTTTATTCTCCGCACAGATGCGAGTAACTACGGAATTGGCGCATGTTTGCTCCAATATCATGACGACATCCTCCATCCAAACTTGTACGTCTCACGGAAACTGAAACCACCAGAAGTCAAATACTCAACTGTCGACCGCGAACTTTTAGCAGTGGTGTGGGCAATAACGAAGTTGGAAAAGTTCCTGCTGGGAGCCCCGTTCGTAGTACAGACAGACCAGAAAGCCGTAGCATCACTACGACGGGCGAATCATAAAAGTCCAAAGCTCACCAGATTCGCTATTCTCCTTCAACCTTTTGACTTCTCAATCGAGTACATCACAGGAGCAGATAACGTCCTGGCAGATACTCTATCTCGAAACCCTACTGATGTCGAGTCCTGAACTATATTAACGTCGCAGATACTTACTCAAAATAAATAGCACTATAATGGCTGTTCTATATAGACATGAACTATTGCCTACAATACAAGTATCTGCTTACTAAAGACTTTATATACGAAATGAATGAAATCAATTGACTCTATGTTCGTATTTACGCCAGGACTTTGCTTGATATCCTTTACTGATAAAACTATTGGACACATTTCCGTGCATCAAGTGAACATAATAGAAAACACTATCAAAGTAACTCAGTATGCGACATGAACTATTGTCAATAACGTCGATACTTATGAACTGAAACACTTAAACATTTGTTTGTTAATTGGAATTCACAAGGATCAAGCCTACGTATGGATCATCTTATCCAACTTTAATTAATTTTAATTAAGTCGTTAAAATAATGGAAATTAAAATGAAAGTGAGATAAATATTGAAAAAAAAAATGAAATTTGGAAAAAAATTAAAGAAGAAAAAAAAATAAGAACTCACATGATTCTTAGATAATGTTATTGTATGTAACTATTATATTATATAGTTAATAATTATGTGGATACATCACATACTACATTATTGTTTAAATTGGTTAATTTAGATAGGTATTAACAACTTAATACTAAACTTAATTAATGTCCAACACACATAACTAAGTTAAATTTATACATTACTTTTTTCTCTACTTTATTCTTTATTTATTTATTTCTCTCTTTAACATATCCTTTCATTTTTCTTACATTAGATTTTCAACAACTTTATTCTTATTCCACACTCAATATAATTAATTAGTTTAATTTTAACTCTTTAGATTAGTCTGACATGACATTTCATTGCGACATATTTTGAGTTAATTAATTATTTAATTAGATATCAACATTAGCCATTCTCTTTTAGTTCATATAAAATTTATATATAACATTTATGTATAATATGATCATTAATATATTAGATGACTGTTAGTTAGTCGACAAGACCACGACGTCTGTTCTAGACAGAACATCGTAGGCCATATGCCGCATTTTTGTTAAATTTTTTGATATTGTTAAATTTTTTGATATTCATTCAGATAGGTTTTTGAAAAAAAAAAAAAATCTATCTAATAGATTTTTTTTTCCCCGGTGGACAGGGAATTGTTACGGTAGATTAATTGACATTGTCTGCTAGAGGTTAGCAGCATGCGATTTTAGGGGTTACAACGTTTAATGTAATGTAAAAAGTATTATTAGCCTAGTGAACGCTGTGACGTTTCAGCGTTGGTAGTCACGCACGGTGACCAAGAGACGGAACCCTTTTTCAAATGACCGTCAAACGGAGAAGACGTGTCTTTATATTCTTATAGTGTCGGGCATGAAAGGCCACACGGTTATATTGTATTTTTCTCATGGACATGGGTCAGTCCACTGTTATGATGAAGAAAGATGAAGTTACAGGTTAGTAACTGACTAAACCTTGTCGAGATGAATTAACAGTCCGTTTTAGTTATACTAGTGCCAGACGCATAATCTCACTGTCGGTCGTTGGATTTTCCAACCACGCGTGCATATAGTTATGTCGTTCTGCCTACAGTAATTCAGATTACGAGACAAAGGACTGATATGCAAGATAGCTAATTCAACATAGGATTCTAATTTATATTTGTGATATAATTCATGATCAACGTACGATGTCTACAGAATGCATAATAAATTGTTTGTTTGGACTCTAGCCATGACTTATCCAGTCTATGAACATTTGGGAATTCAATCATCATTATCATGGTCTCAAGTTAATTTAAACCCACATTCGCGTACTTAACATCAAAGGCACGAAGCTCTAAAGAAGATGAACTGTAAACCCAGATTACACGATTGACTATCAAGCTCTCAACAATCCGTTGGGCTAATTTTTACCGAACCGCCTGTAAAAACTGGTGGACGCCCCTGCAACAGTCTGTTGAAGAACAATTTCCATCTCTAGCGTATAGGCTAGTCGATTAACTAGACTCTTCGTACAAACAGCAAACCCCCAGTACCCCACGGTTACATGTATTATATATGGTGCCCGTGACCAGTCCTCTATAAAGAGCAACTTGCACTTGTAATACAGAAACCTAATGCATGTTCTACTGATAAGGAAGAAATGTTGTACAACTCTACAACGGGAGGTTACTATACCTCTAAGAACGTACGTAGACGAAGCGAAAACCCTTCACATGAAGGAAACAGAAATTCGTACATCCCAGATGAAGATGATGTCAGTTGTTCACCCAATCATGGAGTAACATACGCGGATAGGCGAAGTTACAGTGTTTACAGTAGAAACAACACATATCAACGTAAAAGTCGTCCTCAGCTTGACAGAGATAGACGCATTATTGATTACCAGACATACAAAAAACCATATAACACATGGCAGAAACGGAGGTATCCGATCCACGCTGTTCCCCGTTCGAATCCCCATCACACAAAATCCCATGCCCCCATGAGACAACCACCTTCCTATTATCGCCACAGAGAAACAGAAAGCAGACCACGTATACTATCATCGATCAGGAATAATGACAACAAGACAAGGCGCACGACGGCAGCTAACAAACACTGGAACACATTGAATAAACGTGCTCAAAGAATGACAGTAAGAAATTTCATTACTGCGGTTTAAAACAGAAAGTTATGGGAATTCAAAAACGTAACGTCCAAGAACGGACAAGTTTGCCTCATAACAACAGACGACGGATGGAGAGCACACATCGGTCCTATAACACCAGGAAAGCCAACACAACAAGTACCAACGACAAACAACACCAAAATGATTCGTACCAGAACACTGACAGAGATAAACACTGTAGCGTCACCACCACGAAATAACAAAGACAACAGCCACCAACGAGTAAAATTAGTCCATAAGAACAAGACACAGTTGACCCCCATGAAAATAAATCAACCCAAGCAGTTTGTTGGACCATATACCACCAATCTTTATGGAGACGAAACGGAACAAGAAATGAGAGAAAACAGTGTCAACCCCAATGCAGTTTTGTCAGACCCCAACGAACAAAATGGCAGAGAAATAGTGGATGTATATGAACGAGAAACAGACATCGATTCGCCAGACCCAGCCAGTACTGTTGAAACCAGTGATGCAGATAGCACCTTATTTGTACCAGTCAGCTCCAGTGTCAAACGCGCCTATATAACAGAATCTGATGACTCACCTCCTGTCACCAAGATTCCTCGCATGCCGCAAAACCCTGTCCGACTAAAAATTATGACGAAACGTAGGCATGTTTCGAAACCACGCCAAGAGGTACTAGCCACACATCCCCAGGCCACATCACAGTCGGTACCATTTTCTTCAGCTTACCACCAACCTGTCAAAAGCAACAGTGTGCAAATTACTGTGCCCACCGTAAACAGTGTCAAAGTACCGCAGAACCAGGTCAGACGAAAAATCAAGGCAAAACATACACCTACTTCCAAACCAAAAGATGTACCTGCCGCACATCCCCAATCTACAGTGCAATCATCACCGCCTTCGTCGATGTTCTCAGCGCCCCAACAATCAGCCAATATTGTATCACATGCTACACCCACAGTTACTCAATATGATACTCGCCTAACCAGTCGGGACATTGCAAGATCAGAGATGGCAGAGAAACTGAAGGAACTACTAAAGCTTTGCTGAAACACGCCCAAGTGTTTATGTGCATGCCCATCCATGCACGATCAACGCAAATGTAAACTTACTGTTTAATAATGTTCTAACTTTCCCATATACTCTATTTTCAGCCTGTATGAAATGTACTGTCTCAGTTCAAACTATAAATGACTTAGTGCCAAAACGAGATGACAGAACCATAACCAGCAAGTACCTTACATAATCAAGTTACTGACAACTTCAGTACTCCAAGAACAGCCCACCGATGATGTTAAATAGAAGTTTTTTTTGATCGTACAATAAAGTTGACACAAATTCACAGACTTGCTATTGGCAATCACACACATGACACGTTAAATTAGTTAGACAGTTCAGATGTTAACGTCCACCATCCCATTTATAACATATGTGTCACACTGATTTTGCTATAACATTGATTTATGATCACTTTCCACATTTCCTGAGCTCGATTCTTATCCTTACAAATTCCAGAGTCCAGTGATTTCCTTTTCATGCATCTTAGCGCATCTTCTCGCAGACATTTTACACTAGTAGTCCTGTTCTTACTTCTTCCTAATCCTTTTAACCTGTAATGCATATGCCACTCGACTTGTCTATCCCATTAATGTTCTATTGAACCTACTATTACAGCTTGTGAAAAATGTATAACCCACACCATTACTATTTATACCCATATCTGTCATGCTATATTTTTCTTCCCACAGGTGTATTTATTTTGAGTATGTACATCACAAATTGTTTGAAAATATTGTATTTAGCAAAATAGATTGCATATTCCATCTTTAACAACCATTATAAGATTTCCCCACCTCACCTCTCACACCTTTTTCTTTCTATCATTCTGAGACGACATTCGGAGCTTGTAAATTTATTCGCCACAAAATATCTTCATTCTTTTGAATTACAATATTTTTGTAATCCGGAGATAGTCTATTTTCCCTCTATTCTTGACGACTCCACAGTATACTGTCCTCTTACTTGTTCTAAACATTGTTGCTAATATTCTAACCCATTTACACTTTTACATCCTTCATAGCCCCACTCATAAATTATTATATAAGGAGAATTTAGAAAATGCTGATGTTGCATTTTTGTGATTAGGTTAATTCTACAGAAGAGTTGGAAAGATACAAAAATATACTACAGAATGACATATTATACAAGATTGACATACATCACTGCTGATGCATACCATTGTACACCCCCCCCCCCCCAAATTGTTGATGTAAACAAATGACTGATGAAAAAATTACCCACCTGTATGACAAGCTGATGTATAACACACTGCCCCAAATTTCAAGACATTGCTTTTTACCCAATACCCCAATGACATCTGCGCATGCTGATTTTGCAGATAGAAACCCTATTGATAGCATTTGTGTATGCTAATTCCAGAGAAAATACATTGCCATTTTTTTCCTGATGTTGCCTGAGGCACATGAAAGGAAGAAGCACCTATTTATGAAGGTTGCCTGTGCCATTATATGAGACACCATGTTATGATACAACTATATGATAGTACAACTAATGTTATGATTGATGATAAAGTACTCCACATCAGTATAGTATAATAAACAAAATGTTAGTCTTTTCGTGATAACGAAAGAAAGACGTCAAAATACTTGAAAATTTTATGGATTTCCACGGACATAGAACAAATCAAAGGACAAATGATTGCCACTAAAGGAACCATAAGAGTATGGATTACCAATGAACATAAGATACATATGGATTATGAACATTCTATGAGAACCACAGATGTACGGATAAAATAAAAAAATATATGAATAAAATAGTTGAATAATTACTGAATCCAGCAGAAAATAAATGACAAGATTACCTCCGTATAGGAAAAGACATTTCCTTGATGTTTACCCATTGCTTTGTATTATAAACATTGTCATAATAAGATGGATAGCAAATGATAATTGCTTGCTGATGTTTATATAGAAATGGTTGTTATACTTCAACAAAATAATCATAGAGTCAAAAATAACTAAAATATTTTGACATACTGAGATTGGATCACCCAATATGATACATGGATTGAATACAATGTTGCCCATAGGACACATGGATTGAAAATAATGAGGTTACCCCATGGACAAACGTGTAATGGATAAACACGGTGGATATATTATTAAAAAAAAAAGAATACCTGGATTTGAAATACGGGACACTGCGTCACAGATACCATAAAATATATGCCCTCATGCCCCACACCTGCAAATGACTTAGGAAATTTTAAATAGGTTACCCATCTGGCTGTAGTCATCATCATCATGTGACATATTCTTTCCAGAACGTTGTCTCCATTACAGCTGCTCTGAACGCATCACGATTCTGGGCAAGTCGACCTGCATCAGCCAAAGACAAGTTCAGACTCTCTGTGATGTCCTGGGTCCACCGTCGTCTAGGTCGACCCCTTCCCCTTTTTCCAGGGACCATGCCTTCCATCACTGTTTTTTCCAGACTATTATGTCTTTTTATATGACCGAAAAATTTCAGTTTCCTTATTGCGATGGTATTTAGGAGCCAATGTTCCTGTACGTTTAGTGAGTGCAGTACTTCTCTGTTGGTCTTTTTTTCTGTCCAGGGTATTCTCAACATCCTTCTGTAGCATTTCATTTCGAATGATGTAATCTTTTTTGCAACTGTTTTATTGAGTGTCCAAGTCTCGCAGCCGTATGTTGCTACTGGGAATATACATGCTCTGATCAGTTGTAACTTTGTTTCTTTGCTTGTGCCTTGCCATAGGTTTTTCATCTGTATTAGCTTATGTGAAGCAATTGCTGTAGTCAGCAGATGTAATAAACACTACATAACTCTGAAAAACCTTCGACCTGCGAAGGCAGAGTTGGTGTTGAAATATTGAACATATGTACAAAACAATTTTAACTCCTGTTGTCATAAAATTTGAAAAATGTTGTTGATGTTTACATAAATGATTGTTGTTTGACGAATTTTGTGGAAGGCATTGCTAAGTATCGTACATAAGGAACCATTAAGGATGAATTTCTAGAAGTAACAGGATCACTCGCAAGGATTAAATAAATGATCTAGAGCACCATAACTGACACATTGGACTTATGGAAAAAGAAAATAGTAAACTATATACAAGGATGCCTTAGGATAACATAAATATATAATGGTCAGGAATACCGGGAAGATTGTCTTAACAGAGAAAAAAATGAACTAATACAGAACCTAATGTACAGAATCCGATGCTTTGAAAATTTTTTCCTTGTATTTAACATATTGGTAAAATGTTGTAAACATTGTTTTAATGATTGCTGACTAGTTGATGTTGGATAATGACTAACTGATAGTTCAAGAAAGACTTTTGAAAAATATATATATATATATATACTTCAAGGAAGATTGTCTTGACAGAGGATAAATAAAATAAATCTATCAGTGATTGGACATAACCAAATTCTTAATAAACAGGATCACTACTAGACGCATAACTTACATGGATGTTTGGAGAAAGATATTGAAAAAAAAAAAAAAAATTTTAGAATAATTTCTACGGTGTTAGATACTTTGAAAAAAAATAGCTACACATATCACTTGGAAGAAATCCAAGACTGGAAGAAAATTTCGGATACAAATAAATAGGGACAAGTCATGATATTTTTCAATCATCTTTATTATGTACATTATAATTGCTTATCAAAATGAATTGGTTAGAAAATGTTTATATACATGTCTGCAATTGTTTCCCATATGTAATAATGTGTAAGCGAAAACATGATGAATCACCACGGATGAATTAACTGACTTATACATTTGGATCGTCATTGCAAGGATGATGTGGATATTTGGAATACTTTATACTGGAATATAATTGGAATGCATAATCAGTAAATAAGCTAGGCCCAAAAACTTTTTGGAAAACCAAGATTGAAAATAACATAAATTTTTTGAACCACTCGGAGTCTTATGACATGAAAAAAAAAAGAAACGGAGATTATATAACATTCTTCCCCCGCCATGTCTGGTAGAATATTTTCAACTATATTTCTGAATGAAATGACAATTAAGTTATGCAAATAAGATATTTTATTGTTCATGCTCCCAATGTTGCCACTCCCCATATTTTGTGTGATGACTTCATGGATGTTTAAAATTTTTGTTGGCCAGTGTTGCCAATTGGTGAAGTTGCCACTAATCACATCTTTTCAGTGACAATCTTATCTATTAGAAGAATGTTAGGAATATTTTGTTGGTCAGTGTTGCCAATTAGAAAATTTGGTGAAAAATGTTATGATATGCTGGATAGTTTAAACTTTTTGAAGTTGATGTCCACTACTAGGGTTTTTTACATAGCAGACGACCTCATATAGACATAGGACCCCAGTGTAGGAATTAAGTTAAATTCTTTCAGAAACATTTTTGGACTTTGAAATTTTTCTGAAAATTATTTTTAATTTAGAAAATTTTGGGGATATTTTTGGATATTGATAGTATACAAATGTCTCCCTACGGGATACATTTGCAGGGCCCCAGGATCTATATGTGACAGTGAGTTCATCACTTTAGGAATTATCACTTCTAACTAAAACAGACTATAGCTTGGTTGATAGGAATTTATTTAAATAAATAAATAAAAAAAATTAAACAGTAAATTTATAGTAGAAACAGATCATGATAGTAATAGCGTAGATAAATTATTGTCCAATCGTGAGCTGAATAAGCATAGATCACGCAACGCTAACCCAGATTGAGCTGAAACCCAGCGGGCTTCCCTGGCCAAGGGTCAGCTACAGATCAGTCTTGATAGAGTCCGGACGTGTTGTCCTTAGGCTGCTAAACTTTCGAGGATTTTTCGATTAAATTACATGATGTGTTCATTTAACAGTTGCATTATCCTGGTATATAATATGTGAGATATTCCATACAAGGAGAACTGTAAGTAGAGTGTTCAGATTTCCCATCATATTTTCATATCAAGGAAAGATAGCCCTTGCTCACTTAGAAAAGAACTAATGGCTGCAGGTTGCACCTTGAGAAAAATGCAGAGATGTGAATTTGCCCTGTAGAAGCACCAACGGTAGGTAGAATATGAGCATCTAACCTAACATAATGATAAAATTGAATTAATCTGTCTGAACTAAAACTGCTTGTATGTATTTGGATCAACGCAAACTGGTATATGAAGGAAGAAGTAGACAGGAGCTGAATAAGCTTGATTCATACGATGTCGATTCCCCATGCTATATTAATAAGAGCAACTTGCACTTGTAATTGAATGAATAATGCATGTTTTAAATCTTCACGCCGTCATGTACATAAGTTATGATCATTAAAAATCATGTTGACACCAAAGAGAGGTCGTCAATTTATTGCTAAGCCATAACCATGAAGGGAAGAAAGGAATGTCTGTTGAGAAACCTATAATGTCTTACTAACTGCTCCCAAACTAAAACACCTTAGAGGATCATCCCAGAACCTGGTACAACATTAAGTCTGTGTTACGGTAGATTAATTGGCATTGTCTGCTAGAGGTTAGCAGCATGCGATTTTAGGGGTTACAACGTTTAATGTAATGTAAAAAGTATTATTAGCCTAGTGAACGCTGTGACGTTTCAGCGTTGGTAGTCACGCACGGTGACCAAGAGACGGGACCCTTTTTCAAATGACTGTCAAACGGAGAAGACGTGTCTTTATATTCTTATAGTGTCGGGCATGGAAGGCCACACGGTTGTGGTGAAGTGGGATGTTATAAATATGTATAGGGGACTTAGTGTACTGACTGAGATCAGCTGTGAAGGTATATATATCTAATAAGAGTAGTGTATGATATATAACCTTACTTGCTGCCACATATGTATACCTCAGTCAGAATTATTCTGGAATAGTGTGATGACTACGTTGTATGTCTAGGGTATGTGTATGATGGAGTGTAAGTCATAACAACAACAGACAGATAAACAATTTAATTTATTCCACCACACTTGACAACACTGTGACACTCACATACATATAACACTCTAAAGGATATCTTAAAGGAGTCACTGATAACTTTTCAAATAACAATATGTATTCATTGCTGTTATGAATGAATATGTGTCCTGATTCAAATACAAAGGGAACCAGGAATCACAATCAATTTTACTTACAAGTTATATGTACAGAATTTATCAATATGAATATTGTAATGACATATATTATTAAAAGTATCCTATGTGTGTCAGTTGTGTAGTAGTAATAAGAGGTAATACTGGTTTTGTTTTGTTCAAGCTCTGTTGGTATTTGTCATCATGACTTCAATAGTTTGTCTTTATGGGAACTATTATTGGAGATGTTCTCAGTTCCTGATATTAACACAATTTAATTCCCCTCTTAATGTTATTTTTACAAGGTCATTTTAAGCTGGGGTACATAATTTTGAGCTCAGCTGGCCACATCAGCTTATCTTGTGTGATGGCGGCAGGAAAAGACTCCTCTGCTCGATTTCTCCCCTGGGCTCTGGAGACACCTCACTGATAGCTAAATGGACCAAGGAGTATGCTGTCCGACTCTGGATTCAGCAAAGCTCTGACCAGGTGCTGCTCAATACCATCAAGACCACGGTCCCTGAAACAAGAAGGATGTACCTTCTACTTCATAACTAATTTATACTCTCTTTTTACACTGAGCACAATACATCACAAACATTGAGTTCAGAGCGTTAGGCCAACTGTCAGCTTCATCTGAAATACTTTATACCAGCATTAACCTCCTTAATGGTTACCACGCCTCTGCACTTCCAGCATTATTTCTGTCTAATCAATAATCTAGGTGTCAGTGTACTGTTTGGCCATTCCATGCAGTTTTACTTTCCTCCGACACCTTCTGTTCAGGCTGGAGCATTATAGGCTTTACATCAGGTTTGCTACTGAACTACACATATATACAGGCATAAATTAACAATTCACATTCAATTTTCATTAAAAGATACTGAATGTTTCAAGCTTACCACAATTCATGGAAACAAACACAGATACGTTGATTAGCAATGAATTCTGGCACAAAATACTGGCACAAATTCCCATCTGCCTATGTTCCAGGCTTTTATTTAGCAAAAATATGAGCTGGCTTCAACGCACTGTTGCTTTATCAAGCTTATTTGCACTAGTGGTCTCGAACTAACGCTCCTAAGTGAGTATATCAGCGAGTCTAGCCAATGGAGCCACGTTTCGACAAGTATTTGAAAAAAATTTTAACTTCCTACGTCTCCCCTAACAACCAAAGATAGTATTTATAGCCCGACTAATCGTGTTTAGCCTTACATATCATTCCAGCCAATCAGTTCAAATGTAACTTGTGGCCCATTTCCCGTACAATGGTGGTGAAAAAAAATCTACCACTGAGCGATTCTGATTTTGGGTGTTGTCTGACAGCACTATCATTTTATTTTGGCTATAACTTGTTAATTCCTAGACTATTTGCATAACATTGTACATATTCTTTGTCAGCAAGCCCTAAGGAACCCAAATATACCAATTTAAAAGAGCTAAGTGGCTGCGTTCAAAATATGCAATTTCTACTACCTCCTGTTTCGAAGATGTGCTGTCTGGGTACTGTAATGTTTTCAAACGTAAACCCATCTATTGTTATCTTTCCTAATAAGCGTTTTTTGTGATTTTAAAACCTAACTCTGGGAAGGGTAGTGAATTTATCACTGTCCGTCTGAAAAAAAGTTAGTGCTTGTAGCCTAACACGCGTGATAGTAGTAATTGTGTATCGCGCGACGCGTGTTTAATGTTCGGCTTTCTGCCTCTCCCTTCTCGCTATCCTTTTGTCCATCTGTTCGTTCGTTTTGGTAACGTAATGTAGAAAAAGACATGAATGGAATTTAAAATTTAGGTCATTACGCAGCCACATAATGAGACAAAGGATCTCACGTCCTTCTTGGTTTGTGGTCTCGGGGCGTTCTGTAGTTTCTCTAAATTCTTTGGGTCAGGGGTCATGTTTCCCTGATAAACTGTGTGTCCCAAAAATTCCAATTCTTTACATCCAACGCAACATTTGGTTGGTCGGGCTGTTAAATTTGCCTCCCTAAGTCGATCAAACAGCATGTTCAGAGAGTCAATGTGTTCCTCAAATGTTTCTGTTGCTATAAGGATATCATCCATAAAATTTGTTATACAGGGATTATTCAGAGGATCCAATAATTTTCTCATCATTCTAGAGAAGACACTAGGCGCATTCTTCAATCCAAATGGCAATCTATTAAACTCATAGTGTCCTTCTGAGGTACTAAAAGCTAGGTATGGTCTAACCTCAGGCTTTACTGGAATCTGATAGTATCCTTTACTCAGATCCACTTTTGAGAAATATTTAGCTTTATTTAGTCTGGCAAACAGCTGATTTGTATCCGGCAATGGATCCACCTGTCCTTCTGTAATAGCATTCAGTCTCCTGTAATCTATACAGAGTCTATGTTCTCCAGAGGGCTTCCTTAAGAGTACAACACCGGAACTATACGAAGATTCACTGTGCGAAATAATTCCTTCCTTCAATAGATAGTCTATCTCTTCCTTCAAAGCTTTTTCCTTAGCAAACGGAATCGAATATGGTTTCATACAGACAGGTGTGGAGTCTATGAGTTTCATATCATATTCCAATAGGTTTGTATGCCCTGGTCGGTCTGTTAACACCTCTGCATGATTATTTAGAACCTGTTGCACTCTCTCTTTCTGAGTTTTCGTTAAATGTGTACTGATTTTCACCTGTGCTCCTGTCTCACAGGGGTGTAATGGATATTCAAATGATGAAAGTGGTTCCTTTTTCATCTCCATGGCGATGGACAAGGTCAACAAGTGTGTCTCTTCCTGATGTTCTCTTTCCAAATATTTCTTCAGGAGATTCACATGATAGATTTTTTCTTTCCCCTTCTTATCTATCTTATAATTTGTTCTAGACACCTTCTCTAGAACTGTATATGGACCCTGCCATCCAATTTGTAACTTATTCTGACTCCCAGGCAAAAGAAGCAGTACTTTCTCTCCCACAGCCAAATTTCTGTCTTTCGCCTTCCTGTTATAATAGGCAGCATGTTTCTTCCTGGCTTGTTTCAAATTTTCATTGGCAAGTTTCCAGCCAGTTTTCAACCGAGTGGTCAGCTCATTCACATATTGGTATGAAGATGTAATGTTTTCCTCTGCCTTTTCATCAGTCCACGTTCTTAACAAAGCTTCAAGTGGACCTTTTATTGGCCTTCCAAACAATAATGTTGCCGGGGCCATACCGGTTGAACTATGGGGTACCTCCCGATAAGCAAAGAGGGCGGCGTGCAGGTACTGGTCCCATGTATCTGGTTTTTCGTGTGCCAACTTTCTCAGGATCGACATCAATGTGCCGTTAAATCTTTCCACTTGGCCGTTCCCTTGGGGATGATACACACTACAATGGAAGTGTTTGGCCTGGAAGATCCTGAAAACTTCTTCAGTTAGTTTCCCCTTGAACTGAGAGCCATTATCAGTCAAGATTTGATTGGGAAAGCCTAACCTTGTGAAAATTGTGAGCAATGCCTCTGCCACATGTTTAGAATCAATCGATGACAGGGCTACTGCCTCTCCCCACATAGAACAAGTGTCCACCAGAGTCAGAATGTAGCTGTTCCTTCTCTTGGTTCGGGTGAGAGGTCCCACAAGATCCACGGCAACTCTCTCAAAGGGTGTTCCCACTATGGGCATTTCCCCCAGAGTTGCTGGTGCAGTCCAATGTTTAGGTGCTACTCGTTGGCACTCTGGACAGGATTTTACATATCGTTTGATATCTTCAGTTATTCCTGGCCAGAAATAGTGACAAGCTATTCGCTGTCCTGTTGCGCTGATTCCCATATGACCACTGAAGGGAATCGCATGCCCTAGTTCCAACACTTTAGTCCTATATGAAGTGGGAAGGACCAGCTGTCCGTGACCATTGGATTCAGATCCAGCCTTCCTATATATCAGTTTGTTCTTCATATAAAACTCTCCCTTGCCTGGAGGTGTATGAGATTTGGGCAACTTCTTGAAACATGGCTTGAGTGTTTTGTCCTCAGCCTGTGCCTTCCTCATCTCATCTGGGTGAGTATTTATGGGATTATCCTCCTCCTTCTTTGACTGTGATCTGGTCTGCACTGTTGCCAATATCACAGGTCTCTTGGGATTCCCCAAGAAGACATATCTACACCCCAATATTAGAGGGTAGATTGGCTCATTTATCACTGCTGCTTTTATGATTCCTTCCACATATCGCGTTTTCACTTTTATTCGGGCGACGGGAAGTGTCATGGTAGCTACATCCTTGGTTGCAGTTTGAATCTCCACTGTTTCTGTGGTGTATTGATCGGCCTGCACCAGGTGAGAACTCACAACGGAATCGTAATCTAAACCGGTATCATATAAACATCTTATAGTGACACCATTACAGATGACATCTTCACACACTGGGGGGTGGTATGGTTCCTGTAATTCTTCAGGTTTGCCCTTCTTTTCCTTTTTCCCCGATGTCATAGCAGCAAAATGAGGAGGTTTCCTTCTACAATGGTCAGTGTCATGATTGTTCATCTTACAATTTTTACACCACCTTTTTCCTTGGTTGAAAGATTTTCTTTCATCATATTTCCTTTCATCGAATTGTGGGAATTTATTTTTATTTTCATACCGTGGCCTATCAAATTGGTGCTTACCTTTATTTTGATCCTTAGGATCAAATTTATTAAAGTTCTGTGGTGCCCTAAAGTTATCCACCTGTTTCTTTTTATTACCTGTTACCTCTGCTTGAGCTGCTTGATACCTTTCAGCAACATTTAGCAACTCACCCAGCCTCTCTGCACCTTGTTCCATGAGAAACTTTCTCAGGTCTGGTGCCATGGACTCTCTTAATTGCTCTATAAGGACCATTTCCTTAAGATCTTGGGTTTTCCCCAGAGAAGTCCATTTCTCCAAGTATGTCTCTATTCGTGCAGAGAACTGGTGATAGGTTTCACCTGACAGTAGTTTAGCATTCCTAAATTTTTTCCTATAAAATTCTGCATTCTTTTCATACCTTAACAAAAGAGCCTGCTTTAGCATGTCATAATTTTCCTGATCACCTCTGCTCATTTTTGCAAAAACTTCATAAGCTGCCCCACGAAGTCCCTGAGATAACTTTAAGCTCCACCTTTCTCTCTCTAACCCATACGTGGTAGCTAATAGTTCATACCTATTTATATAGCTCTCAATATCATCGTCTTTCTCAACAAAATGATCTAAATGAAAATTCATAGCTGAGGTTGAGGCTCCTTGAGTAACCGTAGCATCAGAGGCAAAGGGACTGGCACCATTTTCAGGAGCATGGCCTTGAAACTCAAACTCCCTTAGTCGTAACTCATGTTCCCTTTGTAATCTTTTATCTTCTGCTTCCCTTTCTGCAGCTAATTTCCTCTCTTCCCTTTCTGCAGCTAATTTCTTCTCTTCCCTTTCTGCAGCTAATTTCTTCTCTTCCCTTTCTGCAGCTAATTTCTTCTCTTCCCTTTCTGCAGCTAATCTTTGTCTTCTCTTTCTGCTTCCAATTTCTTAGCCTCAGCCTCAATCTGCAACCTCTTAGTCTCAGCCTCAGCCTCAAATTGTAACTTCTTAATTTCCCTTTCAGCCTCTAACCTTCTTTCGGCTTCTTTTTCTAATCTTCTTTCTTCGCGTTCAATAAATTTGTCACATTCCGTTGTGACATAGGCAACCATAACTTGCCCATCTAATCCTAACTCTTTTGCAGTCTGAACCGCAGCAGATCGAAATTTGGCCAGGTCCGCCATTGTCTATCAGGTAAATTTATACAATGTCTAACCAACAATTCAATTTCTAATATATATCTAATGGACAACACAGGCACCGTGAGCTCAACCTTATTTAATTCCACCCAAGGATACCTTTTAATTCTTATATTCCCTGAAGTGAATTACCCCCAATATTTTTAATAGGGAAAGATTCAAAATCCCAAGAGCGAGACCCCAATATATGTGGTGAAGTGGGATGTTATAAATATTTATAGGGACTTAGTGTACTGACTGAGATCAGCTGTGAAGGTATCTATATCTATTAAGAGTAGTGTATTATAGATAACCTTACTTGCTGCCACATATGTATACCTCAGTCAGAATTATTCTGGAATAGTGTGATGACTACGTTATATGTCTAGGGTATGTGTATGATGAAGTGTAAGTCATAACAACAACAGACAGATAAACAATTTAATTTAATCCACTACTCTTGACAACACTGTGACACTCACATACATATAACACTCTATGAGAATATCTTAAAGGAGTCACTGATAACTTTCAAATAACAAAATGTATTCATTACTGGCATGAATGAATATGTGTCCTGATTCAACTACAAGGGAATCAGGAATCACAATCAATTTAAATTACAAGTTATGTACAGAATGTATTTAATATGAATATTGTAGTGACATATATTATTACAAATGTTCTATGTGTGTCAGTTGTGTAGTAGTAAAATGAGGTAATACTGGTTTTGTTTTGTTCAAGCTCTGTTGGTATTTGTCATCATGACTTCAATAGTTTGTCTTTAGGGACTAGTATTGGAGATGTTCACAGTTCCTGATTTTAAGACAAGTAAATTCCCCTCTTAATGTTAATTTTAAAAAGTCATTCAAGATGAGGGGACATAATGTTGAGCTCAGCTGGCCAACTCTGCTTATCTTGAGTGATGGCGGCAGGAAAGGACTCCTCTGCTCGAATTCTCCTCTGGGCTCAGGAGACACCTCACTGATAGCTAAAAAGACCAAGGAGTATGCTGTCCGACTCTGGATTCAGCAAATCTCTGACCAGGTGCTGCTCAGTACCATCAAGACCACTGTCCCTGAAATCAAGAAGGATGTACCTTCTACTTCATAACTAATTTATATTCTCTTTTACACTGATCACAATACAGCACAAACATTGCGTTCAGAGCGTTAGGCCAACAGTCAGCTTCATTTGAAATACTTTATTCCAGTATTACCCTTCTTAATGGTTACTACGCCTCTGCACTTCCAGCATTATTTCTTTCTAGTCAATCATCCAGGTGTCAGTGTACTGTTTGGCCATTCCATGCCGTTTTACTTCTCTCCGACACCCTCTGTTCAGGCTGGAGCATTATAGGCTTTACCTCACGTTTGCCACTGAACTACACATATATATACAGGCATAAATCAACAATTCACATTCAATTTTCATTAAAAGATATTGAATGGTTCAAGCTTACCACAATTCATACGAATAAACACAGATACGTTGATTAGCAATGAATTCTGGCACAAACTGGCACAAATTTCCATCTGCTTATGTCCCAGGCTTTTATTTAACAGAAATATAAGCTGGCTTCAACGCACTGATGCTTTAAAAAGCTTATTTAAACAAGTGGTTTCGAAATAACGCTCCCAAGTGTGTATATCAGCGAGACTGGCCAATGAGCCACGTTTCGACAAGTGTTTGAAAAAATGTTACTTTTCCCGTCTCCCCTAACAACCAAGATAGTATTTATAGCCCGACCAATCGTGGTTAGGCTTTCATTTGTTGCGCTCCAATCAATTTGGAGTTTACATGGTAGGCTATTTCTGTAACGTAAATTTTTTTCAAACACGTTAAAAAAAAATCTTATGAGCAGAAATGATTTTATGCTGTCAGGCACCCCCAATATTTTATTTTGGGTATAATTTATTAATTCCTGGACTATTTGCGTAACGTTTTACATATTATTTGTCAGCAAGCCCTAAGGAACCCAAAAATACTAATTTAAAGGAGCTACGTGGCTGCGTTCAAAATATGCAATTTCTTCTACCTCCTGTTTCGAAGATGTGCTGTCTGGGTACTGTTATGTGTTCAAACGTAAACCCATCTAATGTTATCTTTTCTAATAAGAGTTTTTTATGATTTATAAACCTAACTCTGGGAAAGGGTAGTGTATTTTATCACTGTCCGTCTGAAAAAAAGTTAGTGCTTGTAGACTTACACGCGTGATAGTAGTAATTGTGTATCGCGCGACGCGTGTTTAATGTTCGGCTTTCTGCCTCTCCCTTCTCGCTATCCTTTTGTCCATCTGTTCGTTCGTTTTGGTAACGTAATGTAAAAAAAGACATGAATGGAATTAATTTAGGTCATTACGCAGTCTGCCTCAATGTTTTTCCAAGAAATACAGCACACGTTTCATTGAAGAAAGCGGGTATAATACAGTAAGCTTTTACTATCAACGTGAAAGCGTTACAATTTGCAGACGAAGCAGAAAACAAGGGGGATTTCGAGTACATTCTTTGTGACAGCACTGTTATTTTACCATTGCTCTTCTCTTTATTAATTTTATTTGTTAGGCTTCATATTTACCTAATAATTTATATATGTGGATTAGAATATTTCATGACATCCGTGAAAAGGGGCTTCCCATTCCATTTGGTCCACTTTATCAAATCTATTTTTCTTTTTATTATCAGGCCTAATTTTGCCCCGTGGCGTGTCCAGGTCCTGATCCATGTTCCCACTTGTGGGTGTTCCCTCATGTGCTATGCTACACCTTTCTACAAAATTCTCAATGTCCCATCTTGCTTTGGGCCAATAATAATTGTGAGCCACCTTTTGAATGATGGTACCTATCTTCTCATGGTCCCCATCTGGTTTCACATGTAGGCTCCTTATTAAGTCTGCCCTATATCTTTTTGGAAGAACCAGCTGTCCCTGACCTTTGGATCTAGCTCCAGTCTTCCTATACATCAACTTGTTTTTCATGTAAAAATCTCCCTTGCCTGGAGTTGTATGACAAGTTGACAATTTTCTGAAACAAGGCTTGAGTGTTTTATCCCCAGCCTGTGCCTTCCTCATCTCTTCTGGAGTGGTATCCAACATAATATCCTCCTCCTGTCTTGAGGTCGACCTGACCTGAAGGGTTGCCATATACACAGGTTTCCTTCTGCAACGGTCAGTGTCATGATTGTCCATCTGACAATTTTTACACCACCTTTTTCCTTGGTTGAAAGATTTTCTTTCATCATATTTCCTTTCATCGAATTGTGGGAATTTATTTTTATTTTCATACCGTGGCCTATCAAATTGGTGCTTACCTTTATTTTGATCCTTAGGATCAAATTTATTAAAGTTCTGTGGTGCCCTAAAGTTATCCACTTGTTTCTTTTTATTACCTGTTACCTCTGCTTGAGCTGCTTGATACCTTTCAGCAACATTTAGCAACTCACCCAGCCTCTCTGCACCTTGTTCCATGAGAAACTTTCTCAGGTCTGGAGCCATGGACTCTCTTAATTGCTCTATAAGGACCATTTCCTTAAGATCTTGGGTTTTCCCCAGAGAAGTCCATTTCTCCAAGTATGTCTCTATTCGTGCAGAGAACTGGTGATAGGTTTCACCTGACAGTAGTTTAGCATTCCTAAATTTTTTCCTATAAAATTCTGCATTCTTTTCATACCTTAACAAAAGAGCCTGCTTTAGCATGTCATAATTTTCCTGATCACCTCTGCTCATTTTTGCAAAAACTTCATAAGCTGCCCCACGAAGTCCCTGAGATAACTTTAAGCTCCACCTTTCTCTCTCTAACCCATACGTGGTAGCTAATAGTTCATACCTATTTAGGTAGCTCTCTATATCATCGTCTTTCTCAACAAAATGATCTAAATGAAAATTCATAGCTGAGGTTGAGGCTCCTTGGCTAGCAGTGGCATCAGAGGCAAAGGGACTGGCACCATTTTCAGGAGCATGGCCCTGAAACTCAAACTCCCTTAGTCGTAACTCATGTTCCCTTTGTAATCTCTTCTCCTCCTTTTCTGCTTCCCTTTCTGCAGCTAATCTCTTCTCTTCTCTTTCTGCAGCTAATTTCTTCTCTTCTCTTTCTGCAGCTAATTTCTTCTCTTCTCTTTCTGCAGCTAATTTCTTCTCTTCTCTTTCTGCAGTCAATCTTCTTTCTTCTGCTTCCAATTTCTTAGCCTCAGCCTCAATCTGCAACCTCTTAGTCTCAGCCTCAGCCTGCAACCTCTTAGTCTCAACCTCTAACTTTCTTTCGGCTTCTTTTTCTAATCTTCTTTCTTCGCGTTCAATAAATTTGTCACATTCCGTAGTGACATAGGCAACCATAACTTGCCCATCTAATCCTAACTCTTTTGCAGTCTGAACAGCAGCAGATCGAAACTTGGCCAGGTCCGCCATTGTCTATCAGGTAAATTTATACAATGTCTAACCAACAATTCAATTTCTAACTATATATCTAATGGACAACACAGGCACCGTGAGCTCAACCTTATTTAATTCCACCCAAGGATACCTTTTAATTCTTATATTCCCTGAAGTGAATTACCCCCAATATTTTTAATAGGGAAAGATTCAAAATCCCGAGAGCGAGACCCCAATATATGTGGTGAAGTGGGATGTTATAAATATTTATAGGGGACTTAGTGTACTGACTGAGATCAGCTGTGAAGGTATATATATCTAATAAGAGTAGTGTATTATATATAACCTTACTTGCTGCCACATATGTATACCTCAGTCAGAATTATTCTGGAATAGTATGATGACTACGTTGTATGTCTAGGGTATGTGTATGATGAAGTGTAAGTCATAACAACAACAGACAGATAAACAATTTAATTTATTCCACCACACTTGACAACACTGTGACACTCACATACATATAACACTCTAAAGGATATCTTAAAGGAGTCACTGATAACTTTTCAAATAACAATATGTATTCATTGCTGTCATGAATGAATATGTGTCCTGATTCAAATACAAAGGGAACCAGGAATCACAATCAATTTTAATTACAAGTTATATGTACAGAATTTATCAATATGAATATTGTAGTGACATATATTATTAAAAGTATCCTATGTGTGTCAGTTGTGTAGTAGTAATATGAGGAAATACTGGTTTTGTTTTGTTCAAGCTCTGTTGGTATTTGTCATCATGACTTCAATAGTTTGTCTTTATGGGAACTAGTATTGGAGATGTTCTCAGTTCCTGATATTAACACAATTTAATTCCCCTCTTAATGTTATTTTTACAAGGTCATTTTAAGCTGGGGTACATAATTTTGAGCTCAGCTGGCCACATCAGCTTATCTTGCGTGATGGCGGCAGGAAAAGACTCCTCTGCTCGATTTCTCCCCTGGGCTCTGGAGACACCTCACTGATAGCTAAATGGACCAAGGAGTATGCTGTCCGACTCTGGATTCAGCAAAGCTCTGACCAGGTGCTGCTCAATACCATCAAGACCACGGTCCCTGAAAACAAGAAGGATGTACCTTCTACTTCATAACTAATTTATACTCTCTTTTTACACTGAGCACAATACATCACAAACATTGAGTTCAGAGCGTTAGGCCAACTGTCAGCTTCATCTGAAATACTTTATACCAGTATTAACCTCCTTAATGGTTACTACGCCTCTGCACTTCCAGCATTATTTCTGTCTAATCAATAATCTAGGTGTCAGTGTACTGTTTGGCCATTCCATGCAGTTTTACTTTCCTCCGACACCTTCTGTTCAGGCTGGAGCATTATAGGCTTTACATCATGTTTGCTACTGAACTACACATATATACAGGCATAAATTAACAATTCACATTCAATTTTCATTAAAAGATACTGAATGTTTCAAGCTTACCACAATTCATGGAAACAAACACAGATACGTTGATTAGCAATGAATTCTGGCACAAATACTGGCACAAATTCCCATCTGCTTATGTTCCAGGCTTTTATTTAGCAAAAATATGAGCTGGCTTCAACGCACTGTTGCTTTATCAAGCTTATTTGCACTAGTGGTCTCGAACTAACGCTCCTAAGTGAGTATATCAGCGAGTCTAGCCAATGGAGCCACGTTTCGACAAGTGTTTGAAAAAATTTTAACTTCCTACGTCTCCCCTAACAACCAAAGATAGTATTTATAGCCCGACTAATCGTGTTTAGCCTTACATATCATTCCAGCCAATCAGTTCAAATGTAACTTGTGGCCCATTTCCCGTACAATGGTGGTGAAAAAAAATCTACCACTGAGCGATTCTGATTTTGGGTGTTGTCTGACAGCACCATCATTTTATTTTGGCTATAACTTGTTAATTCCTAGACTATTTGCATAACGTTGTACATATTCTTTGTCAGCAAGCCCTAAGGAACCCAAATATACCAATTTAAAAGAGCTAAGTGGCTGCGTTCAAAATATGCAATTTCTTCTACCTCCTGTTTCGAAGATGTGCTGTCTGGGTACTGTAATGTTTTCAAACGTAAACCCATCTATTGTTATCTTTCCTAATAAGCGTTTTTTGTGATTTTAAAACCTAACTCTGGGAAGGGTAGTGAATTTATCACTGTCCGTCTGAAAAAAAGTTAGTGCATGTAGTCTTACACGCGTGATGGCAGCATTTGTGTATCGCGCGACGCGTGTTTAGTGTTCGGCTTTCTGCCTCTCCCTTCTCGCTATCCTTTAGTCCATCTGTCTTTTGTTTTTGGTAACATAGTGTAGAAAAAGACATGAATGGAATTTAAAATTTAGGTCAACTTGCATATTTCAAGGTTTTTCTTAGAAAGGCAGCACATTTTATTGTGTGTTTGGGAAACGCGTGTATGTTGCAGAAGGCCTTTAATATCAACGTGAAACGTTACAATTTGCATACGCAGTAGAAAACAAGGGGATTTCGAGTACTGTCATTGTGACAGCACTGTTCTTTACCATTCTTCTTCCTTTATTTATTATATGTATTTATTAGGCTTTATATTTACTTGATAATTTATATATGTGGATTAGAATATTCCACGACAACGGTTATGTTGTATTTTTCTCATGGACATGGGTCAGTCCACTGTTATGATGAAGAAAGATGAAGTTACAGGTTAGTAATTGACTAAACCTTGTCGAGATGAATTAACAGTCCGTTTTAGTTATACTAGTGCCAGACGCATAATCTCACTGTCGGTCGTTGGATTTTCCAACCACGCGTGCATATAGTTATGTCGTTCTGCCTACTGTAATTCAGATTACGAGACAAAGGACTGATATGCAAGATAGCTAATTCAACATAGGATTCTAATTTATATTTGTGATGTAATTCATGATCAACGTACGATGTCTACAGAATGCATAATAAATTGTTTGTTTGGACTCTAGCCATGACTTATCCAGTCTATGAACATTTGGGAATTCAATCATCATTATCATGGTCTCAAGTTAATTTAAACCCACATTCGCGTACTTAACATCAAAGGCACGAAGCTCTAAAGAAGATGAACTGTAAACCCAGATTACACGATTGACTATCAAGCTCTCAACAATCCGTTGGGCTAATTTTTACCGAACCGCCTGTAAAAACTGGTGGACGCCCCTGCAACAGTCTGTTGAAGAACAATTTCCATCTCTAGCGTATAGGCTAGTCGATTAACTAGACTCTTCGTACAAACAGCAAACCCCCAGTACCCCACGGTTACATGTATTATATATGGTGCCCGTGACCAGTCCTCTATAAAGAGCAACTTGCACTTGTAATACAGAAACCTAATGCATGTTCTACTGATAAGGAAGAAATGTTGTACAACTCTACAACGGGAGGTTACTATACCTCTAAGAACGTACATAGACGAAGCGAAAACCCTTCACATGAAGGAAACAGAAATTCGTACATCCAAGATGAAGATGATGTCAGTTGTTCACCCAATCATGGAGTAACATACGCGGATAGGCGAAGTTACAGTGTTTACAGTAGAAACAACACATATCAACGTAAAAGTCGTCCTCAGCTTGACAGAGATAGACGCATTATTGATTACCAGACATACAAAAAAACCATATAACACATGGCAGAAACGGAGGTATCCGATCCACGCTGTTCCCCGTTCGAATCCCCATCACACAAAATCCCATGCCCCCATGAGACAACCACCTTCCTATTATCGCCACAGAGAAACAGAAAGCAGACCACGTATACTGTCATCGATCAGGAATAATGACAACAAGACAAGGCGCACGACGGCAGCTAACAAACACTGGAACACATTGAATAAACGTGCTCAAAGAATGACAGTAAGAAATTTCATTACTGCGGTTTAAAACAGAAAGTTATGGGAATTCAAAAACGTAACGTCCAAGAACGGACAAGTTTGCCTCATAACAACAGACGACGGATGGAGAGCACACATCGGTCCTATAACACCAGGAAAGCCAACACAACAAGTACCAACGACAAACAACACCAAAATGATTCGTACCAGAACACTGACAGAGATAAACACTGTAGCGTCACCACCACGAAATAACAAAGACAACAGCCACCAACGAGTAAAATTAGTCCATAAGAACAAGACACAGTTGACCCCCATGAAAATAAATCAACCCAAGCAGTTTGTTGGACCATATACCACCAATCTTTATGGAGACGAAACGGAACAAGAAATGAGAGAAAACAGTGTCAACCCCAATGCAGTTTTGTCAGACCCCAACGAACAAAATGGCAGAGAAATAGTGGATGTATATGAACGAGAAACAGACATCGATTCGCCAGACTCAGCCAGTACTGTTGAAACCAGTGATGCAGATAGCACCTTATTTGTACCAGTCAGCTCCAGTGTCAAACGCGCCTATATAACAGAATCTGATGCCTCACCTCCTGTCACCAAGATTCCTCGCATGCCGCAAAACCCTGTCCGACTAAAAATTATGACGAAACGTAGGCATGTTTCGAAACCACGCCAAGAGGTACTAGCCACACATCCCCAGGCCACATCACAGTCGGTACCATTTTCTTCAGCTTACCACCAACCTGTCAAAAGCAACAGTGTGCAAATTACTGTGCCCACCGTAAACAGTGTCAAAGTACCGCAGAACCAGGTCAGACGAAAAATCAAGGCAAAACATACACCTACTTCCAAACCAAAAGATGTACCTGCCGCACATCCCCAATCTACAGTGCAATCATCACCGCCTTCGTCGATGTTCTCAGCGCCCCAACAATCAGCCAATATTGTATCACATGCTACACCCACAGTTACTCAATATGATACTCGCCTAACCAGTCGGGACATTGCAAGATCAGAGATGGCAGAGAAACTGAAGGAACTACTAAAGCTTTGCTGAAACACGCCCAAGTGTTTATGTGCATGCCCATCCATGCACGATCAACGCAAATGTAAACTTACTGTTTAATAATGTTCTAACTTTCCCATATACTCTATTTTCAGCCTGTATGAAATGTACTGTCTCAGTTCAAACTATAAATGACTTAGTGCCAAAACGAGATGACAGAACCATAACCAGCAAGTACCTTACATAATCAAGTTACTGACAACTTCAGTACTCAAGAACAGCCCACCGATGATGTTAAATAGAAGTTTTTTTTTTGATCGTACAATAAAGTTGACACAAATTCACAGACTTGCTATTGGCAATCACACACATGACACGTTAAATTAGTTAGACAGTTCAGATGTTAACGTCCACCATCCCATTTATAACATATGTGTCACACTGATTTTGCTATAACATTGATTTATGATCACTTTCCACATTTCCTGAGCTCGATTCTTATCCTTACAAATTCCAGAGTCCAGTGATTTCCTTTTCATGCATCTTAGCGCAACTTCTCGCAGACATTTTACACTAGTAGTCCTGTTCTTACTTCTTCCTAATCCTTTTAACCTGTAATGCATATGCCACTCGACTTGTCTATCCCATTAATTTTCTATTGAACCTACTATTACAGCTTGTGAAAAATGTATAACCCACACCATTACTATTTATACCCATATCTGTCATGCTATATTTTTCTTCCCACAGGTGTATTTATTTTGAGTATGTACATCACAAATTGTTTGAAAATATTGTATTTAGCAAAATAGATTGCATATTCCATCTTTAACAACCATTATAAGATTTCCCCACCTCACCTCTCACACCTTTTTCTTTCTATCATTCTGAGACGACATTCGGAGCTTGTAAATTTATTCGCCAGAAAATATCTTCATTCTTTTGAATTACAATATTTTTGTAATCCGGAGATAGTCTATTTTCCCTCTATTCTTGACGACTCCACAGTATACTGTCCTCTTACTTGTTCTAAACATTGTTGCTAATATTCTAACCCATTTACACTTTTACATCCTTCATAGCCCCACTCATAAATTATTATATAAGGAGAATTTAGAAAATGCTGATGTTGCATTTTTGTGATTAGGTTAATTCTACAGAAGAGTTGGAAAGATACAAAAATATACTACAGAATGACATATTATACAAGATTGACATACATCACTGCTGATGCATACCATTGTACACCCCCCCCCCCCAAATTGTTGATGTAAACAAATGACTGATGAAAAAATTACCCACCTGTATGACAAGCTGATGTATAACACACTGCCCTAAATTTCAAGACATTGCTTTTTACCCAATACCCCAATGACATCTGCGCATGTTGATTTTGCAGATAGAAACCCTATTGATAGCATTTGTGTATGCTAATTCCAGAGAAAATACATTGCCATTTTTTTCCTGATGTTGCCTGAGGCACATGAAAGAAAGAAGCACCTATTTATGAAGGTTGCCTGTGCCATTATATGAGACACCATGTTATGATACAACTATATGATAGTACAACTAATGTTATGATTGATGATAAAGTACTCCACATCAGTATAGTATAATAAACAAAATGTTAGTCTTTTCGTGATAACGAAAGAAAGACGTCAAAATACTTGAAAATTTTATGGATTTCCACGGACATAGAACAAATCAAAGGACAAATGATTGCCACTAAAGGAACCATAAGAGTATGGATTACCAATGAACATAAGATACATATGGATTATGAACATTCTATGAGAACCACAGATGTACGGATAAAATAAAAAAATATATGAATAAAATAGTTGAATAATTACTGAATCCAGCAGAAAATAAATGACAAGATTACCTCTGTATAGGAAAAGACATTTCCTTGATGTTTACCCATTGCTTTGTATTATAAACATTGTCATAATAAGATGGATAGCAAATGATAATTGCTTGCTGATGTTTATATAGAAATGGTTGTTATACTTCAACAAAATAATCATAGAGTCAAAAATAACTAAAATATTTTGACATACTGAGATTGGATCACCCAATATGATACATGGATTGAATACAATGTTGCCCATAGGACACATGGATTGAAAATAATGAGGTTACCCCATGGACAAACGTGTAATGGATAAACACGGTGGATATATTATTAAAAAAAAAGAATACCTGGATTTGAAATATGGGACACTGCGTCACAGATGTAATATGAATACATTAAAGTACGAACCACACATTGTAATATAATGCGAATCTTGACATGTACGATATTCTGTAAATAAACATGGCTACAAGCTGAACATGCTTTTACTGAGTGCCTTCTGAAACATGTGTGTGCTTGTGTAGATGACGAGGTAATGCTTATATACATACATCATAACATTACATGGTGGCAGCGGTCGATACCGGACTGACGCAAAAAACAGCTACACGATAACACGTGAGTACAGTATTCGGCTAATTTTCGTCATCGAGGTCAGCCATGGTGGCGAAACAATATCGCAACGCACCGCAAATGAGATTCGCCGGTAAAGATGATAAGAGTGAAGCTTTCTTGTTATGGCGCCAACGCATAGATCTATATTCCAAGACCACTGGTCTGGAAGGACAAACCCTAACTCCATATATCCTAGAAGCATTGGACGATGAAGGTTTGAAAATTTACAACAGTTTTGCTACCGCCATGCCTGTGGAGTCGGCGACAGACCCCGCAGCCATATTGGACGAATTTGAAAAACGTCTGATAATAAAGCACACGAACTTTAGAGCGACAAGATTAGAACTTCACCACCTGCGACAGAAACCTGGTGAAAGTCTAGATGATTTTTTCACTCGCATCAAGGAGAAAACAAGTGTATGCAAATTTAACAAAGAAGAAGAAAAAAGCGAATTATCGAACAGATCCTTCTCAGCACACCAATGCCAGAGTTCCAGAAATGGATACTGAGCCAGAGTGATACACTAACTGTACAACAACTTCTGGATGAAGGCAGGAAACACGAGGCACAAGCACTAAACATTAAACAAATTCAGCAAGGTACATTAGCAGCCCAGGTGGATGCAGTGAAAAGCTATAAACCCAAACACAACAAAGCAACTGGTTCGAAGCAACAAGAAAAACACAACACAAGCAGAGGTGCTATGTGTAAATGTTGTGGCCTAAACCACATACAAAACCACTGTCCAGCTAAAGACTCTACATGTCATTACTGCAGAAAGAGGGGCCACTGGATAAAATTATGTTTCAAGAGGAAACAAGACAGTGCTCAACACAACCTTCACAGCAGAGAGTCATCAAAACAAACACACTTTATGATGACTGAGGACCTTGACTCCAGTGAAGAAAGTGATCCTTCCACATTTGATACTGTGAAGATACTAACTTTCAGTAATGAACCAAAGAGAACGCAGGCTTTCTGCAAGGTACAATTCCGAATACCAGGAATTAAAAGGCACAAAGAAAGATATATTCGGTTCAAGATAGACACAGGTGCCCAAGGTAACACTCTACCCTTAAGAATATTCAGACAGATCATGCCTGACAAGGTGGATGAGCAAGGATTTCCCACAAGGGATGTAAAAAGTAGGAGTGGCAGGACAAAGCTAAGAGCTTACAATGGAACAAGTATAGACTGTTTCGGAGCAGTAACACTTGAATGTTTATACAGAGACTCTGAATGGACATCGTCAACATTTTACTTGGTAGATGTTGAAGGACCTGCAATTTTGGGTTTACCAATGTGCGAAAAGCTGAGTGTGGTAACTATTAACAACATTAAAGCTGACAAAAAAGAACATCTTACTCTACACGTCACTGGAGTAGATGACCTTAAACAGTTCGACAGAATAGGCAAACTTCCAGGAAAGGCAAGATTCTTTTTAAAAGACAACGCTGAGCCAAAGATAGACCCACCTAGAAAGTATCCTATACATGTTAAACAGAAGCTTGCCACAGAACTAGAAAAGATGGTGCAGAATGATGTTATTAGAAAGGTTGAAGAGCATTCTGATTGGTGTAGTAGTATCACAACCGTTCTGAAGCAGGATGGTTCTCTTCGGGTTTGCCTTGACCCAAAACACTTAAACAACAGTCTAAAGCGCTGTCCACACAAAATGCATACAGTGGAAGAGATAACTCATAGATTCCACAATGCCAAATATTTTTCTAAACTAGATGCTGTACACGGATACTGGAGTGTTGAGATAGCAGAGGAAAGTCAACTCCTTACAACTTTTCGAACACCATTCGGCAGATATTGTTTCAAGAGACTCCCATTTGGTTTGAATGTATCACAAGACATCTTCCAACAGAAGATTGACAACATTGTTGAGCAATGTTCTGGTACAGTGGCTATTGCGGATGACATTGTAGTCTGCGGCAGGTCAGAACAAGAACACGACCGTAACTTGATTAACTTGATGCATGTAGCACAGGCCAATGGGCTAACATTCAACAGCAAAAAGTGTACAATTAAGGCAACGGAGATACAATTTTTTGGATTGCTCTACACCCAGAATGGTGTAAAACCAGACCCTAAAAAGGTTGAAGATATTCATGACATGCCAACACCAGCTACAAAGAAGGAACTGCAACAATTCTTAGGTGCTGTCAATTTCCTAGCACAATTCATACCAAATTTGTCAGCTGCTGCAGAACCTTTGCGATCTCTACTACAGAATGAAACTCCGTATGAATGGTCAGAAGACTACCAACACATATTCAACCACTTGAAGACCCTCATATCATCTGATGCATGCTTGAAATACTATGACATGCAAGCACCCACTTTTCTCATGGTTGATTCCAGTCTGAAAGGCCTAGGAGCAGCACTCTTGCAACCAGACAAAAATCCTGAAGGACACTATGCCAAAGAACTTCGTCCTGTAGCTTACGCAAGCAAATCATTAAGTTCTGGCGAAAAGAAACTTGCAAACATTGAAAGAGAAATGCTAGCTGTACGTTTTGGAATCAAACGCTTCCACACATTTTTTTTCAACCGCCCATTTACAATTCTCTCAGATCACAAGCCACTTGAGATGATTCATAAAAAACCAATAGCTTCAGCACCACCACGACTACAAGCTCTGTTATTGGAAACACAAGGTTATGATTTTAATATTCAGTATATCCCAGGAGAGGATATAGGTCTTGCAGATGCTCTCAGCAGACTACCAAACCCCAACAAGACAGCAGATCTTACCCCAAACATCAAAGTTGATTTTGTCAAGTTTAGCGATAATCGGCTTGAACACATCAGAGAATTCCCATGCTTTCAACAGACAATGCAGTAACTCCAGACTTTGGTGCCCCACAAAACCAACAAGCGCCAAGGCCGAAATCACAACCAACTCAAGCTAAACCAGGGACTTCCGCAGAACCACCAGCACTTTACACCACTCGTTCTGGCCGTACAGTGACACCTCCCAGCCGATACAGACAGTGACATATATACTCACACTGAGCATTACACATACTTATCCTTTCTCACATGAAACATTTCGTTGGAAATGTTTGCACACATTTTTTTTCTTCAAAAAAGGGGGGATGTAATATGAATGCATTAAAGTACGAACCACACATTGTAATATAATGCGAATCTTGACATGTACGATATTCTGTAAATAAACATGGCTACAAGCTGAACATGCTTTTACTGAGTGCCTTCTGAAACATGTGTGTGCTTGTGTAGATGACGAGGTAATGCTTATATACATACATCATAACATTACAACAGATACCATAAAATATATGCCCTCATGCCCCACACCTGCAAATGACAGGACATTTTAAATAGGTTACCCATCTGGCTGTAGTCAGCAGATGTAATAAACACTACATAACTCTGAAAAACCTTCGACCTGCGAAGGCAGAGTTGGTGTTGAAATATTGAACATATGTACAAAACAATTTTAACTCCTGTTGCCATAAAATTTGAAAAATGTTGTTGATGTTTACATAAATGATTGTTGTTTGACGAATTTTGTGGAAGGCATCATACATGCCACACTTAAAGGTTTACCCATAATCTGTACGGGGTGTTTGCGTTTTCAGATGTGTACGGGCCGTACACGGGTCTGTACGGGTTTTTTCGCCTAATTATTAACCCTTTCAGCACCATTATGACGTACGCCATACGGCATAAATCTTGACAATTTTTGTCGCTGTGCCGTACCGAGTACGTCACGGAAGTAGTGCGATACCTCGTTCCCATACACCTATAAAACGTACGTCCTATTTTAAAAGCACCAGAACTCTTCTGTTTACAATCGTATCGGCAATTGCTGGGCATAATCGGATTCAGCATTGAAAAATCTGGCCACTAAGCTTGAAACGAACAAAATATTTTACTGCTAGCGAATACGGTAGAACTGATAATAGTGATTTTACAAAAGCGAAAGTTACAAACATGGACGCTGCCATACCGCCGAATCATAAACATTTTGTGGAAAAAGAGCACGAAAATTCTTGTTTGAGTTGAATTTATTCAACTTGAATGATTCTGACAACTCTTTTTACTGAGATTCTGGTAATCTTTACCTTTATTGCCGTCGAGTATGTTTAATATTTGTATTTTCGTACCATTTAGAGTTAAGGTTGAGGTTAGGTTTACGGTAGAAAGTGCGTAAGAAATGTAAATTTGAATAATAATACAAAACAAATTATGGGTAGGCCTAATATCGGAATGACGGTCGCCGAATGCTCTGCATGTATTTTCGTACCATTTAGAGTTAGGATTAGGGTTACAGTTGGGGTTAGGGTTAACCCGAAATCTAAATGGTACGAAAATACATGCGGAGCATTCGGCGACCGTCATTCCGATATGACCAAATTATGAAACTGAAAAAAAACCCACAAAAGCAAGGCAAATTTGCATCTTAACCAGGTCAGAGAAAAGTTTATTTGGAGTTACTTCTCTTCTTAGTTTTAATTTCGTTTCTTTAAAAAACAATGTGATTTTGCCTTGGGTGATCATCATTACGGTCATCCAATGATTTATATTTATTAAATAATTAATTACTATCAATATTTGATTGACACTAAAATTCGTATGGGTATAACGGCTATTCCAATTTTTGAAGTTCGGTAGAGAATATATAATATTGCGCCAGTTTATATTTTCATTGCTAGCTTTAAAATATATATATATATATATATATATATATATATATATATATATATATATATATATATATATATATATATATATATATATATTATATATATATATATATATATATAATATATATATATATATATATATAATATATATATATATATATATATATATATATATATATATATATATATATATATATATATATATATATATATATAATATATATATATATATATATATTTGATTTAAGATTCCTAAACCTAACCCATAACGCTTATTACTGGTCTCTTTAGATCTATACTTTTATAAGGCACTATAGAACACACACCAAACTGTTCTTCATTTCCACCATAAATTGTATTAATTTTTTTTGCAGAAATAGACTAAATGATGATACAGTCACAGCTTTTCTACAATACCGGTACAAAATAAATTCTAACTCTTGTTGTTTAGGTTTTAAAGCAAGTGAAGACATGCTTAAAAAGGCAAAGGGCGCATGTCACTATGATGGTGCAGAACCATCTAATTGAATATATTTGTACATTAATTAACTCTATTGTTACGTTTTTCAGTCTGTACAGGTTTTGCGGGTCTCTGTACAGGGTTTTTGGATTTCTTGTACAGGTTTTTCATGTCTGAGGTGTGGCATGTATGAAGGCATTGCTAAGTATCGTACATAAGGAACCATTAAGGATGAATTTCTAGAAGTAACAGGATCACTCGCAAGGATTAAATAAATGATCTAGAGCACCATAACTGACAAATTGGACTTATGGAAAAAGAAAATAGTAAACTATATACAAGGATGCCTTAGGATAACATAAATATATAATGGTCAGGAATACCGGGAAGATTGTCTTAACAGAGAAAAAAATGAACTAATACAGAACCTAATGTACAGAATCCATGATGCTTTGAAAATTTTTTCCTTGTATTTAACATATTGGTAAAATGTTGTAAACATTGTTTTAATGATTGCTGACTACTTGATGTTGGATAATGACTAACTGATAGTTCAAGAAAGACTTTTGAAAAAAAAAAAATATATATATATACTTCAAGGAAGATTGTCTTGACAGAGGATAAATAAAATAAATCTATCAGTGATTGGACATAACCAAATTCTTAATAAACAGGATCACTACTAGACGCATAACTTATATGGATGTTTGGAGAAAGATATTGAAAAAAAAAATAAAAAATTTTAGAATAATTTCTACGGTGTTAGATACTTTGAAAAAAAATAGCTACACATATCACTTGGAAGAAATCCAAGACTGGAAGAAAATTTCGGATACAAATAAATAGGGACAAGTCATGATATTTTTCAATCATCTTTATTATGTACATTATAATTGCTTATCAAAATGAATTGGTTAGAAAATGTTTATATACATGTCTGCAATTGTTTCCCATATGTAATAATGTGTAAGCGAAAACATGATGAATCACCACGGATGAATTAACTGACTTATACAATTGGATCGTCATTGCAAGGATGATGTGGATATTTGGAATACTTTATACTGGAATATAATTGGAATGCATAATCAGTAAATAAGTTAGGCCCAAAAACTTTTTGGAAAACCAAGATTGAAAATAACATAAATTTTTTGAACCACTCGGAGTCTTATGACATGAAAAAAAAAAGAAACGGAGATTATATAACATTCTTCCCCCGCCATGTCTGGTAGAATATTTTCAACTATATTTCTGAATGAAATGACAATTAAGTTATGCAAATAAGATATTTTATTGTTCATGTTCCCAATGTTGCCACTCCCCATATTTTGTGTGATGACTTCATGGATGTTTAAAATTTTTGTTGGCCAGTGTTGCCAACTGGTGAAGTTGCCACTCATCACATCTTTTCAGTGACAATCTTATCTATTAGAAGAATGTTAGGAATATTTCGTTGGTCAGTGTTGCCAATTAGAAAATTTGGTGAAAAATGTTATGATATGCTGGATAGTTTAAACTTTTTGAAGTTGATGTCCACTACTAGGGTTTTTTACATAGCAGACGACCTCATATAGACATAGGACCCCAGTGTAGGAATTAAGTTAAATTCTTTCAGAAACATTTTTGGACTTTGAAATTTTTCTGAAAATTATTTTTAACATAGAAAATTTTTGGGATATTTTTGGATATTGATAGTATACAAATGTCTCCCTACGGGATACATTTGCAGGGCCCCAGGATCTATATGTGACAGTGAGTTCGTCACTTTAGGAATTATCACTTCTAACTAAAACAGACTACAGGTTGGTTGATAGGAATTTATTAAAATAAATAAATAAAAAAATTAAACCGTAAATTTATAGTAGAAACAGATCATGATAGTAATAGCGTAGATAAATTATTGTCCAATCGTGAGCTGAATAAACATAGATCACGCAACGCTAACCCAGATTGAGCTGAAACCCAGCGGGCTTCCCCGACCAAGGGTCAGCTACAGATCAGTCTTAATAGGGTCGGACGTGTTGTCCTTAGGCTGCTAAACTTTCGAGGATTTTTCGATTAAATTACATGATGTGTTCACTTAACAGTTGCATTATCCTGGTATATAATATGTGAGATATTCCATACAAGGAGAACTGTAAGTAGAGTGTTCAGATTTCCCATCATATTTTCATATCAAGGAAAGATAGCCCTTGCTCACTTAGAAAAGAACTAATGGCTGCAGGTTGCACCTTGAGAAAAATGCAGAGATGTGAATTTGCCCTGTAGAAGCACCAACGGTAGGTAGAATATGAGCATCTAACCTAACATAATGATAAAATTGAATTAATCTGTCTGAACTAAAACTGCTTGTATGTATTTGGATCAACGCAAACTGGTATATGAAGGAAGAAGTAGACAGGAGCTGAATAAGCTTGATTCATACGATGTCGATTCCCCATGCTATATTAATAAGAGCAACTTGCACTTGTAATTGAATGAATAATGCATGTTTTAAATCTTCACGCCGTCATGTACATAAGTTATGATCATTAAAAATCATGTTGACACCAAAGAGAGGTCGTCAATTTATTGCTAAGCCATAACCATGAATGGAAGAAAGGAATGTCTGTTGAGAAACCTATAATGTCTTACTAACTGCTCCCAAACTAAAACACCTTAGAGGATCTTCCCAGAACCTGGTACAACATTAAGTCTGTTGAAGAACATTTTCCATCTCTAGCGTATAGGCTAGTCGATTAACTAGACTCTTCGTACAAACAGCAAACCCCCAGTACCCCACGGTTACAAGGAAAGACGAACTGAAAGAAGACATAAGAAAGACTTTTAGTCACAAGTATGAGACTCTCAGCAGTGTGGCAGTCTTAAATGGCCCAGTAAACCAGGAGATTAAATCAATATCAAGCCCCTTACAATACAAGAAATATCAAGCACTGTTCAAAAAGTGTGTTGCAAATTATCCCAGGTCCTAATAATGCCCCATCTGTTGCATATAAAAAGTTGTTCTGAAAGTTCTCACACAGCTGCTCAGATTACTGAAATATGCATGGAAAAAAAAAAAACTGCCTCACAAGAAAAGAATGGAATAAGGGGAATGAAGTATACTACCCAAAAGGCACATCAGAAGGAAGATATTCTTCTCAGTAATGGCTAAAAGACTCAGCCACATTCAAGAATAAGATATCCCATGGTGTCTAGAGCACAGCACAATGATATGGGAAGCAATTCAAAAGGCCAAATCTGACAAACTTACTTAGTTGCTCATCTTTGGAACAATCTTCCACATGATCTTAAAAACATGCACAGTCCCTACTCATATAATCGTAGACTGTTCAAATACATTATGAGTGCCAATTATATGCCGCCCTAAGGGATTATATTTCGAATTATTATCTAATATACTGTATGGAGGGTCTAATGATCTAGTTTTTCATTTTAATATATCTTACTTCTTAATTGTAATCAAATACTGTAAATGTATGCTTTTATACTACTTATAATGTTGCATCGCCATTAAACTAACACCTTAAGTATGGAGAATGTCTGAATAACTAGCAATAAAAGATGAGTAAGAGGAAGGGCAAAATGTAAGACGGGCCTATATGCACGATTCTTATCTATCAGTCAATACCCTTTACCTCCCTAAGGAGCATAGGTCATAAAGCTGGATCTCGTATAGTGGAGGCGTCAACAATTCACTCTCTGTGGCAGTATCTGTTTGGGACTCAAAGCTGCTCACCTGTGGGAACATTTTCCGCATGTGCTGACAACACACTAAGTCCCAGGTCATTCAGCAGCGGATTCCCAAAATGTCACGAGTTCTTATTATATACCACCATAAACTATCTATCTATCTATCTATCTATCTATCTATCTATCTATCTATCTATCTATCTATCTATCTATCTATCTATCTACCTACCTACCTACCTACCTACCTACCTACCTACCTACCTACCTAGCTAGCTAGCTAGCTAGCTAGCTACCTACCTACCTACCTACCTACCTACCTACCTACCTACCTACCTACCTATCTATCTATCTATCTATCTATCTATCTATCTATCTATGTATTAATGTTTATTTTTATTTTTATTTATTTTATTTTTACATTCATTATTATTATTATTATTCTTTTTTAATGTTAAAAACGTACTTTAATTATGATGATTATTGCAAATGTAATATTACTTTTATAATGATAAAATGCCTTAATTATGCTTATAGTAAATATGAGGATGAAAGGATATAGTATATATGATGAGAGAGAGAGGAAGGGCAGAATGTCAGACGGGCCTGCGTGCCAAATTCTTAACCCTTTGAAAATAAAGTTCGTTCGTTCGTTCGTTCGTTCGTAACATTAGGATTTTTGTGCAACCTTATAAAGGCTAATAATATCTTAGGTCATGTGACACAGCAACTGAACATTATGTGTACCAGTAAGTGTATGTACCTCAGATACACTATATTTGAGGCACCTTAAAATCTTCCTATCCTGGTGACACACTTCTCCATCTACACTGGTTGCTAGATACCCAAAGACCCAGCCCAAAAACAAGTAATAATAATAAGACCATTAATAATAGTAAACAAAACACGCAAAAAACAAGTATAGGAACAAATTAATATTTATTAAACATACATTTACCAACAATTATAATATTTATTAAACAAATAACAAAAATCGTATACTGAAAGAAAAGATTCAAAGGAGAGGAAAAAAAATGCTCTGATGCAAATAAAACAGAAAATGTGTACCCAACACTTAACTGAAAATTAGGCTGAAGAAATTAAGAAACCAATATGCAATTCTATTTCAAGTATTTGTGATCTTTCATAGCAAAAGCAGTGTGAACTTTTTTTTTTCAAACTCATTATCCTGTCTTCTTATTCAAGTCGATTTAATACCTCACCCTCTTGCAAATACATTAGTTTTCCCTAAAGAGAGACTGGTAATGACAAAAAAGAAGATCTACATTAGTATGCATATTAAATCAAGACAAAAATAATATTATTAAATTACCAGTAAGTGAAGATTTACAGTATTTTGAAAGTATCATTGCAGAGAACAGTATTCAAGTGATGCAGTAATTAATGTTATACAAATGCTTGAAAGAAGGGCCTCAGCAAGTTTAATACTGGTACAAGATGGACATTCAACATTAGGCCTATTCCAGTTCAATAAGCCTTCTGTACAGATATCACGAAACATACATTTGATCCTGATAACACTTTTTAAAAGCATAAAAATGGCCCATCATCTGCTAAAATCAAAGCCTTCTTGTCATAAAATTTTTTGGTTTTCTAAACAAAGGTACTACAGGAAAGCATATCTTGCATAAACCTGATTTTATTTATAACTTTGTAAAATGCTGCGAGACTGTCAAGGGCTGCATTACATGAATGTAGGGCACGATATTTTTAGCATACAACATAACAGCATTAGTTTTAGATTTTATTTAAAAAAAAAAAAAAAAAACCAGCTTTTATGTGAAACTTAGCTTTGACCACACTAAAGCATGAAAATAGAGTTTTTCTTTTCTCATACACAGACATGTTTACCGAATGTTTTAAAATACCACACAGGAAAAAAATCAGAACACATCAGTGCGTGGACAAAACCTAAAAACTACCTTAAACGGGAATGGTTAAATTCTTGTCAAATTAATGAATACAATCTCTTTGTTATTATAATCCACACTTCCAGGCAACAAATTTTCAAGAAGACTTAGAAACTACACTGAAGTTTCCTAACATCACATGCAAAAACTGCTCCACTGAGGAAACACTAGCTTGCGACAAAATAAATTAACTCTGGTGCATAATAATACATGCTAAACATCAATAGTATAAGAATATGACTACTTTCCAGGTCACACAGCAGCAGTGGAAAGATAAAGAAGACTTCATAAAGCAGTAAAAAGTATGGCAGTTACAGATTCAGGAAATTTAATAAAAAATAATACAAGCAATGTTATTTTGGCTCCCAAATTCTTTCGCATAGCTACGGCTTCGGATACAAAATTGAACAGCAGTCTCCTCAAAGCACTGCAATGGTTCATTCTTTCGAACATATTTTGAATTCTTACACATTGGCCCTTGAATAAAAGCATAATCTTCAAAAATATTTTTACACCTACCCGTACCATATCGAAAAGATCTCACTACTTTCTCCCACAAAGACTTGTCTTGAGTTAGGTCCAAGCCATACTTCTCTACTGTATCTAGCAAGCTGTAATTCACCTTGTACACGATAACTGCGTGATGATCTCCCCTGCCAGCTTTGCCCCAAGCCTTGGCTTGTTCAAATTCAAATGATAAATAGAAGCCTAATCCTTGTGAAAAATCTTGCATAGTACAAGTTTCATTAAAGATTCCTTCAGTAACAATCGATATGGCACGTTCATGTGTTGTTCCATGGTAGAGTAGTTTGTAGTATATATCCTTACTCTGTTCTATCAAAAAAAATTTCAACAAGAGTATCACCCTGACCTTTACCAGAAGATATATTAATCATTCTCACAGAAGACAGCAGTGCATCCTGAGGCACACTAAGCTCTAGTAGGTTGTCCAAAGGTAGATTCACTTCAAACCATTCATCTAAAACGTTCTTATTATGCGGATATCTTGATCTCTTAGACAAAAGAGGGTGATGATTATAGGCATAGTCCAGATAACGCAGAGCCCAGAATGAAGGGTTATGTAAATCAATAAAATCGGCAGGGATGCTATTAGATATGACGATTGATGTATGTTGATTAAACCCCAGCTTCTGCATGTTTTCCACTAAGCCCTGTTTACCAGACTGACACTGGATCTCATCTTCCTCCATTTTTCTCTCTTTATTTTCTATCCACCTCTCAAGGTAGTACATTACAGGCTGATGCTTACACACATTTGTGTCTAATCTGAAAAGCCGGTCACCATACTCTTCAGTGAGACCAAGGATTGTGCAAAATATAATTTCCGTACTTTTGTAGAAATCACTATCATACTCAGCAAACAAAGCAGATAGTTCATCCTTTTTCAGTTTTCTTTTGATACTGTTAAACTTCTCTTTCATTTTTTTAACATCTTCAAGTGAAGGAAGGTGAACTGCAGGTAAGAAATCTGATAATTTTGCTGAATAGAAGGCATACATTTTGTCCAAAACTCTGGTGAATTCATCAAGGCCATTTTTAAATGCAGTGAGTTTGTTGACTTTCCTTGACAGGGTGCTATCTTTATTTTGAAGATTTGTTTGCACATCAAGCACTTTTACCACCACACGTGTAAGCTTTCCACAGTACACTTTTAAAAACTCCATCAGATACAATGCTTCCTTGTCTGTCTTAATGACATTACGAGAGGGATCGCAGGCGAGACTTTTTTCGTGTTCCTCAACTACAAATGGAATCATATCAAATGATAATGTAACATTTTCTAACTCAAGCCGTGTATTGTGAAAAAGCAATTTCCTTTGCGTGATTTCATAAACAGCATTCCTGCATGTCTGCAGTATTGGAGCTACCTGCCTCAGATAGTTGTCCAAACCACTTCTCGATAGCTGCAGCCCTTTTCCTGACATTGGAAACCCTAAAAAGAAGAAAGTAACATGGAAAATATTAGTCTGAATAGTGACATGAGGATACCATTCAATTTATGAACAATCATGTGTAATCATTTCCTCGTTTCTAATTTCTTATGGGACAAGGGACCACTGCTGAAGTGGGCCTCCCTGATAGTACATCAAAGCAATGCATGTGTACACACAGTGGTGACATAATGATAACATGCAAGCAGTACCCTTTAGCTCACAAGGGAGCATAGGTCTTTAACAAACACATGCCAAGTCCTCCTGCCGTGCACCATCAGCTCATGTTCTTTCCATGTCTTGATCACTGATTGACAAAACAATAAGTGCCCATCGTGGTGCCTTGTAATATTAGCGAGTCTACATCTCCTTATAGCTCAAGCGTCGTACTGTTGCAGAAACCTAATTATGAAGTTCGGCTGTGTATTGACTATTATCTTTTCAATACAGTCACTGAATTCCAACCAGAACCACTGCAAAATGCCTCTGAACTGTTTATTAAACTTAGCAAGGCTAAAGTTTTCTCCAAAATTGACCTGAGTAAAGGTTATTACCAAATACCAGTCAAGGAGGAAATTAAATCGATGTTAGCCTTTAGCACCAGTGATGGACATTATACTTTCAATGTTATGCCTTTTGGGTTGCACAACGCACCAGGAGTCTTCACCAGGATGTTGAGAAAGCTTTTAGAACCATTGCAAAGTCCAAACATACACAATTTCATGGACGATATACTTATTGCAACGGTGAACTACGAAGAACATATTGCTACGGTCGCTATGCTCCTTAGGAGACTAAAGGAAGCTGGTTTGACATCCCGACCTAGCACATGTTTAATCGGCTTTGAAAAGCTTGACTTCCTAGGGCATACCATTTCTCAAGGTTGTATGTGGCCAGTTGCAAAAAACACCGAGAAGATACGTTCAGCAAAGAGGCCAAAAACAAAGAGAGACACACGTTCTTTCCTCTCACTTTGTGCGTATTACCAAAAGTTTATCGTATTACCAAAAGTTTATCAAAAACTTTAATGGTCTTACAGCGCCTCTCACTGACCTCACAAGAAAGGGAAAAACCGATAAGGTTGTTTAGACCGCAGAGTGTGAAAGTGCTTACGTAACTCTGAAGGGACAGCTGTCCAAATACCACATTCTAAGGCTACCCGACCTTAATAAACCTTTCATTTTTCGTGTAGTCGCCAGCGGACAGGGAATAGGATCAACACTGCTTCAGGCAGATGACCAACATCCGAACACGTTGTTTCCAGTTGCCTACAGCAGCCGCACACTGAATACAGCAGAAATGAATTATTCGACCGTGGAGAGAGAATGTTTGGCACTCGTGAACGGAATCAGGAGACACCACGAATATTTATACGCAGTTCCTTTCACAGTACAAACAGATCATGCTTCATTGGCATTCCTAGCAGCCAATAAGGACTTTAATGCAAAGATTGGGCTCTCCTGTTAAGCGTGTACTCGTTCAAAGGGCAATACATACCAGGGAAGGAGAATGTTTGAGCGGATTTTATGAGTCGACATTGGAGCATGGAGGAGGATGATGCAATTGAGGATAGCAATCACTTGACAGCTACGGATGACAGTAGTTCTATGACGTATATGTTGAAGGCGATCTTCTCTGTTGTTCTGGAACATTCAATTTGACAACAATGTTCCATATAATGTCAATAAAGTGGTTATAAATTCTGGCCATGTTAGTTGAGTTCTTATATGGTTTCATTCAAGATTTTCATCGTGTCAATTGGTGTTGCTTTACGCGAATGCGGGGTGGGGTAGAAAAACGTGTGAGCAAACATTTGGAAGTTGCAATTATATTGAACTTGTAATTCCATTGACGTGATAAGTCGGTTCATTGAGTCCATACATTTATTCACAGTGATACATACATGATGATCAATTCCAATAGGGGTAGAGCGTAAGTCCATATAAGTCATGCATAAATTAATCAACAACGTAGACTGCTGTTTATGTGTCAATGTCCGTTATGAGGATACAATGCAGTATTGTCGTCAGAACATCACAGCTATATGCACGAGCAGATAGACATGGCTACCTGCCGACAGTGAGACTGCGAGTCTGAATATATTCATACGAATTTGACGATTATTCTCATCCTTCTGAGGATTCTAGTTAAATACTAACCTCCAATAATTTCCCTCTTATATAGAGTTTTAGGACTGACCCTGATCCATCAAAAATGCACATAAAATGGCTATATCCTGCCATTAAATTGGAAGGTTAGAAAAACGCAGCTATTCAGCTTGGCGGTCAAGTAACAAAGGGTAGCGTTTCTTAGTTACCGACTGTGTCCTAAACAACGCTATACACGTCATAATCGATCGTGTATGAAGCGTTCAGTAATTGAAACATCTATCGCAATATATTAAATGTCTTAACCTTTACAATTGCACGTCTGGTAACCTTTAGCAGACGGCGTTAATATCATATACCGTAACAATTCCCTGTACACCGGGGAAAAAAAATCGATAGATTTTTTTTCAATATCTATCCGACTTAACAATTTTTCAAAAAAATTTAACACAATTGTGACATATGGCCGACGATGTTCTGAGTAGAACCGTGTTGCGGTCGTGTCAACTAACTATTTGTCATAGTCATCTAACATAAATCACATTATATATCAATATTATACATATTATTATATCAACTAAATAAATGTCCAATGTTAATAGTGAATGATAAAATTAAATTAAAGTAAGGTCTGTCGTATTAGTATGTCATATAGGAATTAATTTGACTAATTAAAATTAAATTAATTAATTAAATTAAGAGTTAAATTATTAAGGTTCTAATGTAACGCGATGTTATGAGAGAAGAAAAAGACAAAATAAGTGAGAAGAAATAGAAAGAAATTCGAATATAAGTTTTAACTTAATTGTGTGTGTTAAGTGTTAGTGAATAATAACTATCTAATTTAACTAACTAAATAATGTATAGGTACATTAAAAAAAAAATTATTAATCTAATACTTGTGTGAGATTTATTTTCTCTTTTCATAATTTCTTCTTTTAGTATTTCGTTCTCTTTTTTGTTCTTTCATTTCATTTTTTTCTCACATTTCATTTTATTGATAATAATTCAATTAAGAAGTTAAGTTAACTAATTAATTAGTATAGGATATGATGATCCATCCGTAGTCTTGATCCTGATGAATTCTTTTAGGCAAAAATGTTCAAACGTTTACGTTGGAAAGAAATGTCATTTATCCCAGCATCCAAGAATTAAGTGCACATAGGATAATAAGTTCGACTTGTCGTCAGATATTGTTCCATGATTGTTCAACGAATATTCATATATCGTGTATGGACGTTAGACGAAGTTCGAATGTCAGTATATATACCTTGATTGTCTTTTAGTTCATTCTGTGATGCATATAGTGTTTATAAAGTTTAAATTGAAGGCAAGGTTAGTTCCTTTATAGTTGATACTTCGTTCAATCCAATGTAGTGCTGATTGAAATAGTTTAAGAGTGTCAATGTTGATTATTCGTCGTCAATAGGATTACGTGACAATGCATCTGCCACACAATTTTCAGTGCCAGGAATATGTTCAATGGAGAATTCAAATGGCTGTAGGATGATTGAATATCTGGCAAGGTTCTGGCTTTTATGATTAGATCGACGCAAGGATGCTACAGCACGTTGGTCCGTCTGTATGGTGTAGGGGGCGCCGAGCAAGAACTTTTCAGGTTTGGTTTTTGCCCAGGTCACAGATAAAAGTTCCTTGTCGACTGTGGAATACTTTGTTTCTGCCGGCTTAGCTTTCTTGATATATATAAGGTAGGATGTAGAATGCCATCATGGTTCTGGAGCAGGCATGCACCAATGCCGTAGTTACTAGCATCTGTTCGTAAGAAAAATCTTTTGGAAGCATCGGGAAGTCTTAAAATTGGTTCATGCGAGAACAAATTTATAATTTTGTTGAAAGTTTCATTGCATGTACCAGTCCATGTCACCTTCACCGGCATATCTTTTTTTAACAATGAAGACAATACAGCCGTGATGGATGACAAGTTTGGTATGAATCTACTGTAATATTGAACAAGTCCTAACAAACTCCTGACCTGTTTCTTCGTCTGAGGAACTGCTATGTTTAGAATTTTGGAGACTGTACTAGGTAACGTTCGGATATATCCCGATCCAATGATATGTCCCAAAAAGGTTATCTCATTACACGCGATTTGCACCTTTGTAGGTTTAGCAGTTAGATGATAATTCCTTAGAGTGTCAAAAACATATCTAAGTCCCGAAACATGTTCCTCAAACGACGAACTAAACAAGCATATGTCGTCAATATATGTAATAACGTCTGGTCTACCTGATAAAATTTGTCGCATCAGGCGAATGAAGGTAGCTGGCGCATTAACAAGCCCAAAAGGCATCACATTCCACTGGTATAGACCTTGTGGAGTGGAAAATGCGGTGTAGTACTTAGCCTTTTCGGTCAGTGGTATCTGCCAATAACCTTTAGTTAAGTCTATCTTACTAAATATAGTTGCGTTGGATAGACGTGGCAGTAAGTCGTCGATAAGTGGATGTGGTTCGCTGTCAACTATAGTCTTAGCATTTAATTTTCTATAATCAACACATAGTCTGATGTTATTGTCCTTCTTCCGGACAATAACTAATGGAGAAGAGAATGGCGAATTACTAGTCTCAATGATTCCCAGAGACAACATCTGTTCAAGTTCCTTAGTAGTTTTAGCAAGGAAATGTAAAGGAACAGAATAGGGATGTACACGAATAGGTGTATCATCATTGAGAGTAATGTCATGACTGATAGCCGATGTGCGACCCGGGACGTCGGTCAACACATCTGGATAAGATTGTAATAGATTAGCAATCTGTAGACGCTGTTGCGGTGTAACCGTTGAAGAGATGGTTACATCCCGCCAAGATTCAGTAGGTTGAACTACTGGTACAGGTAACGGTAACTGTACCTCAGGAAAAGAAGATTCTTCTTCCTGGATGACAGATAAGTTAGAATAATGACAAGTGGATACTGTGTTGTCATCTAGTTCATGAAAAATTGACTGTAAGTGTTCAGGACGTGTATGAAATTGCTTGAGCATGTTAATATGAAATATCTTTTTGTGTCCCTTGATATCTAAGACGTAATCAACGTCGGAAATTTTATCAATGACTTTGTAAGGACCATTCCAAGATATCAATAATTTATTGTTATTGTGAGGAAGTAACACATAAGCCTCGTCGCCTGGGAATAATTGGCGTAATCGTCGAGACCTATTTTGTAGAGATCGAGCCTTAGCTTTTGCAGCCTCAGAAGAAGCTGTTGCCAACTGGCAAGACTCAATAATGTTCTTCCGAAGATTAATCACGTACTCGTAAGATGACTGAGTGTCCTGAGTCATCTCCTCGTCAATTAATAAGTCTTTTATTAGTCCCATAGGACCTCTTGGGGGAGCACCAAAAACTAATTCAAAGGGAGAGAAGCCAGTTTGTTCATGCGGTACCTCCCGATAAGCAAATAGAACAGCTGGGAGTGCTCTGTCCCAGTCATGAGGGTGCTTAGCAGTAACCTTATGTAGTAGTTGTTTAAGTGTACGGTTAAGTCTTTCAACCGCACCATTACTCATCGGATGATAAATACTACTTAAATTCCTATCAATGTCCCAAGTTTTCATGACTTCCTTCATGGTGTCAGATATAAACTGTGACCCATGGTCTGATAAAAGTTTTCTAGGAAACCCTATTCTAGAAAAGATGAGATGTAGTGCATCAGCTACATCTGTGGTAGTGGTGGTCTTTAATGGGATAGCTTCTGGCCATCGTGTGCACAAATCAATGCACGTAAGGACGAATCTATGTCCTCTGGCCGATGGTAGCAATGGACCAATAATGTCTATTGCCATCTTGTCAAAAGGTCTCACTGAGATATCGCAAGCCTGAATAGGCGCCGTGTGAAAAGCTCCACGTGCTTTCACTTCTTGGCATGTAGTACAGGAACGTACATACTGCGAAATATCTCTTGACACCCCTGGCCAAAAGAATGAAGACAGTACTCGAGATCGTGTTCGAGTATATCCCATATGTCCAGCACAATGTGAGTCATGTGCATGTTGAAGAATGTACCGTCTAAAAGTATATGGGACCATAACTTGTTGTTTCATTTGTGATTTGTCATTAAAACATCTAATCAATATGTCATTTTTAATAACAAAACAATGTTTGTTATTATTACCTGAGGATAGATTGTCAACTTTATCAACCAACTTAAAAATTTTTTTTAAAGATTTATCCTCTTTTTGTTTGGTTGCAAATGTTTCCCTGTCAATAGGTGAATTGACTACAAATTCCTCTTGGTTGTCTGCATCCATTTTATTATCATCAACTTTCTCCATGAGTTGAGTCTGCGCTCTAGTCGTCACGGCGTTTCCAGTGCATAGGTTATGTTTCTCCCATTCTATAATCTCATCTGGAGTACAATCTTTACTGCCGTGTATACGACCAACCATCAGATCAGCTATAGGCTTTTTTAGCATACATACTTTTACGTTCCCTGTGAAAAAAGGAGTGTTAACATGAATAATAGCTGTGGGGTAAAACTCTATTGTTCCACCAAAAGTCATGCAACGGACATATTCCCCCGTTGCACAGCTAGGATGTACCAGCGACTGTCGTACACCAATCGTTGTGGATCCCGAATCCCTCAACACTGAGACGACGGATCCATTAACTAATCCCCTGTTAAAAATTAGTAGGCCTGTTCCATCGTTGACTGCAAGACCTACCTGTGGTATAATATGTCCGCAGTTAAGCACTGTTTCTTTCGCCTTCTGAAAAATAAGATTGCATTGTTGGCAACTATTTGCCACATTATAATTAATAGCAAAACATGCAGCAGAAGACTGTGTTGTATTATTGTCAAGTGGGACCTGAGCTATAGGGGTAGTATTATTTGTAACTGCCGCCCCTGTATTATGGTTGTAATGAGATGATCCCCGAGAATGAGATCGATTCCGAGTATAATTGTTAGAATTATCTCGTCGTCCTCTATAGTAACTATTATCTCGATGTCTCGAGCCATGATTATTACCATTCCAGTTACTATTATTATTGGGAGTATGTGATCGATTATAATTAGTGTTATGTTGACCATTGTGGTAGTTTGTTTGAGGTGAATAATTTCTATCTCGTGATCTACCTCTGTTGAACTCATTTTTATTGTTGAAATCATTATTATGTCCCTTCTGAAAGTTAACATTGTGATTTCTTTGGAACCTGCTTCTGTCTACACTGTGATGTCTTTGTTTGTTATTATGATTGTAGGCCATATTAGACGCCACAGGTAGAGGTTCTCTTAATGAGGAGTTAGAAATGGTTGCATTCGGATGTGCCGAACAGTAGTTTAAAGAAATTTTTTCTAACTCGTCCATAGTACCTGGTTTACGCTCCTGCAAATATGCAAAAAATGGCTGGCTAACCGAAGATAATACCTTATCCCGCAGTAGTAAATCAACTAATTTGTCGTATGATTTGTTGACTTCTGCCAGTTCAACCCATCTATTAAATGTATTGCGTATGTTCGCAATGAATCCTGCAAAATCCCTGGAGATTCAGGTAAAATTCCCTTAAATTTCAACCTACAGTGTTCCTCGTCCAGGTGAAACCTTCGTAAAAGCAAGGACTTAATAGCACCGTAGTTATTTGCTATTGATGGGTCAGCATTTTGAGAAGCTGTCAGTGGTTCTCCAACCAAGAATTCATTTAACTTGAGTACCCATGACTCTTCAGGCAAATGGTTTGTTTTGCAAGTCTGTTCAAAACGTGCCAGGAACGATGAAAGGTCGTCGACGTTCAAGTTGAAAATGGGTAATTTAAAGTTGTAGAAATGTTTAGTTTGGCTGGATGATGATCCATTTTGTGCGTTATTATTCTGGTTTGCATCAGCACTTTGTGCTTGTAATCTTGCTGTCTCCAATTTAATACGCGCCAATTCCATTTCTTGTTGTAAAATAATTTCCTCTCGTTTCAATTTATTCTCTTCTTCCTGTCTGGCGATTGTTCTTTGCTCTTCTCTTTCACGTTGAGCAATCTCTCTCATCTATTTTCCTTGTCAATTTGCTTCATCTCACGTTCTGCTTCCTCTTTCTTTAATGCAGTTTTTTTCTCTTCTTCTTTTCTTTCATATTTTTCCAGTTCTGATTCAGCAAACTGACGAAGTTCTTGAGATTTATAACCATATTCCCGACCAATTTTAACGAAATGGTCTATAGTAAGCATTTTGACTTTTATCTGTAAGTAATTATTGATAATTACTGATTAAAATAGTCAATAGTAGCTTCAGAGTAATTATTATACTTACTCAACTTAGAAATATTCAATATAAATAATCACAATAGTACTGAACTTAATGTCTAAGTTCAACTAATAGACAATATTTTGTAACAATATTGTATCTAAATAATACTATATCATAAATAGTTATGATATCTGTTAAATATAATGTAATTATATCACACAATTAATCTCAATATCCAATAATGTTGGGTATAATTCCTAGTAATTATATTGTTCAATGTACTAAGTCACTCTCTTAGTACCAGAAAAGTATATTAAATAACATACAATGGGTCTATTACCTCAAAGGTAGCTATAAGATTATTTTATTTTGTCAATATATATATTATATTATTATGCCCTAGGCATCTATTATAAATTGTAGTGCTACTTTCTTGGACTATGTCGTGGAATATTCTAATCCACATATAAAAATTATCAAGTAAATATAAAGCCTAATAAATACATATAATAAATAAAAAGAAAAGAGCAATGGTAAATAACAGTGCTGTCACAAAGAAGGTACTCGAAATTCCCCTTGTTTTCTACTGCGTAAGCAAATTGTAACGCTTTCACGTTGATATTAAAGGCTTTCTGCAACATACACGCGTTTCCCAAACACACAATAAAATGTGCTGCCTTTCTAAGAAAAACCTTGAAATATGCAAGTTGACCTAAATTTTAAATTCCATTCATGTCTTTTTCTACACTGCGTTACCAAAACGAACGAACAGATGGTCAAAAGGATAAAGAGAGAGGGAGGGCTGAAAATCAGGAACGCATGCAACACGCGTCGCGCGATACACAAATGCTGCCATCACGCGTGTAAGACTACAAGCACTAACTTTATTTCAATCGACAGTGATAAAATACACTACCCTTTCCCAGAGTTAGGTTTAAAATCATAAAAAACGCTTATTGGAAAAGATAACATTAGATGGGTTTACGGTTGAAAACATAACAGTACCCAGACAGCACATCTTCGAAACAGGAGGTAGAAGAAATTGCATATTTTGAACGCAGCCACGTAGCTCTTTTAAATTGGGATAATTGGGTTCCTTAGGGCTTGCTGACAAATAATATGTAAAACGTTACGCAAATAGTCCAGGAATTAATAAATTATACCCAAAATAAAATAGTGAGGATGCCTGACAGCATGAAATCATTTCTGCTCATAAAATTTTTTTTATAACGTGTTTGAAAAAACTTTACGTTACAGAAATAGCCTACCATGTAAACTCCAAATTGATTGGAGCGCAACAAATGAAAGCCTAACCACGATTGGTCGGGCTATAAATACTATCTTTCGTTGTTAGGGGAAACGGGGAAAGGTAACATTTTTTCAAACACTTGTCGAAACGGGGCTCATTGGCCAGACTCGATGATATAATCACTTAGGAGCGTTAGTTCGAAACCACTTGTTTAAATAAGCTTGATAAAGCATCAGTGCGTTGAAGCCAGCTCATATTTTTGGCTAAATAAAAGCCTGGAACATAAGCAGATGGGAATTTGTGCCAGTTTGTGCCAGAATTCATTGCTAATCAACGTATCTGTGTTTATTTCCATGAAATTGTGGGACCTTGGTCTTGATGGTACTGAGCAGCACCTGGTCAGAGCTTTGCTGAATCCAGAGTCGGACAGCATACTCCTTGGTCTTTTTAGCTATCAGTGAGGTGTCTCCAGAGCCCAGAGGAGAATTCGAGCAGAGGAGTCCTTTCCTGCCGCCATCACGCAAGATAAGCTGAGTTGGCCAGCTGAGCTCAACATTATGTCCCCTCATCTTGAAATAACTTTGTAAAAATAACATTCAGAGGGGAATTTAATTGTCTTAATATCAGGAACTGAGAACATCTCCAATACTAGTCCCTAAAGACAAACTATTGAAGTCATGATGACAAATACCAACAGAGCTTGAACAAAACAAAACCAGTATTACCTCATATTACCACTACACAACTGACACACATAGGATATTTTAATAATATATGTCACTACAATATTCATATTGATAAAGTCTGTACATATACTTGTAATTAAAATTGATTGTGATTCCTGGTTCCTTTGTATTTGAATCAGGACACATATACCTTTATGCTAACCATGAATACATATTGTTATTTGAAAAGTTATCAGTGACTCCTTAAGATATTCTCATAGAGTGTTATATGTATGTGAGTGTCACAGTGTTGTCAAGAGTAGTGGATTAAATTAAATTGTTTATCTGTCTGTTGTTGTGACTTACACTTCATCATACACATACCCTAGACACATAACGTAGTCATCACACTATTCCAGAATAATTCTGACTGAGATATATAGATATGTGGTAGCAAGTAAGGTTATCTATAATACACTACTCTTAATAGATATAGATACCTTCACAGCTGATCTCAGTCAGTACACTAAGTCCCCTATAAATATTTATAACATCCCACTTCACCACATATATTGGGGTCTCGCTCTTGGGATTTTGAATCTTTACCTATTAAAAATATTGGGGGTAATTCACTTCAGGGAATATAAGAATTAAAAGGTATCCTTGGGTGGAATTAAATAAGGTTGAGCTCACGGTGCCTGTGTTGTCCATGAGAGATTGAATTGTTGGTTAGACATTGTAGAAATTTACCTGATAGACAATGGCGGACCTGGCCAAATTTCGATCTGCTGCGGTTCAGACTGCAAAAGAGTTAGGATTAGATGGGCAAGTTATGGTTGCCTATGTCACGACGGAATGTGACAAATTTATTGAACGCGAAGAAAGAAGGTTTGAAGCCGAAAGAAAGTTAGAGGCTGAAAGGGAAATTAAGAAGTTACAGTTTGAGGCTGAGGCTGAGACTAAGAGGTTGCAGATTGAGGCTGACAAAGAGGCTAAGAAATTGGAAGCAGAAAGAGAAGAGAAGAAATTAGCTGCAGAAGAAAAAAGATTAGCTGCAGAGAGGGAAGCAGAAAAGGAGGAGAAAAGATTACAAAGGGAACATGAGTTACGACTAAGGGAGTTTGAGTTTCAAGGCCATGCTCCTGAAAATGGTGCCAGTCCCTTTGCCTCTGATGCTACGGTTACTCAGGGAGCCTCAACCTCAGCTATGAATTTTCATTTAGATCATTTTGTTGAGAAAGACGATGATATTGAGAGCTATATAAATAGGTATGAACTATTAGCTACCACGTATGGGTTAGAGAGAGAAAGGTGGAGCTTAAAGTTATCTCAGGGACTTCGTGGGGCAGCTTATGAAGTTTTTGCAAAAATGAGCAGAGGTGATCAGGAAAATTATGACATGCTAAAGCAGGCTCTTTTGTTAAGGTATGAAAAGAATGCAGAATTTTATAGAAAAAAATTTAGGAATGCTAAACTACTGTCAGGTGAAACCTATCACCAGTTCTCTGCACGAATAGAGACATACTTGGAGAAATGGACTTCTCTGGGGAAAACCCAAGATCTTAAGGAAATGGTCCTTATAGAGCAATTAAGAGAGTCCATGGCTCCAGACCTGAGAAAGTTTCTCATGGAACAAGGTGCAGAGAGGCTGGGTGAGTTGCTAAATGTTGCTGAAAGGTATCAAGCAGCTCAAGCAGAGGTAACAGGTAATAAAAAGAAACAAGTGGATAACTTTAGGGCACCACAGAACTTTAATAAATTTGATCCTAAGGATCAAAATAAAGGTAAGCACCAATTTGATAGGCCACGGTATGAAAATAAAAATAAATTCCCACAATTCGATGAACGGAAATATGATGAAAGAAAATCTTTCAACCAAGGAAAAAGGTGGTGTAAAAATTGTAAGATGAACAATCATGACACTGACCATTGTAGAAGGAAACCTCCTCATTTTGCTGCTATTACATCGGGGAAAAGGGAAAAGAAGGGCAAACCTGAAGAATTACAGGAACCATACCACCCCCCAGTGTGTGAAGATGTCATCTGTAATGGTGTCACTATAAGATGTTTATATGATACCGGTTTAGATTACGATTCCGTTGTGAGTTCTCACCTGGTGCAGGCCGATCAATACACCACAGAAACAGTGGAGATTCAAACTGCAACCAAGGATGTAGCTACCATGACACTTCCCGTCGCCCGAATAAAAGTGAAAACGCGATATGTGGAAGGAATCATAAAAGCAGCAGTGATAAATGAGCCAATCTACCCTCTAATATTGGGGTGTAGATATGTCTTCTTGGGGAATCCCAAGAGACCTGTGATATTGGCAACAGTGCAGACCAGATCACAGTCAAAGAAGGAGGAGGATAATCCCATAAATACTCACCCAGATGAGATGAGGAAGGCACAGGCTGAGGACAAAACACTCAAGCCATGTTTCAAGAAGTTGCCCAAATCTCATACAACTCCAGGCAAGGGAGATTTTTACATGAAAAACAAGTTGATGTATAGGAAGGCCGGAACTAGATCCCATGGTCACGGACAGCTGGTTCTTCCAAAGAGATATAGGACAGAATTAATAAGGAGCCTACATGTGAAACCAGATGGGGACCATGAGAAAATAGGTACCATCATTCAAAAGGTGGCTCACAATTATTATTGGCCCAAAGCAAGATGGGACATTGAGAATTTTGTAGAAAGGTGTAGCATAGCACATGAGGGAACACCCACAAGTGGGAACATGGATCAGGACCTGGACACGCCGGGGCAAAATTAGGCCTGATAATAAAAAGAAATATAGATTTGATAAAGTGGACCAAATGGAATGGGAAGCCCCTTTTCACGGACAAGCTTCACTTAACTGTTTTACAATGGCCACTATGCGGAGAGTGCAAAAAGATGTCTTACCCCAGGATAAGCCGAAATCCCTCAATCGGACTTAAACAAACTGGAGGAAGAGGATGTAGAGAGGAAATCTCTCATCAAGAATTTTAAGTGGGGAGAAAGCCCCAAAAGAAAAATTGGTAGCGGTCGTTTTGTGCATGATAATTCTGGGAGGAAAAATCATCACTATAAAGCTTCGAGTGGAAGAGACCATACCGGTGCATGGACAAATAGGTCCACACAATTAAAGGTCCATATGTAGCTTTGTTAAGAACGTGGACTGATGAAAAGGCAGAGGAAAACATTACATCTTCATACCAATATGTGAATGAGCTGACCACTCGGTTAAAAACTGGCTGGAAACTTGCCATGAAAATTTGAAACAAGCCAGGAAGAAACATGCTGCCTATTATAACAGGAAGGCGAAAGACAGAAATTTGGCTGTGGGAGAGAAAGTACTGCTTCTTTTGCCTGGGAGTCAGAATAAGTTACAAATTGGATGGCAGGGTCCATATACAGTTCTAGAGAAGGTGTCTAGAACAAATTATAAGATAGATAAGAAGGGGAAAGAAAAAATCTATCATGTGAATCTCCTGAAGAAATATTTGGAAAGAGAACATCAGGAAGAGACACACTTGTTGACCTTGTCCATCGCCATGGAGATGAAAAAGGAACCACTTTCATCATTTGAATATCCATTACACCCCTGTGAGACAGCAGCACAGGTGAAAATCAGTACACATTTAACGAAAACTCAGAAAGAGAGAGTGCAACAGGTTCTAAATAATCATGCAGAGGTGTTAACAGACCGACCAGGGCATACAAACCTATTGGAATATGATATGAAACTCATAGACTCCACACCTGTCTGTATGAAACCATATTCGATTCCGTTTGCTAAGGAGAAAGCTTTGAAGGAAGAGATAGACTATCTATTGAAGGAAGGAATTATTTCGCACAGTGAGTCTTCGTATAGTTCCGGTGTTGTACTCTTAAGGAAGCCCTCTGGAGAACATAGACTCTGTATAGATTACAGGAGACTGAATGCTATTACAGAAGGACAGGTGGATCCATTGCCGGATACAAATCAGCTGTTTGCCAGACTAAATAAAGCTAAATATTTCTCAAAAGTGGATCTGAGTAAAGGATACTATCAGATTCCAGTAAAGCCTGAGGTTAGACCATACCTAGCTTTTAGTACCTCAGAAGGACACTATGAGTTTAATAGATTGCCATTTGGATTGAAGAATGCGCCTAGTGTCTTCTCTAGAATGATGAGAAAATTATTGGATCCTCTGAATAATCCCTGTATAACAAATTTTATGGATGATATCCTTATAGCAACAGAAACATTTGAGGAACACATTGACTCTCTGAACATGCTGTTTGATCGACTTAGGGAGGCAAATTTAACAGCCCGACCAACCAAATGTTGCGTTGGATGTAAAGAATTGGAATTTTTGGGACACACAGTTTATCAGGGAAACATGACCCCTGACCCAAAGAATTTAGAGAAACTACAGAAAGCCCCGAGACCACAAACCAAGAAGGACGTGAGATCCTTTGTCTCATTATGTGGTTTCTACCAGAAGTATATCAAAAACTTTAATTCCATATGTGCACCGTTAACTGAATTGACACGTAAAGGACATCCAGATCGCATTACATGGACACCACAATGTGAAATGACTTACCAAGAATTGAAGGAAAAGCTCACAAGTAAACCCATTTTGAAATTACCTGACTTAAGTCAAGAATTCATAGTAAGGACGGATGCAAGTAATATTGGGTTAGGTGCAACTCTACTACAGAAATCAGATGCATTGGATGGGGAATTAAGCCCAGTGGCATATGCTAGCAGAAAGTTGAATAAAGCTGAAATCAACTACTCAACTAGCGAAAAGGAATGTCTTGCAGTAATATGGGCAATAAAGAAATTCAATATTTATCTGTATGGGAAGGCATTTAAGTTGCAAACAGACCACAAACCTTTATCGTTTCTAGCACAGGCTAAGCATGAGAACTCTAGGTTACTCCGATGGTCTTTACTTCTGGCTCCATATAATTTTAGCATTGAGTATATATCTGGAAAAACCAATTTGGGAGCGGATTTTTTAAGCCGCCATCCGTGTGATGAGAATCACCGTAAACCCCAGAAATAATAATAAATTTCTCTATGTGTATATAGAATAAAGGACTGACATATAATGTCTGTTTTAAGAGGGGAGGTGTCGTGGAATATTCTAATCCACATATATAAATTATCAAGTAAATATGAAGCCTAACAAATAAAATAAATAAAGAAAAGAGCAATGGTAAATAACAGTGCTGTCACAAAGAATGTACTCGAAATCCCCCTTGTTTTCTGCTTCGTCTGCAAATTGTAACGCTTTCACGTTGATATTAAAGGCCTTCTGCAACATACACGCGTTTCCAAACACACAATAAAATGTGCTGCCTTTCTAAGAAAAACCTTGAAATATGCAAGTTGACCTAAATTTTAAATTCCATTCATGTCTTTTTCTACACTGCGTTACCAAAACGAACGAACAGATGGTCAAAAGGATAAAGAGAGAGGGAGGGCTGAAAATCAGGAACGCATGCAACACGCGTCGCGCGATACACAAATGCTGCCATCACGCGTGTAAGACTACAAGCACTAACTTTTTTTCAGACGGACAGTGATAAAATACACTACCCTTTCCCAGAGTTAGGTTTTAAAATCATAAAAAACGCTTATTGGAAAAGATAACATTAGATGGGTTTACGGTTGAAAACATAACAGTACCCAGACAGCACATCTTCGAAACAGGTGGTAGAAGAAATTGCATATTTTGAACGCAGCCACGTAGCTCTTTTAAATTGGGAAAATTGGGTTCCTTAGGGCTTGCTGACTGTAGTGGTATTGATGGTATTGTATGATGATGATGGTACTACATGTAAATTGTATGAGGCCAGCTGTGAAGGCTCCTGAGATAAAATGTAGTTGAGAATTATCAGAAGGCCTTTCTTGCTACCACTACGACCTCACACTTAATTTTTTTTTTTCTTAATGAATGTGGCTACGTAAAGTGTCTAGGGTAATGATGTGTAATGTGGTGTGTTAGTTATAAATACACCCACAGACATTTAAGAAGACTAATAAGATTAACAAGTGTTAAAATACACTGAACTAACTCACGTGTATAAAGTTTTTGATATAATTATATTACATTTATTGGTTCTGGATCAAGTTTTATGTGACCAGAACTTGTTTTAAAAGAAGGATTGAAAATTTATGAAAAAAAAATGCATGGAATGTTACATAATAAATGCAAGAGCGTACCTATTTAAGTACTAGACTAGTTAGTTTTATTAAAAAGTTCGAGTAGTCATCTCTTTGGGAGGATATTTACTGTTTGTGCTGTTGGGGTGGCCTCATCACACCTGTCTATATTGACTACACAATGTCCAGAAAATGGTGGGAATTTTTACGGGGATATTAGTCACTACCAATAGTTGGTGAATGTCCAGCAGACCAGAGGCTCACTCATCTTTTTGTAGCTCTGGTGCTGAAAACTTGCGGTCCCACCTCTCCGTGCTGGCGGACAATAATGGTGGTCTCTGTCACAAGAACTGTACAGATACACTCGAGTAAAGTCACCCACCGAATAGACTCTGCTTTGTTGTCGATAGAAAACTCACAGCTCTGCAATCAAAGTATGGGCTATGTGTCAAAATCTATTCTATACCCACGTCTGGACACCACACTGACACAACAACCACATCATACAGACAGGTCAGATCTCTCTGACCAAACAGCACAGTTACCATGGTGGGTTTACATCCGATAGATCCTCCCAGACTATAGATTCTGAAAAATAATTATTAGTTGTCGGCCCTAAAAGAAGATAGGTAATCTGTTTCAACGCTTGATATATTTTGCATAATCCTTGCTGTAGTTTATGTACCTTGTTGGTCCCTAGACCCTGACTTGGGCGGGGGGTCTAGAGCAAAATCCCTACTTGTTTGTAAGGCTAGATTATGATATGGCAGTATCAAATCACTCGAACATGAAACAATATTCAAAATATATAAAGAAATAATTTCAATCTTACCAGATTATGAATACATAACACAGAATTGCTAGCAAAACTCAGCTGAGCTGCTGGCTATAGTATGGCGTCCCTAAATTTATTCACTGTCTTTCATATGGGAAAACTCCACACTTTAAAATCTGTGTCTAACACTGAACAATTATTGAAGAATGACGCCACTTTCGCGTCTGAGCGCTAATGATATGATTGTCTGTGGCCAATCACTGCCTAGTTGTACTTTAAATTTCAAATTTCTACACTAAAGTCATTTCAGTCATGCTTCAGTCAAGTATGGATGGTTATCTGTTAGTCTGTCCGTCTCTACTTGTGTTTCTAAAAAAATGTGCTTGATTTTTGAAGCAACCTTTCTCTCCCCTTAAAATTTTGTCGTAAAAAGTTATATTTAGACACAGCTACCGCTCAAAAACCCTCTCCTCCATAATAAGTAACTTTGAACACCTGTTCCCAAGGTCGTGTTTTTGTGTGCAAATTGTGACACTTTTAGATTCAATATAGTCTAGCGATGATGTGAACTACACTGTCTTTTGTCATTATCTTCAATATTATCTATCCGTTTGTAAATTTAAGAACATATTAGTTCACTGCTCAGAATAGGCCATCCGGCCAGCTAATTTTTATATTCCTAACATTAATATTAAGAAAAATTACTTTTTAAATTTTTGTAATTTTCCTACCATCCGCGTTCTGCCGCTCAATTCAAATCAAAATCTTAGTATCGCAAAAGCGTCCATTCCGTACCTCGTGTCAATTTGGGGGACGTGAATTTTTACTTTCCTCCCCCCCCCCCCCCCCCCCCCCATTGCGTCTCCTTAGCCTTTCCAGTCATATTTTTTTTTCTTTTGATCCGCCGTTCCCCTCCTGTCTAGCGAGTCAATTTTATGGAGGGTGATGACCCGCGGTCTAGGCGATCATGTACATCAGCAGCCTACGCATTATGGTTTTATCCTTAAATGTTATCTTTTGAGTATTTTACCGTTGTATCTCTGTCAATTTCACTACACTGACAAATAATATGTAAAACGTTACGCAAATAGTCCAGGAATTAATAAATTATACCCAAAATAAAATAGTGAGGCTGCCTGACAGCATGAAATCATTTCTGCTCATAAAATTTTTTTATAACGTGTTTGAAAAAACTTTGCGTTACAGAAATAGCCTACCATGTAAACTCCCAATTGATTGGAGCGCAACAAATGAAAGCCTAACCACGATTGGTCGGGCTATAAATACTATCTTTCGTTGTTAGGGGAAACGGGGAAAGGTAACATTTTTTCAAACACTTGTCGAAACGGGGCCTCATTGGCCAGACTCGATGATATAATCACTTAGGAGCGTTAGTTCGAAACCACTTGTTTAAATAAGCTTGATAAAGCATCAGTGCGTTGAAGCCAGCTCACATTTTTGCTAAAATAAAAGCCTGGAACATAAGCAGATGGGAATTTGTGCCAGTTTGTGCCAGAATTCATTGCTAATCAACGTATCTGTGTTTATTTCCATGAAATTGTGGGACCTTGGTCTTGATGGTACTGAGCAGCACCTGGTCAGAGCTTTGCTGAATCCAGAGTCGGACAGCATACTCCTTGGTCCATTTAGCTATCAGTGAGGTGTCTCCAGAGCCCAGAGGAGAATTCGAGCAGAGGATTCCTTCCCTGCCGCCATCACGCAAGATAAGCAGAGTTGGCCAGCTGAGCTCAACATTATGTCCCCTCATCTTGAAATAACTTTGTAAAAATAACATTCAGAGGGGAATTTAATTGTCTTAATATCAGGAACTGAGAACATCTCCAATACTAGTCCCTAAGACAAACTATTGAAGTCATGATGACAAATACCAACAGAGCTTGAACAAAACAAAACCAGTATTACCTCATATTACTACTACACAACTGACACACATAGGATATTTTAATAATATATGTCACTACAATATTCATATTGATAAAGTCTGTACATATACTTGTAATTAAAATTGATTGTGATTCCTGGTTCCTTTGTATTTGAATCAGGACACATATACCTTTATGCTAACCATGAATACATATTGTTATTTGAACAGTTATCAGTGACTTCTTAAGATATTCTCATAGAGTGTTATATGTATGTGAGTGTCACAGTGTGGTCAAGAGTAGTGGATTAAATTAAATTGTTTATCTGTCTGTTGTTGTGACTTACACTTCATCATACACATACCCTAGACACATAACGTAGTCATCATACTATTCCAGAATAATTCTGACTGAGATATATAGATATGTGGTAGCAAGTAAGGTTATCTATAATACACTACTCTTAATAGATATAGATACCTTCACAGCTGATCTCAGTCAGTACACTAAGTCCCCTATAAATATTTATAACATCCCACTTCACCACAGACTATCACTGCATAATTATGCAATGTCCCATATTAACCTTAATTATCAGAAAAAATTAATTAAATTAAATTACAAGTGTATTATTGCATATAATATCATATTATTAATGTAGTATTAATATATATTATGAGGACAAACAAAACAATGATGCAACTAAGGGGTACAAACAATGTTAAGACGCAAACAAGACATTTTCACAATTAAAAATGAATTTATGAACTAAATAAAACAAGCGGAAATGTCACAGACCAAATGAAGGGTCAAGGTCTGACCCGAGGTCAACTGAATATTCAAAGTACACACAAAAAAAATGACTGCGAAAAATGATGACCTCACAGGACTCATAACGGACGAAAATTTAACAATCATAAAATAAATGATAGTCAGAGGAGACTGGACGAATAGTAACGAACATGGTACAGAACTGAATAAAATTATTAACTGAGTACGAATAAAATACACCAATTATCTACGGGACAGTACAGCTAACGCAAATCGTCAAACGATAGCAGATTTGGACAACAAGTCCAATGTCAAACCTCAATGGGGTTTCCAAAGGTGCAATCGTTTAACTGCCCTAAGAACCGACCGAAATCAATTCAGGCATCGTGAGAGCCGCAGAATTTGATTTCAGTTCATCCTCCCTACCTCCCACAATTAGTAACAAATACATACGATGGAAAACAAATTTAACATATATACATGAAAATACATAGACATGCCTGATCAAAGCAAAATGGACTCAGCACTGTTATTTATCGACCGACAAAGGTCACACTTAAATGACTTATCTTTTGTGCTCAGTTCGGACTCCTGTCGATGACGGTATGCACCAACGGTGTAGAAGTATGTCTGACTGTTTGCTCTTGATGCATATACAGGGTTTATTCGTTGACTTTGTTATTTTTTTCCTCCGTAGAAACTAGGCTTGCTGCTGTCAACTTGTATGGCATGTACACGAACTTTGGTGACGTAACGTTGTTAGGGATTATACTGAGTACTGCGTCATAGGTCATAATTCAGCACATCATGTGATCGTCCTTCAAATGTAAACAATTGTTATTTTCCGAATTTTTTTTTCCGATCCCCAACCAATGGACACCATCTGTTGAAGGCGATCTTCTCTGTTGTTCTGGAACATTCAATTTGACAACAATGTTCCATATAATGTCAATAAAGTGGTTATAAATTCTGGCCATGTTAGTTGAGTTCTTATATGGTTTCATTCAAGATTTTCATCGTGTCAATTGGTGTTGCTTTACGCGAATGCGGGGTGGGGTAGAAAAACGTGTGAGCAAACATTTGAAAGTTGCAATTATATTGAACTTGTAATTCCATTGACGTGATAAGTCGGTTCATTGAGTCCATACATTTATTCACAGTGATACATACATGATGATCAATTCCAATAGGGGTAGAGCGTAAGTCCATATAAGTCATGCATAAATTAATCAACAACGTAGACTGCTGGTTATGTGTCAATGTCCGTTATGAGGATACAATGCAGTATTGTCGTCAGAACATCACAGCTATATGCACGAGCAGATAGACATGGCTACCTGCCGACAGTGAGACTGCGAGTCTGAATATATTCATACGAATTTGACGATTATTCTCATCCTTCGGAGGATTCTAGTTAAATACTAACCTCCAATAATTTCCCTCTTATATAGAGTTTTAGGACTGACCCTTATCCATCAAAAATGCACATAAAATGGCTATATCCTGCCATTAAATTGGAAGGTTAGAAAAAACGCAGCTATTCAGCTTGGCGGTCAAGTAACAAAGGGTAGCGTTTCTTAGTTACCGACTGTGTCCTAAACAACGCTATACACGTCATAATCGATCGTGTATGAAGCGTTCAGTAATTGAAACATCTATCGCAATATATTAAATGTCTTAACCTTTACAATTGCACGTCTGGTAACCTTTAGCAGACGGCGTTAATATCATATACCGTAACAGTATAATAGAAATATCAATACCCTTTAGCTCCCCAAGGAGCATAGGCCTTCAACAAACACATGCCAAGTCTTCCTGTCCTGTGCCATCATCTCTAGTTCTGTCCACGTTCTCCTCATTATTTTCACGTCTGTTTCCAGCTCTCTTCTCCATGTGCTTTTTGGTCTTCCTATGTCTCTCTTGCCCTGGCGGTTCCAGAACAAGGACTGCCTTATAACGCTATCAACAGGTTTCCTCATTGTGTGTCCTATCCATCGCCATCGTCTTCTTCTCATCTCTTGTTCCACTGGCACTTGTCTAGTTCTTGTCATCAGTTCCACGTTGGTAACCTTGTCATACCATTTTAATCCCTCTATTCTACGCAAGCACCCATTTATGAAAGTCTGTAGCTTTTTGGTTGTTGTCTTTGTTGTTCTCAATGTCTCAGAGCCATACAATAGGACTGACTTCACATTTGAGTTGAAGATTCCTATTTTCGTGTTGGATCCGATTTCTCTTGATCTCCATATATTTCCCAATGCAATGAAAGCTCCTCTTGCTTTTTGTATTCTTATTTTGATATCACTGTCTATCCCTCCAACTTTGTCTATATTGCTGGCAAGATATGTGTACGATTCTACATCTTGCATTGGTGCTTCTTCAAGTTCAACCCTGTTATCATTACCTGCATTTATTATATATATATATATATATATATATATATATATATATATATATATATATATATATATATATATATATATATATATATATATATATATATATATATATATATATATACACATATACACATATACACATATACCCATATATATATATATACTTGTATATATATATATATATGTGTGTGAGTGTGTGTGTATATACATATGCATATCGAGCTACTAAAAGGAATTAAATTAGTGGGGGGGGGGGGGGGGGGGGCTTGGTTGAGCTAATTATAAGATAATTCTTCACAAAAGGCAGCCAGTCAGATAAAAAGTTAGCGTGCTCAGATTCATTCAGCATTATTCTTCACTTCTGAAATATTTTGTGAAAACTGCCTCGAGTTTAAAGCATCATTATCCTTCTATTTACAACTCTGCCAAGAGTAATCTTGTGCGAAGGTAGACACATCTGACGACCCACGTTAGATAATCTAGGTTTTGGCCACTGTTGGACCACTACTGCAGAGCAAAGAAGAGGGGGGGGGGAGGAAAGCCGTGACAAACTTCCTCTGATGTTCAATCCTGGCATTTCCTGTATGTGTCTGATTTTTTTTATTATGTGTAAATATTAAATGATTTAAGATTGTAATAATCATTTAATATCCACACACAAAACAAAGTCAGGCAGGCAGACGAAAAAAAATATATAAAAAAATCAGACATACATTTTTCTTGTAGAAGACAACATTAAGGAGGGTTCCAAAGAAACTGCGACGCCCCGTATGAAACATTATATGCTCCAGGTGATACTTCACCGTGACCAACCTACTGTAAGCACAATTAGAAATAAAGATGGCTTAATCCTAGGAATTTGGAATATCAGGACACTAATGCAGAACTGAAAATTATATAACATCAAGATGGAGATAGAAAGATTGAATGCAAATGTATTAGAACCACGTGAAATGCGATATTTCGGAACAGGTGAGAAATATTCTGACAACTACAAAATAATTTTTCTGCAGCAAATCAACAAGAAAGAGAAGTAGGCATGATTTTGGATGCAGAAAGAGCAAGAACAGTAAAAGAATTTAGGTCAAAAGACTGCAAAGTTTGCGCTTTATTGCAATGGGTAATTCATTCATAACCCTCCACTCCCAAAGGAGCATAGGACTTCAACAAACACATGCCAAGTCCTCCTGTCACGTGCCATCGTCTCAAGTTCTTTCCACGTTCTCCTTATCATTTTCATCTCTGTTTCCAGCTCTCTTCTCCATGTGCTTCTTGGTTTACCTCTGCCTCTCTTGCCCTGGGGGTTTCAGAACAAGGACTGCCTTGTAATGTAATGGGTAATAGTTAACAGATATTTAATTAAAAAACTGAATGATCTATTCTTAATTCATTTTCTATATTTATAGGTAAATTTGATGCCTGCAAATAATCTAATATTGGTATTCTCGTTTGTTCATATCTCTCATCTTTTAATAAGAAATGCTCTAAATTATTGTCTTGAAGACATCCTGCACAGTATGGTTCTTCCATTCTGAAATACCCTTTTCCCAGCTGTAGTCTGAGAAGTTTCTTATTACTGGAAATGTTCGATTCCCTAGATATCTGACATGTTCGTCTTGGAGCCTTGAACATCTTATTTGTATGTTTGGTGTATTCTTATTTGATTTTTATCTCACTCTGCTTTCCATTCATCTTTTATTAAATATTTAATTGAGCTCTTAATCTCTGATTTACTCATCCCTACATTTATTAGTTTTTTACCAGTACTTCGCTACAATATGTGTCCAAGGCAAACAATACACATCATCATCATCATCAGTTGCCATCTCCACAACGAAGGTTGGCTGTAATGGATCTCCAACGTCTTCTGTCTCTTGTCTTGGTGGTGCACTCTGATAGACTCCTGTCCATCTCTTGATGTTATCTTCCCACTTATAGCGCTGTCTTCCCCTTGCACGTTTGCCTTCAACTCTCCCTTCTGTTATGGTCTTCTGTAAGGTGTTATGCCTTTTTACGTGGCCAAAGTATTTTAGCTGCCGAACTTTGACCTCCCTCATTAGTTCTCTTTTCATACCTAGATTTTCTAGGACCTCCTTATTTGTTTTCATCTCTTTCCATGAGATACGCCCCATTCTTCTATATATCCACATTTCAAGAGCCTCAATTCTTTTTTCCAAATGATTACACTGACAAACAACATTTTTCTTTCTTATATAAGAATAAGTGTTCTTAGGTCAGTTTCTTGCGCTGATTTCAAATTTGAAATCCGTTTATCTCTATCACATCGGGTTCTTAAGATATTTGTGAATAAATATATTTTTGGGAAACCGTTATTTGCTCCGTTTCATTTTTACTATATAACTTATTAAAAATTAACAAAATGCAAAATAATTCTACTTTTTATACTGCTAAAAGATGCATGACATATCTTACGCTATTTTTCAAATAGTTACTGTATTTTGAAATAATTCTGAGCGAAATATGGATTCTAGAAGTTGTAGAAATTCGGCTGATCTGTTCCGTTACGTGTGCGGATATTTTACCGATCGTGTTCACCAGAAAAACTTTACACCATTACTAAAGAAAGCATATGAACTTTATTTCGATTCGAAAGTTGATGATGCAAATAAATCTTGGAAGCCAAATGCAGTTTTTTCGACTTGTGCAAATACAGTGGCAGGTTGGTTACGAAAATCACCGAAGCATAAGTCGATGCCTTTTGGAGTGCCAGTAATATGGCGTGAACCAACACATCACGCTACCGATTGTTACTTCTGCTTGACAAATATCTATGGTTTCACTTTTAAAACTAGAAAGTCTGTGGTTTATCCAAATATTGAATCGGTTTCGAAACCAGTGCCTCATGATCCAATCACGTGTCCGATCCCAGTTCCACCAGAACAATATCCGTTGGACGTGAATGAACCATCAGAAAGTGATAGTTTACCTGCTTTAGAAACTAATTCTAACTCGGATTATATACTTCCAAACCTCTACACCTCACGGTAGAAGGGGAACGACTAAGTAAGTAAGTAAGAATGATGGTGTTCACTTAATTAACCATTGAGAACTTTCAGATCTAATATGTGATCTCGCTCTTACCAAAGGACAAGCGGAATTACTCGGTTCGCGACTCAAAGAATGGAATCTTTTAGCGCCCAATACTTCGATATCTAAATTTCGTCATAGACACAGAGAACTTGTTCAATACTTTGAGATGGATGATGACATTTGCTATTGCAAAGATGTAAACGGTCTAATGCTGCACCTCGGTCATGAGCACATAGTCAACGAATGGCGACTTTTCATGGACTCTTCCAAGACTAGTCTAAAAGCCGTGTTATTGCATAACGGAAATTTATTTTCATCCATTCCAGTCGTCTACTCTGTTCATATGAAAGAAACTTATGACAATATGGCTATACTTTTGGTAAAAATAAAGTACAATGACTACCAATGGCGGATTTGTGGAGACCTAAAGGTCATTGCAATTCTCACGGGCATGCAGACTGAGTATACTAAATTTTGTTGCTTCCTATGTGAATGGGACAGCCGCAACAGACAGGAACATTATGCAAGAAAGGTGTGGCCTATCAGGGATCGTATGCAGCTCGGGCATAAAAATGTAATACACGAGCCATTAGTTAACAAAGACAGCATCATTTTACCACCGTTACATATAAAGTTGGGGCTCATGTAGAATTTCGTAAAAGCGTTAGATAAAACGAGCAAAGCTTTCACTTTTCTTCGAGAAAAGTTTCCGCAAGTTAGCGATGCAAAGATAAAGGAAGGTATCTTTGTAGGACCTCAGATTAGGAAAGTTATTGCAGACAAACAATTCGAGAACTTGTTACATGGTAGTGAACTTCGCGCATGGATGGTATTCAAATCGATCGTCGATAACTTTCTGGGAAATCACAAATCTGTCGACTATGTGCATATTGTTAAGCAGTGCATAGATGCATACATAATTATGGGCTGTAACACGTCCCACAAAATCCATTTGCTCGATTCGCATCTTGACTTTTTCCCTGACAACCTTGGCGAAGTCAGCGATGAACATGGAGAACGATTCCATCAAGATATCGCCGTAATGGAGTCACGTTATCAAGGACGGTGGAGTGTGACCATGCTTGCCGATTATTGTTGGATGCTTCATCGCTACGTACCACATGCCATTAACCGACGAAAGTCGACTGCAAAGAAATTCAAGCCTACATAACTGTTATACTTCTTGTACGAATGATGTTGTAATACTCTATGCGTTGTTAAAAAACTTCAATTGCGTATTTCTAGAGATCCCGACCTGATAGAGAAAAACGGTTTGCAGATTTAAAAACAGCGCATTAAAATTGACCAGAAAAACATAGAAATGTTAGAGAAAGAAAAAAATTTTTTTTGTTTGTTAGCCAGTGTTATTCATCGTCCATGTTTCTGCACCATACAGAAATGCAGAATATATATAACACTTTATGATTCTCAGTTTTAATTTGTGTGATAACTGTTTGGATGTCAGTATATGTTTCATGTTGTTGAATGTAGCTTTGGCCATTCCTATTCTCTTCTTGATTTCTGTTTCACATCTGCCATCTTCTGTTATTATATGACCAAGACATAGGTAGCTCTTGACTTGTTCCAGGATATTTCCATTTACGCTTATCTTTAATGTGGGTTTATCGTCTGTTTTACTAATTATCATAGTTTTTGTTTTCTCAATATTAATGTCGAGTCCATATTCATGACTTATACTGCTCACTTGCTTCACTAGTTCTTGTAACTCCTGTTCGCTTTCAGCTAACAACACGGTATCATCTGCATATCTAAGGTTGTTTATTGACCTTCCACTGATGTTCAGTCCTGATATTTCCTGTATCTGTCTGAAAATTTTTTCGGTGTATAAATTAAATAGGCAGGGGGACAGCACACAACCTTGTCTGACACCTCTTTATATGTTTATGTATGGTGAATAATTCCTTCCCGATCTTACTGTGGCAGTTTGCTCCCAATAAAGGTTACTGAGTGTTCTTATATCTTTTCCATCAATACCTATGTCTTTGAGGCATTCAATTATTTTCTCATGATGGACTCTGTCAAAAGCCTTCTTATAGTCAATGAAGCACATATACATACATTTTTGGACCTCTGTATATTTTTCTGCTAATATTCTTAGGCAAAATATTGCCTCTCTTGTTCCACTGTTCCGTCTAAAACCAAACTGTTCTTCTTGGATTTCACTGTCTACTTTACTTTTTATTCTTTCCTGTATGATTTTGAGCAGTATCTTAATTGCATGACTCATCAGGCTGATTGTTCTGAAGTCTGAACATTCTGTTGCATTTGGTTTTTTGGGCAATGTTATGAAAACTGATGTCTTCATGTCGTGTGGTATATATCCTGTATTGTATATATCGTTGCATATTTCTGTGATTGTATCTATACCAAAGCTCTCCAGAGCTTCTATCATTTCAATTTTTATGTTATCCATGCCTGCTGACTTTCCTTTTTGTATCATATGAATGGCATTCTCTACTTCTGATCTGAGAATGTTTGGGCCTTCATTAGAATCTGGTGATGGTTTTTTTTACCTCTGTTGTCCTCGAATAGTTCTTTTACGTATTCTGCTCATCTGTTTGATATGTCTTTCTCATCAAGTAATATTACACCATTTTTGTTCTTGATACAGCTTCCTCCTTGTGCAAACCGCGACCGATTTGATAATTTCTTCATGCATATCTCTTGTCATGTGCTTTGCTTCCAAGTCTTCTATTTCCTTGCATTTTGTTTCTATCCACCGTTCTTTTGCTTCTCAACACATAGTACGTAAGTCATTGTCTATTGTTTTATATTCTGGAGTGTTTTTTGCTTTCTTTCTTTCTGCCATTTTATTCAAGATGTCATCTGTCATCCAAATTTGATTTTTCTTAGACTCCTTTTTAAGTAACTTTGCATTTGCTGATTGTATGCTTGTTTTTAAGCATTCCCATTTTGCGGTTGCTTTTTCTTCTAGGTTTTCTCTTCTATACTGCTCCATGCTTTCTGTCAATAACTGTTGATATTTATTTTTGACATCGATTAAATATTTCTGTTTTATATCTGGTTGTTTCAGCGCTGATATTTCTATCTGGGGTTCCTCCTGTCTTCTGTTTCCTGCTCTTTTCAGCTTTATATTTACTTTGATGACGACTGGATTGTGATCTGAATTTATGTCGGCGCCAGGATGTGTCTTTGCACTTGTGACACTGTTCTTAAATCTATGTTTTATCATGATATAGTCGATTTGATTTCGTGTTACATCTCCTGGGCTTTTCCATGTGTATAATTTCCTTGGGTGGTGTTCAAAAAAGGTGTTACATATGACCAGCTGGTTTTCTTCACAGAACTGGATACGTCTGTCTCCTCTATCATTTCTTGTCCCTAATCCATACTGTCCTACTATTTTCTTGTATTTTCCTTTTCCTACTTTTGCATTCATATCACCCATTACTATCAACACATCTGTAGATTTGACTGGTTTAAGTGTGTGTTGTAGCTCTTCATAGTATTCTTCTATTTCTTCCTCGCTGTGATCTTTAGTTGGTGCATAAGTTTGTAAGATTGATATGTCGAATGGCTTTGCTCTCATCTTTAGTAATATCATTCTGTCATTGTGTGTCCAGTATCCACATACATACAAGGTATTTTTCTAACTCTTTCTTTATCAACATTCCTACCCCTCTTTCATGTTTTTCTCCTCCTGAGTGTATAAGCGTGTACTGGTCTCTTGTTATGTAGCCTGTATCCAAAAGTCTTGCCTCTGCAACTCCCAGTATATCGAGTTTCATGTCTGTTGCCTCTAATATAAGATTGTCAAGCTTTCCTTCTCCGTTTAGAGTTCAAACATTCCATGTTCCTATTTTTAGGCTTCTCCTACTAGTTTTTAGGTGGTCTTTCTCAGAATGCTCCCTTTCAACAGAATTTAAGGAACACTCGTCATTATGTACTTCTTTACTCATTAGAGGAGTTGCCTCTTCCCTGTTAATTTGTACAGTAGATTCTTCCCCAGGGGACAGAGAGTTCTCTACATATCGGTTCTTATCTTGTTGTTGTGATCCCATTATGTTCTGTAGGAAGTACGTGGTAAGGCCCCAATCTCTTCCACGGTGGCTAGCCATTGTCTATTTCTATGTCCGACATGCCTCTAGTGCGCCAAACACTTTGCTGTTTCGCTTTGCGAGCCGTTGATCTTCTCAGATTCCTCCGCCTCACTCACTGTCTCAGTCTTTGTGTACAATACACAATACAACGAATACTCCATAAGGGGAGGTCATTGTGCTTTAAAATTACTAAGTAGTATTGTCAGACCGGTTCTCTATGCGACTTTGTCATCTTTAGCTCAAGAGCGGAGGCAGGGCTACCCATGTACAGCTGGGTAGACTTAAGAGTGGCGCTATCTAATTTCGAACTCGGTCACTCTGCTTTGAGAAGCAAGCGCTGTAACCATTTTGCCAGCTCGGCAGGCCAAAGATACGCACCTCATTTTTGTATCTTCCTTAATGAAGTTTAAGAAAGACACCATTTATACTATAAGGGAACTATCTCCAGAACTGTACGAAGATGGCGAAATGTGAAGAAACACCACAAATAAAACAGGAACTAGATTATGAGGTGAGGTACAAAGGCGGCCATGTTGGCCAGTTGGTATAGATATGTTAGCCGTGTCGCTTCGATAATTTAAAACAAACACAAACTTACAGGCCTAACGATAAACACAACTTTAACCCATCACTGTTTTGATCTTGTTTAAATTATTAAAAAAAAACCACACAAGCATTAGGCCTAACATAAATCCAGGTTGAAATGATGAACAGACCAGCCGTCTTCTCAGTGCGTCTTTGAAGCAGAATTCAGAGACGCAGTAAAAAGGGGTTAGGTTTAGGAATCCTAACCCTAATGATATGTGTGACTTACTTGGATGACGTCGAAGAAGACGTCCCACTATGCTTCATCTCATCTCAAACTCATACCCTATTTCAAGCTTTAAAAAAAATTAGGGTTAATATATCGTTCAATGCAAAATAGGACAATGTTCACTTTTTTTTGTTATGAAAAGGAGGACACTATAGGCCTAATGAAAAATTAGGACATATTTTTTTCTATAAATAAATGACCTTGAAACTTATTTTCCACATACTGGACTGTAAGTTCCTCAAATTGCCTTGATTTTGTATTTTTAAAAAATATTTCTGATGATAAAAATCATCTTTAACAAAACTTGATTACTGTTTAAATACACACAGATGCACATCATTGCCCTCTGCATTTTGCCTAGTTCCCTATAACATTTTTTTTATAATTATCCCAAGTAAATACAACATATTTCTCTGTGAAAGTCATATTTTCTACAAATTAAAATTCATCTGCAGTCTCACTTTTATCATTTTGGCAAAAGCATTGGTTTGTGCAATATCATCAATGTTTAATTAATATCTAATTGGATATCAAAATTATTTGTAACTTGCAATAGACGATACAACTTTAATTGACAAAACCTTGTGCAGTGTTAGGCAATGGCCTTAGTAATTTTAGGGCCCTATTTGGGCCATTCTAGTGGTGCCCCCTGGACTTAAGATTAGTTTTGTTGTAATGTGTTTTATATCGACATGTGGCAATATAAACATAGATATTCTTTTATTTTTGTGACAATTTAATTCTTTTATTTTTTTATATGTAATCTGAAATAATCTTCATTCCTTAAAGTCTTTTTTTTTCAAAACTGAAAGAGGGAACCCGATTGAGGAGCCCCCTGTGAGTGCAGGGCTTAATGGATCAAAAAGACCAGATCAGCCTATAGTCGGCCGTAACCCTGTTATTATTTAAAGTTGTTATTTTGTTCAGAAACATCTTCTTTGATCCTTAGCTGCCGACCGTCAAATCAGTCAGTGGCCATCACGCCTAGTAGCGTCTTGTAGGGCAACAACAAATTGATTCCACTTTGCTCGGTCGGCGGCCATCCTTCATACAGTGCCCCAACTCTGGTTCATTCTTTGCATCTCAGCCTCCACAGTCCTCCGAGAGGTTGTTTTTGGTCAGCCTCTCTTTCATTTTCCTTCAGGGGTCCAAAGCATAGCTGTTCTTGTGATGGCATGGGGGTCTCTTCTGAGGACATGTCCAACCCAGCTCCAGCGTCTGCCAGCTATGATGGTGTGCATGTCCTCTTGCTTGCTCCAAGTAAGCAAATCTTAGTTGGTGATGGTATTCGGCCAAAAGATTAGGAGAATTTTTCTTAGGCATGTTGTGTGAAAAGAGGACAATTTTTACATTTCCTTCTCTGTTACTCTCCAGCATTCCACACCATAGAGAAGCACAGAAAGCACACAGCTCTGATATAATCTTAATTTTGTGCTTGTGCTGTACTGAGAGGACTTCCAGATGTTGTTTAGACTATAAAAGGCTGTTCTTGCTTTGTTCATTCTGTTGTTGATGTCTTTGCTTGCTCCGCCATCTGGTGTTACAATGCATCCTAGGTATGTGAAGGTATCTGTCTGTACCAGTAGTTGATTCCTTACTGATATGGGCTCAGGGTTGCTCACATTGAGCGTCATGACCTCTGTCTTCTTTAGGTTGATGTTCAAGCCCACCTGCTGGCTAAACTTATTAAGTCTATCCGTTTTTTCCTGGATGTGTTGATGTGAATGTGCTAGTAGTGCAATGTCATCTGCATATTCCAGATCTTCCAATGTAGAAAATGTAGTCCACCTTATTCCTCTTGGACTGCCCTCTGTTGTCTGTCGCATCACCCAGTCTATGACTGTTAAGAATAGAGTGGTTGATAAGGGGCATCCCTGTCATACTCCTGTCTTCACCTCAAAGGTTAGGTTGCTCTGCCCTATGCTACATGTAAAGTTGGCATAAAGGCTTTTTATGATTGACACTATGCAGCTTCTGCCATCAATGGTACCTATACCTTGTAGCGGTATGACAGCTTGCGTACCCTGACAATCCCCAGAGCTATGCCAGCGGGAGTTTTACTCCTGGTAGGTTCAACCAAGCTGGACTGGTCTGTGTGGGTAGGGGTCAGAAAAAAGCTGGTACCCTGGTCCTCCAGGTTGGGGGTTTTAGCATAGAGCTGACACCCCTGTCTATGAAAAAAAAAACAATGAAGTTACGGAAACAACAATAAATGAACAAATTTTGCTGCGGGATGAACATTCGGAGTCTGTGGCTCGTAACCAGAGTTGGGGCACTGTACGAAGGATGGCCACCGACCGAGCAAAGTGGAATCAATTTGTTATTGCCCTACAAGATGCCACTAGGCGTGATGGCCACTGACTGCTTTGACGGTCGGTGGCTAAGGAACAAAGAAGAAGAAGGCTATGCAGCTTGGAATTCCATAAGCTATCAGTATTTTCCATAAACTGTCCCTATGTATACTGTCAAAAGCCTTTCCAAAATCAATGAAATTAATGTACAGCTGTTTCTGCCATTCTGAGCACTGCTCTATAATGTTCCAGGGGGTAAGTATATGATCTACACGTCTTCTGTTCTTTCTAAATCTGGCTTGTTCTTTCCTCAGTTTGTGGTCTACTGCTTTTGAAATTCTCTGTATAATTATCCTGCCTAATATTTTGCTGGGAACTGAGAGTAGGGTGATTCCTCTCCAGTTGGTGCAGTCTGCACTGTCACCCTTCTTGAGCAATTTGAAAATTATTCCTTTGTTCCACTCCGTTGGTGTTGTCCCTGTTTTCCAGACTTGTGCAAATAGTGGTTCTAGTAGTTCTGCTGCTAGCTCAGGGTCTGTCTTAAATAGCTCTGCATTTAAGTTGCCATGGCCAGGCGCTTTTCCATTCTTTAATACTTTGAGTACCACGGGCACCTATTGGCGACAAGCATTATTTTCCATACAGAACCAGTGTCGCCTTTTGGCGTATGTATAGCATAGCATAAAATGTTATCATGCAAGTGTATGAAACATAACGCATATCAAGGGAAGTAACTCAATTTTAGTGAGAAATGGTAAATGGCGGCTGAAAATTTTTTCACGCGTTTTGAATAATCTTGAGGTTGAAATTTCGTTAAAAATGAGTGAAACTAGTGAATGTTGCAATGATTTGGATTCTGGATCTCAGCTGACCTTTGAAAGTGACAACAGTTGGTCTAGTTTTGATGCAGGGCAACCTGAAAGTACTGAAACAGACAGCAACAGCCCTAGTTTCAGCATACGTGAAGCTGTCAGAGATGTTGATAGCGATTTTCAGGGCCAAAGTGAGAATCAGGGTTGTAGAAAAAGACCTGCTACTAGGAGGGGGTGTTGCAGAGAAGCAGCTGATTAGTTTCAGTGGTACTTGTATGGCTTTGATGACCCCTATGTGAGTGTTATGATTAGGGTTAGACTGTTACAGACAGTGGAAGAGGGTTTCCTGTAATTTTGAGAAAAACAAAACATAACATGAAGCGTGGCAGTTCATCTGTATTTTTTAGGTCGGGAAACATGGTTGTTTGTACATGGCATTATAGAATTTGTTCAGCACAGTCCACGCAAACAATGTTACTGACAAAAGTATCAGATCCATACACCATGAGGGAGATTTATGACAGTGGAAAAACCTATCATGGCAGATGTTTATATAATCACAATATGAGTGACAGGAGGACTTGGCATGTGTTTGTTGAAGGCCTATGCTCCTTTGGGAGTGGAGGGTTATGAATGAATTAATTAATATGAGTGGTGTAGGTCACTTCAATCAAAGACTGGTAAATTACTTTTCAATTATTTATATATGTGAGGACAATGCTGCCGCCAGGAAGGAAATAGGCATCCAAAGCCAGAGAAAAAAGCAACAATAATTGCATCTGTGACCATATTTTATGTTAGACTATCACACTCAGCTAAAGCAAATTGATAAGTATGTATTTTTAAAAATTCTTTTAGCATGAACTCATGTCAGTACCTCATGAATATTTCTATTTTGTCATCGACACCCTTGAATTTTGTGTCCATTTCAAATAGCTTTTTAACCCCAATATCATTTAAGAGCATATTATACTTGCTTTTTTTAAGAAAGAATATACAATATTATTATATCTTGGAAAGTCTTATGACTTGTGAGTTGATTATAATACTTTTTTTTACATTTTTCAATAGTGCATGCCAATATTTGTCTACTGTCTCATTAATATTCAAAATGGCTGCCTTGATCACATGACCTGAACACAAAACTAAGTTACCACGCTATACCTTATCCACTTCCCATTTCATCCTGAAAGTTTCATGTTAACCCTTTGAACCCTGGCCACCCAGCCTGTAAAATCCCATTCCCCTGGGCTCCTGAGCAAAAAATGCACAAAACAGACACATAAGCAAAACTAGTTACTGTTACACAACAATATAGTCAGTGTTAACTATTCTATCTTAAATTGACTGACCTGATCATCTCCAATATTCCTGCTTAGTGTGCCAGTCCTCCCAGCATGTAGACCCTTCCTTTAGGCACAGATAGCTTTCACAATATGTACACCAGAATTTAGTCTTCACTTTTTTGAATGGTCTGTCTTTGTAGGCCATGTCTGGGAAGTCACTAACATGTTTGTTGAATTTGTATGCACACACAACACAAATGTTATTGCCAGTAGCTTGTGGAGACACTTGAGGATGATGCAAGCCCACATTTTGCAGCCTCTGATGTGCATCAACACGGTTGTGAAGCTTCATTGCCGCTGTTCTGTAATCGCCAATGAGTGATAAACAGATTTCATTCATGAACATACCAAATGTTCTGTAGCGTCTTCCAGTTACATTGTGGGGATTGAATTTATTCATTAGTATATAGGCATTATTGCATGCCCACATGAAAAATTTCACTATGAGCCTTCGAGGCCAGCGATAATGCCGGCGCGTTTTATTGAGACGACAAACTTGGTCGTTGACATCGCAGCCACCCATGAAAGTATTGTAGTCAATACAAAGTATTGGAGTTTGAACATCCACAGTTGTTCCATCCTTGTTTCTCCTTCTAACAGTTCCCATTTCTGTTGGGTTATGATAATTAGATATAAAATTGATGGGTCTTTGGTCCATCCATACAAGGCAAACAATGTTATTGAAACAGACAAATTCTGATTGTCCCCTGCACATTTTCTTCTTTCCTGACAGTTCTTTTGGATAATATTTCCTATTTGTCATTGCTGTCCCTACTGCTAGTGTTCCATAATCACTGTATAACTTGTCAAAGAGAGTTACACTGTTATAAAATCTGTCCATGACAAGAATATGGTTTTTGTTTGCCAAATCACCTGAAGTCAAAATCCTGATGACAACACTACCAACAACACCGAGTTCTGGAATAACATCCTCTGTTTTTCCAGTGTAAATTTCCACATTTAGAATATATCCCGAGCTCGCTTCACATGCCATGTAAGCCTTTATTCCCCACTTTATGGGCTTTGATTTTATGTATTGTTTGAAGGCAAGTCTGCTTTTAGTGGGGATCATGCCCTCGTCTAAACTCAAGTGTTGTGAGGGTGAATAATAATATCGAAATCTTGGAAGCAACAAATTCAGCATGGGCCTTACTTTGTACAGTTTATCTGCTTTATCCAGAGCAGGGTCCTCTTCATCTACAAGATGAAGAAATGTCTATATAGCAAGAAAGCGATCGCGTTCCATTACAGTGCGAAATCCAGGAGTTTGCGAAATGAAGTTCAAAGATGAGCTGGACCAGTAATCTTTGTAATGTGGTTTATTCACACTGTGCTCCATTTGAAGATGCAGTCCAAAGAATGCTTTTACCTCTGGCACTGTTACATCTTTATAATTTTTAGCATAGTAGCTGGTTGGCTTTTTGCTTTTTACTTGCTCAGCACGTCTGTTTGTCTGCTCACACAAATTGTGCCAGAAATTACTGTCGAGGAAAAGTTCCAAATATTCAATGGCTTTACTCTCAGGAGAAATGGAATCTGGAATATTCTTAAGGCCAATCTGTTCCACAAATGTTGTGTCTACGGTAAACATAGGTCTAAATATATTTGCGGTAGACCAACCTGTATCATATTTACTTGATACATTGTGTGGGATACGCCCCTTTCCATGCCCCTGCACCATAGCCCGATCCCCTGAGGGGCCAGGAACAGGGTTAGAACTAGATTGATCATAATCTGATTCACAAGTTTCGTCACTCGATTCATTTACGATGTCACTTTCACAATAATCACCATCTAAATCTAATTCATCATCCTCCGAATCATTGAGCACAAGTTCAACAGCTTGTTCCGTTGTTAGCCTTTTAGAACGGCTATTTCCTGGGTTTTCAACACGCCTTTTCATTATGAAAACAGTTAAAAAATTGCAAAATATTATCACGTCGTGGGCGCCGCCATTTTGGTTTAACATTCCTGAAGACATGTGTACTTCCTGACCTCATGATCTTTGACACATTTCCATTCCGGCGCCGTACTGCTAAGCAAGGTGTGTCAGGCCGAAAAAGCGGTCGCTCGGGGTACGGATTATTTACACACGGACCGAAATTTCGGGACCTCGGGTTCAAAGAGTTAATCTGTTGACTCATTCAGTCTCAGTGATTTTTTTAATGTCATCACCCCAAATGGGAAATTTTTCCTAAAACCCTTGATACTTGAGGGTAATTGCTACTGAGAAGCCTTGGTACTCAAAGTGTTAACCCTTTGATTGCAGTGTTGATTTCTTCTTTCAGTGGAATGTCTGTATTAACATCTAGATTGTTTTCAGCCTCAGGAACATTCAACTGTGTCTCTGGTGGTTCCTTGTTCAGAGTTTCTCTGAAATGTTCTGCCCATCTTGTTTCCTGTCCCTCTGCTGTCGTGATGAGATTTCCTTGCTTGTCTCTTACTAATGTAATATTGTTTGCACCTCGTTTTCCACTGTTGGTTTTAGTTATTTTGTATACTGTGCTTTTTTCATTCCTCAGTGCTGCCTCTTCTGCCTGTCTTGCAAGATCATCTAGGAAATTCCTTTTTTTGGCTTGGGTTTGGCTTTTAACTTCCTTGTCCAGCTGACTGTACTGTTCGCTATACAGTTGCTTTAACCTGGGGGACTTGGCTTCTGTTTTCTTTCGTTTCCTTTCTCATCTTTATGGTGTTTAATGTTTCTGGTGTTGTCCAGTCTTGCTTCTTCCTTTCCTGTAATTCCAGGCATGTTTTGCTGCTTTCCTTATATATTGTTAAAATGGTGTTGAATTTCTGGTCTATCTCATCAGACGGTGTCTTTTCCTGACTTTTGGCAATTGTAAGGGGGTCCTTCAATTTGCTGATGTCGGACCTTTTCTGTGTAGTTACAGTTGGTCCAGCAGTTCTGATTTTCACCTTCAGTTTTGCTACAACTAAATGGTGGTCACTTCCCACATCCGCACCTCTTCTTACCTTCACATCTTGTAATGCATGTCTCCATCTACCATTAATCATCATATGGTCTATCTGGTTCTGTCCCAGCCATTTGGTGATTCCCATGTTAATTTGTGAATTTCTTTGTGTGGGAAAAGTGTTCCTCCAATGACCAGGTTGTTAATGTTCAGCTGCTTTGCCCACCTTGATTTTCTCCAGTGCTACTTTCAGTTTTTCCATCTTGATACCATCTTCATCACCATTGGTTTCCTCTTCTGTGATAGTGTTTATCATTTCTGAGGCTTGACCTTGCTCACAGTCAAGGAGCTCTGAGAAATGTTCATTCCATCATTTCCTTTTGGGTAGTATGCAATCTGTCAAGTTTGTCTTTTATAAATTCAAGAGGGCATTGTTTTTTCCTTCTTTCTGTTCTTTAGGGTTTTGATGAACAATTTATGATTTTATTTAAGCATGTTTTTCTAGCTTTTCTCCAAATTCTTCCCTGGATTTATGTTTTGCTGCTAGCACCTTGTTTATTGCCCCTGTTCTAAGTATCACATATTCTCTATATTGCTGTGATTTTTTCCAGCTGTGTTTTTTTCTTCTACGTATTGTTTCCATGCTTTTTCCTTTTCTCGTTTACTTCTTCTGTCCACAAGGTGTCCTCTTACCATTCTTCCCAAGTCGAACTTCACCACATGCTTTTGCAGCTGTTTTTATGATAAATTTAAGCCAGAGGGTTTTGAGGTCATCAGGTCATAGTTCAGATTTCTTACTTCTGTCAAAATAAGCCCTTGACACCGGGTCTTAACTTCTGGCTCTCTTAGATTGTAGGTCTTAATGCTCATCTCTAATGTTTGTTTACTAAGTTTCTTGTGTGATGGTGGGCAATGTCAAGGCTGAGCAACTCTTTCAGTGGTTTTTTTAATTGTCTGTAGTTAGTGATCACTTCCAATCTCTGGTCCTCTCCAGACTCTGGCATCCCAGATATGCTTGAATGAGCTCTTCCTATCAATGACGAAGTCGATGACTGATTTATCATTTTTAGTTGGTTCATATTTGGTGTATGTATATATGTGCTTATGGGAGAACTTTGTGTTTGTAATGACAAAGTTTTGCTCAGATCAGAATCTAAGGAGTCACTTTCTTTTGTCATTTAGTGTATCTTCTGTATATCTTCCAGTACCTCCACCCTCATCTAGCATGGTCATTTTCAACTCTGGCACTGAAATCTCCAAGAAGGATAATTTCATCCAGGCAGTTCTCCACTGTGCTTTTGAAGCAGCTCAAAGAGTTCTTCTTTGACATCTGCTTGCTCATCTTCATTTGGCCCATACACAATAACAAGGTCGACTATAGTTTTTTCTTCTTTTAGATTTAGCACTATAATGTGCTCCAAGACAAAGTTCCAGCCTTTGATGCTATTTATGTCAATGTTAGACACAATACGACCCACACTCCCTTTAGTTGTGTCAGTTGTAGAGACACCACTGTAGAGCAGCAGGTTACCACTGAGGTCCACAACTCCTTGCCTTTTTTTCTTTGTTTCCATCAGAGCCAGAATGTCCAATTTTGTTTTTCTCATCTCCTCCACCAGCTCCTCCTTTTTCTCATTAAAACGTCAACAATTCCACTTATTCCAGTTTGTTGCCTTTAAGATCAGTCCAGTTGTCTCTCCTGTGGTTCTTGTAATCATATTTTAAGGAAAACAGGTGAGTAGCATTTTGTGCTTTTGTGAGACGGAGGGGCTGCCTCCTTATAGCCTCCATACATGCCACCCACCTAACTGTTTCAGCTAGGCTTGGGATCAGACTTTAGATTTGTGAGACGGAGGGGCTGCCTCCTTATGGCCTCCATACATGCCACCCACCTAACTGTTTCAGCTAGGCTTGGGATCAGACTTTAGGTTTTTGATTATTAAACCACTGCTGCTCTCAGAATTTGTCTGCTTGTAACATGATGAATACTTGTATGCTACTGAATTATTTTGTTTGATAGATGGATCATGACTTTCATGCTTGTAACATGATGAATACTTGTGTGCCACTGAATTATTTTGTTTGATAGATGGATCACAACTGTCATGCTTGTAACATGATGAATACTTGTGTGCCACTGAATTATTTTGTTTGATAGATGGATCATGACTTTCATGCTTGTAACACGATGAATACTTGTGTGTGTGCCACTGAATTATTTTGTTTGATAGATGGATCACAACTTTCATGCTTGTAACATGATGAATACTTGTGTGCCACTGAATTATTTTGTTTGATAGATGGATCATGACTTTCATGCTTGTAACATGATGAATACTTGTGTGCCACTGAATTATTTTGTTTGATAGATGGATCACCACTTTCATGCTTGTAACATGATGAATACTTGTGTGCCACTGAATTATTTTGTTTGATAGATGGATCACGACTTTCATGCTTGTAACATGATGAATACTTGAGTGCCTCTGAATTATTTTGTTTGATAGATGGATCACGACTTTCATGCTTGTAACATGATGAATACTTGTATGCCACTGAATTATTTTGTTTGATAGATGGGTTACGACTTTCATGCTTGTAACATGATGAATACTTGTGTGCCACTGAATTATTTTGTTTGATAGATGGATCACGACTTTCATGCTTGTAACATGATGAATACTTGAGTGCCTCTGAATTATTTTGTTTGATAGATGGATCACGACTTTCATGCTTGTAACATGATGAATACTTGTATGCCACTGAATTATTTTGTTTGATAGATGGGTTACGACTTTCATGCTTGTAACATGATGAATACTTGTGTGCCACTGAATTATTTTGTTTGATAGATGGATCATGACTTTCATGCTTGTAACATAATGAATACTTGTATGCCACTGAATTATTTTGTTTGATAGATGGATCACCACTTTCATGCTTGTAACATGATGAATACTTGTGTGCCACTGAATTATTTTGTTTGATAGATGGATCACCACTTTCATGCTTGTAACGTGATGAATACTTGTGTGCCACTGAATTATTGTGTTTGATAGATGGATCACGACTTTCATGCTTGTAACATGATGAATACTTGTATGCCACTGAATTATTTTGTTTGATAGATGGATCATGACTTTCGTGCTTGTAACATGATGAATACTTGTGTGCCACTGAATTATTTTGTTTGATAGATGGATCACCACTTTCATGCTTGTAACATGATGAATACTTGTGTGCCACTGAATTATTTTGTTTGATAGATGGATCACCATTTTCATTACATTTTTCATATACTCATATTAAGCTCACTAAATAACTCTCATGTTTTGTTTCCCTGCCAGAATCATGATGGTCATAACTACACTGAAGACTGTGATACTCATGTTCAGATAGTTGACATCATGGATACAAAAACACCAAGAATTAAGACAGTAGAACAACCTGGCTTATGTAAAGATGAAGGTAATGAACTGGTAGAAACCACTGTTGCAAGATAAAGTGAATTCTTGGTACATGCTTCCAGCAAGGAGACTTACTAAATTGGTGTCTATATGCTCGTTAAGAAGAATACAAGAAATTGATGATGATAATGAAGATGGACTTTAATGAAAATGATATAATTTGTTGTTAAATAAATTTGACATTATTTAACAAAATGATAATTATAATTTTAAAATTTCCAGTGTTTCCAACATTTAATTAAAACAAAGGTGATCTGTCATCATACATGGGTACATTATTTTTTCCAGACAGGGTGGGATATTTATTTTCTCGCTTAAAATAACCCTGAAAATCAATGGAGCTACTTTTTAAAAAAAAGTCCAGAAGTGTATAAATGTGTTGTCCATGTACAATGAAGATGGTCTTAAAGCCTAATGTCATAAACACAAATCAAAGATACTTTCCAGAACTAACATAACACTCATGTTCTTAACATGTAACATAAGTCAACTCATGACTTTCAGCAAAATTTGCAAACATTCAATAGAAGCAAAGTAAATCTGTGCTGACATTAATGTAAAGATATGTTTAAAAAAAATGTGTACTCAAAATGAAAGAAATTAACTGTTTATTTTACTGATGGATATTCAAGTTATAAGATGAAATATGATGCTGCCAAAAAGTATGACCATTTTAAATTGTGACCAAGACATTCGTCTTTTATAGAGCTTCACAAAATTTAGTAACTGCTTTTCAGGCACTAGTTATTTATTTCTATCTAAATCTCATAATTTCAGATGTGCCTTACCAATCCCAGAGCATCAACACCAATAAAAGATTGTACAAGAATGATTATACCAGTATATCATTGTTGACAAATGACAATTATGATGAGTCTGGAACAACCGGAAGTGATGTAGCTGTGCATTCCATTATTTGTCAAGACAAATCAGCAGACATTGGTGAGATACAGAATGATTTCAAAGTCACAGTTCAAAATGAAAGTGAGTCAGATGACATCAGACAGAAAGGTGATGGGGTTGATATGAGGTATAGATTTGTAAACAACATGCAAAGTAAGGAAATACAGAACCCTTACGAATATGATTTTTGTGATGTAATGCAAACACCTTTTTCTACTCTGAAAAAACTAAATGGAGTATATACTGGAGAGAGGCCACACAAGTGTGATGTATGTGGTGTAGGGTTTACACTATGTAGTAATCTTAATAGACACAAAAGAATACATATTGGAGAGAAGCCATATAAGTGTGATGTTTGTGGTTTAGGGTTTACACAATCTTGTAATCTGAAAGAACACAACAGAATACATACAGGAGAGAAGCCTTACAAGTGTGGTGTTTGTGGTTTGGGGTTTACACGATCTTGTAATTTGAAAGAACACAACAGAATACATACTGGAGAGAAGCCTTACAAGTGTGATGTTTGTGAAGTAGGGTTTACACAGTCTGGTCATCTGAAAGAACACACAAAAATACATACTGGAGAGAAGCCATACAAGTGTGATGTTTGTGGTGTGAGGTTTACATATTATAATACTCTGAAAGGACATAAATTATCACATAATGGAGTGAAGCCTTACAAGTGTGATGTTTGTGGTGTAACGTATAAACACTTGGTTAGTCTGAAAGTACATAAAATAACACATACTGGAGAGAAGCCTTACAAGTGTGATGTTTGCGGTGTGAGGTTTACGTATTCTTATAGTCTGAAAGCACATAACTTATCACATAATGGAGTGAAGCCTTATACGTGTGATGTTTGCAGTGTAGGGTTTATAAGACGTAGTGATCTTAATAAGCACAAAAGAATACATACTGGAGAGAAGCCATACAAGTGTGATGTTTGTGGTGTAATGTTTGTACACTTAGGTAGTCTGAAATCACATAAAATGACACATACTGGAGAGAAGCCATACAAGTGTGATGTTTGTGGTGTAATGTTTGCACAGTTAGGTAATCTGAAATCACATAAAATGACACATACTGGAGAGAAGCCTTGCAAGTGTGATGTTTGTGGTGTAGGATTTATACAACATAGTAATCTTAATAAACACAAAAAAATACATACTAGGGAGAGAAGCCTTCCAAGTGTGATGTTTGTGGAGTAAGGTTTGCACATTCTTTTAGTCTGAATGCACAAAAAATAACACATACAGGAGAGAAGCCTTACAAGTGTGATATTTGTTGTATGAGGTTTTCATGGTGTTTTAATCTGAAAAGATAGCATAAAATACATATACAAGAGAAATTTTTCTAGTGTTCTATTTGTGGTGTAGGATTTACATGGTTTGCTAGTGTGAAAAAACAGTAAAATACATACTGGAGAGAAGCCTTTCAGTTGTGATGTTTGTGATATAAGGTTTGCAGGTTGTTCTTGTTTGAGAAGACACACAAAAAATACATGTAGGAAAGAAGTCTTACAAATGTGATGTTTATGGTGTAAAGTTTAACAGCTGTAGTAAACTGAGAACACAAAAGAATACACTTAAAGTGTGATGTATAGGTTACATAGTCGGTTAGTCATGAAATATTGAGAAAATACAGGCTGGAGAGTATTCTTACATGGTTGGTGTATTTTGTGATTTAAAACTATTTTTTCATACTTTTGTGTTCACTGAAATACTTTGGTCCCATCACTTGTTGGAATCAATTCAGTTACTTCTTTTAATAATCTTCATCTAACCCAGCATGTCCTTCGCATTTCTGTGGTATAAGTAGTTTACTTTTCATAGTTCACTTGAAAGATGTTTTTCCCTACACATGAGACTACACCTTGATAGTTGGTTAGTTGTGTTTGACAATCCCCTAAATATGAGAGCATGTCTGCTTACATAAACAATATAATGTCACTGTTACCCCTTTTCATCATGTGGTTTTGACATCTTGGTTTATGTTTTCCCTATTAGTTAAACTTTACTTGCATGGCAGGTGGTTGTAGTAGACTTCCCTTGGTTGTTGCATCTGGACATTGAAGACACTATGCTTATGCCAGGTGACAGACAGTTTTGGTTCCCTGTTGACAGTGCACAATTTCCAAGGAATAATTGTGTCATGCTTCTCGCCACCAGTTTGAACCCTCAGAATAGTGGTACTTCGAATCTGTGGCTGGGTTTTGAGCTTCGATCTAACAATCTAACCAATGGTAGTTAATTAAGTCTTCTTATCAGTTATCTGACTGTATTAACCCTTTGAACCCGAGGTCCCGAAATTTCGGTCCGTGTGTAAAAAATCCATTCCCCGAGCGACCGCAATCTCGGTCTGGGCACACCTAGCTTAGCAATACGGGGCCGGAATGGAAATGTGTGAAAAATAATGACGTCACGAAGTACACGTCTTGTGGAATGTTACTCAAAAGTGGCGGCGCCCAAAAAGTGATAATATTTTGCAATTTTTTAATTGTTTTCATAATTAAAAGGCGTGTTGAAAATCCAGGAAATAGCCATTCTAAAAGGCTATCAACGGAACAAGCAGTTGAACTTGTGCTCAATGATTCGGAGGATGATGAATATAGATTTAGATGGTGATCGAGTGACGGAACTTGTGAATCAGATTATGATCCAGCTAGTTCTAACCCTGTTCCTGGCCCCTCAGGGGATCGGGCTATGGTGCAGGGGCGTGGAAAGGGGTGTATCCCACATAATGTATTAAGTAAATTTGGTCTCACAACTGTGGATGTTCAAACTCCTCAACTTTGTATTGACTACAATACATTCATGGGTTGCTGCGATGTCAACGACCAAGTTTGTCGTCTCAGTAAAACACACCGGCATTATCGCTGGCCTTGACGGCTCATAGTGACATTTTTTGCTCAGGAGCCCAGGGGAATGGGGTTTTACGGGCTGGATGGCCAGGGCTCAATGGGTTAAGGTTGATTACTTCTAGCAATAAGAAGCAGCCATTTGGATAATTTCCCAGCTCTGGCAGATCTTGAAGGGATTTCAGTGAGTTCAGATTGGGTCTTAGGCGGCTTCCTGTCTGTACTCATCTCAGGTCTCACCATTTTCTCTGAACATTCAATTGTTTTTTTCTTTTCCTGCTCAACATCCAGTCATTTCATTTCTTTCTTGCTTGAAAACTTTTGTGGGATTTCAAGTCTGTGTTGCAAATTTGATCTAGTTTAGCGACAAAATCATAATTTTCTCATCAAATATCAAAGTGAAAGATAATGCTCTCCCTCTGACATAATGACGTGTATTGGTAGTTTCTGTACAAATCTTCAATAGAATAATTCTGTTCTGGGCATTAATTATAAAAATTTTGCAGAATTTATGTTGTGCTAGTTTACATAGGATTTCCCTTTAGAAGTTCATTGTGATTTCCAGTGTGTATCTGGTCGTGTCATGACAGAATGCCTGTTTATGGTGGCTGGTAATGTTTGACAAGATTTTTCATATATACAAGAGTATGTCTGTTTATGGTGGTTGGTTATGGTTTACAAGACTTTTTTTTTCATACATTAGAGCAGGGGTCAGCAACATGTAGGGTACAGGAGATAATTTGGTAGATTTGTAGGTGATGAAAGGGGTGTGACAATGCCATGCTCTGATGGATAGTTATTTGTACATTATAACAATAATATTAACATATAATGGTGTAATAATGAATAATGCAACATCACTGCATGCTCTACCTGCAGCATTGCCTTTACGTAATAACTGTATAAAGTTGAATATAATATATCAAGAAGCTAACATATAACGTACAATGAAAATGTGCAGCATTATTTCTTACCTTTAAATTTTACAAACTAAAAGGGAGCCGCGCTAGCGTAGTGGTTACAACACCGCTCTGGCGACCGGGTGATACAGGATCAAACCCGGGAGACGGCATTTGAGGATTTTTTGTCGACCGGGATTTGGACTGGATTAACTCGAGACCTGGCGAGGACATTTGAAGAAGTGTCGTCGACCAGGGACTGGCGGCTCCTGAGCCGACCCAGCTGCAATGGGTACCTCCGAAATCGGCGAGTATTTGCCTGAATGGCGAGGGACACCTGTCTCTGTACAAGAAATAAAGGGATACTCACGTAAAATCAATGTCAGGTTAGACATAAAATAATAACCTGAGATTTCGCCTCGAGTATTAGCGGGCGAATGCAAAAAAAAAAAAAATGTAGTTCACTTTAGCTGACCCTGAGGTCAGCAGATGTCAATCTAACTACAAGCAAAAGACAAAACAAATGCATTATGGTTTAATAGAATCACGTGGTTCACTATGTACCTTTGAGCGACAGCTGTTGAAGCTTTATACTGTACTTTTCACATTTTTAGACAGCACTCTAAATTAACTCTAAAAAGAAAGATAAAGTAAAGTAATTTTGAGTGACATGTTATTACATTTATAAGAAAAGTAATGTAATTGTAACTAAAAACAGTAGACATCAGTCCATTAGAACACTCGCAATAGTACAGTTAGGTCACTTAACTGGGACATGAGAATAAACAAGATACATGCTATAATCAGCATTTGCTCTTTGTCAGGATTATGAGACCATGAACTCCTGACTCTTTCCTATAGAACAGTAAAGGAAACAGGTGCAGAATGGTAGGCTAATAAGTACCTTTGCTCGTACAGACAAAAGAGCGATAGGACAGAGTTAGAGTTTAGAGATTTTATTGTCAGGCAACCTTAACAGATTTTTAAATATAAGAAGTTTGTAATATGTGTGTGCTGGATTAGCTAGTTCAGTGACATATGATAAAGTAGGAAAAATGTATAATTTTTATAGAAAGTGTTTTTTAAGAGAATAGCTATAATACTATATATTAAGAAGAGCATTTCTAGATAGCCTCAGCTATAGTTAGAATATCTTGTTTTTATAAGTGCAGATAACTGGAGAGTGTTTCATTGAGCTTTAGAGTTTTGGGAATGGCCCTGAAAGACTCCAATATACTCTAGGTTTGCATTACTAGGATGGATTATTGGTTGAGTAGTAGAGTTTGGGAAAGGCTCTGAATATTCTGAATAACTCTGAGGATTGCAGTGAAGTCGGAAAGAGAGATAGTGATTCTCAAGCTGTTGAATAAAAGTCTTAATTTGCTAAGGTAAATAGTAATTCCCAAGCTGCTCTTAAGTGAATATAATGATAATATTATTCTGCATGTTGACACTATAAAATATCAATAAAATATTTACAACTTAATGGAGCAGTTGTACTGAAGCAATATACAGAAATATATAATATGTGATCCTGTTGACTAGCAGGTAATAGATAAATAAATAATGATGAATTTATTCCAGTTACCAATTAGCCTTTTGTTACCAATTGTGTATAAACGTCATGAGAAACATTGACATGATACTTAATTATGATACGGTAAAACATAATAAGAAATATTATTGAATATTAAAGATGATTTTGTTACTCTATATGAGATTTTGAGCATCAGCGCAGCTTGTGAGTTAAAAGTTTTGTTTTTCTGGTAATTTAGAGAACAATGGTTCTAAAGTGTTTGTCGTCATGGGAACCATAGTACATTGGGAGGACAGACAACAGAGGTTCTCAGATTATTAAATACTGATAAGATTAATAATTTTTAATGTTAGTATTAGGCAAGAAAATATAGATGAAACGATTTTAGTGAACATTGTATGCTTTGATATTCTTATATATAACATATTATCCTAATAAACAATATTAACCTTTTAGTAGTTGTTGGCAATGAATTATTTAATTGTTGTTTAGAGACTTTGTTTGTTATCGTTGTAAACTATGTCAGTTTGCTGTCGTGGTGACTTTGTTAAGTGTCATTAATGACTTGGTGTGTGCAGCTGAAAGATGAACTGTGTCAACAGACTTAAGGTGAGAGATAATACTACATTATACACAACATCTTGTGCCAAGAAACAACAACGTGGCTGCATTCTCACCTGGAAGAACCTACCTGGGTTGAAAAAGGTTGCACACAATTCTATAGATTGGTGGACATCAACATCTAGGGCATATAGCCTTTCAGACTACTGAACACTTACATGAACATGCAGGCTCAACCTGTACCTCATCACTTAATGATTCTTTCATGCAACTAGACTTAAACATTGTTGAATAGATCTGAACTTTACACAACTGATATTTAAACAAGTTAATACATACAAAGAGCATATGCACTGTTATAGATTGTTATTTGGTACCATGCCTGCCGAATAGAGAAGCCGTATCCAATACAGCTGGCATGGGGTTTTTGGCAAAATTCAGGCCATCAACATTATGACTATTCTTGTCAAGTCGGCAGTTAAAAGTACAGCGACTCCAGGAATAAAGGTAATTGTTTGACTGTTTAGCTGACAGTGATCTTTTCTTTAGTGTGAAGATCATATTTTGTAAAATATCACTGAGGCTGTATGCTTTGTTGTGTTAAAGTGATGCTAACATTTGTTCAAACATCACTGAGACTGTATACTTTGATGTGTTAAAGTGAAGCTAACATTTGGTCAAATATCACTGAGGCTGCATACTTTGTTGTGATAAAGTGAAGCTAACATTTGGTCAAACATCACTGAGGCTGTATACTTTGTTGTGTTAAAGTGAAGCTAACATTTGGTCAAACATCACTGAGGCTGTATACTTGTGTTTAACTTTTAATTTGCATTTGTTTCTAGCAGCCCAGTGTTATTGTCGTGGGAAATAGATCGGCTGGTGTTCTACATTGACTAGATATGGCTTTATTATTCCAGGCATTGACATTGTCTTTTGTTTCTTATAATGAATTATGTTATTGACCTTAAAAATAATATTTTTTTAGCAGTTAATGAAATCAACATTCAAATACAGGTCAGCAAACCTTTATACCAAACTCTTGTAACAAGTTGTGTTTAAGAAATCATAACTTTTAAGATTTAAGAACAGTTGCATGGTACATGTGGTTTAAAACTTTTTTTTAGAGAATACGCTACCAATACCATGTCCAACCCTGCTTAATAACTTTTTTACGACATGCATGGTACTGAAGTATTTTTTGCTCCCTTTTCAGGCCCCACTAACACTTACTTACTTAGTCGTTCCCCTTCTACAGTGAGGTGTAGAGGTTTGGAAGAGAGAGTGCCAGACTATGCTATCTTCCTCCTGGCTTGGTTCCATTCTAATTCTCGGTCTTTCAAAGATTGTCTAATGTTGTCCTCCCAGCGGACTCCGAGTCATCCTGGGAGTCTGGATCCCTGGCTCTTTGTTTCCCATGCTTGTCGTGGTAGCCGATCTTCTCCCATTCTGCAGACATGGCCAAACCATCTTAGTTGGGACTGTTCTACTTGGGTCTGCAGGGGGTGGGATTTTGGGCCTTGACGTATCATCTGGTTGCAGACCATGTCTCTTCTTGTTACTTCAACCACCTTCCTCAGATACCTCATTTCTGAGGTTTAGATCTGGCTTTTGTGGGTTGTAGTCATTGCCCATGACTCGCATCCATATGTCAAGACTGGGACATAGGTGGAGATTTATACAGCCATCTTCGTTTTCTTACCAACCTCTCTCTTGCTGAAGAATCCTCAATTTATGACCTGAAAAAGTCTCCCAGCTGCTGCTTTTTGAGTGGCCAACTCTTCTTTGATGCCTCCCTTTTGGTCTATAATAGCTCCAAGATATTTAAAGTGGTCGACCTGCTCCAGGACCTGTTTTCCCAGCTTAATCTGATGTCTTCTTTCTTTTCATGATATCACCATGGATTTTGTTTTAGAGCTGCTTATGACCATCCCTCTCTTCTCCAGCTCTTCCTTCCAGACTTGCAGGTTGGATTGGAGATTTGCCTCTGATTTAACAATCAGGGCAACATCATCAGCAAATGCCAGCTCTGAAATACAGACATGTCTCATCTTCCAGTACCCCACTGAATACTTTCTTGTTCTCTCCTTACATGCCTTGATAACATCGTCCATGAGGAGTATGAAAAGATAAGGTGACAGGATATCACCTTGTCTTACACCAGTGGTGGTCCTGAATTCTTCTGACTTATGGTTTGCTGTCCTCACGTAATTTCTGCAAGACATGTAGAAGCTCTGTATAGCATGAATCAGAGGTGCTGGAATGTTCTTCCTTGTCAAACAGTCCCCACTAACACACAGATTGATAATGTTACCAGGCATTTTTGTTCTGGAATCCCCAGTTTAAGAGAGATATAAATAGACAAGACAACACATGAAGAAGAGAACTGGAGACAGACATAAGGGGATGAAGAAGGCCTTGACCTAATGACACAGGACAGAAAGACTTGGTGTTTGTATCTGATAATGGTAACCTCATTGAGACTTAAGTCATGTACCTGATAATGGTAACCTCATTGAGACTTAAGTCATGTACCTGATAATGGTAACCTCATTGAGACTTAAGTCATGTACCTGATAATGGTAACCTCATTGAGACTTAAGTCATGTACCTGATAATGGTAACCTCATTGAGACTTAAGTCATGTACCTGATAATGGTAACCTCATTGAGACTTAAGTCATGTACCTGATAATGGTAACCCTTACCCGCTCTATTGACAGTCCCTTTGACTGATAAGCTGCAGGTGCACCATGGGTTTGTAAATGATCACCCAGTCTCTGTTCTTTGAGACATGGGTGTCATGGCAATAGGCATTCATCGATCCTTAGTTGATGACAAAGCTCTTACTGGGCTCCATACAAAATGTCTTATTTTTGGGGGCAATATTGAGATATACCCCACAGCTAATGTATCAAAATGTATGCCATTTTTTCAGGCAAGGTTCAGGCATTTTTATTACCTAATCCACCAGTTGATCTCATTGTGGGGAATATGGCTGGTGCTAGGAAGTATTCCCGGGCTGCCATTGATGAATGGGCATGCCAGCACCCATCACCCAAAGATACTAAGGTTTCATGTACACCTATAATTGATGTTACACAACCTGGTGATACACATAGAGCACATAGACACAACAAATATTCTGATTTTAGAGCACCCACGCATATTTGTGATCACTCAGACAGCACTATTGTGGTCCACAATGTTCCCTCTCATGCTCCATAGTGGTCGCTCAGAAATTTCTTCCGTTATCCGGGACAAGTTCAACATGTTCGTATCGCCCATGAAGCCAGTACAGCTGTTGAGCTCATGCATGTCTTCATAAGCTCGCCATATGCTGGATGTTCAGTTACATTGGCATCCTAGGCATAATACTAGTTAATCTTTCCTATTTTTTCCTGTGTGCTAACTACATAGCCTGTCAGTACTGTTATTCCTGTGGTAATTCCATTCATGCCCAATGGGCTGATCACCCGTTGGCTTGTCACACCGATTACGGAAACAACGGCAGATGGATCTATTTGTTGTTGCCCTAAAGACGCCGCTAGGCGTGATGGGAAACTACAACAGAGAAAATCAATCTGCTGTTGCCCTTAAGACGCCACAAGGCGTGATGGCCTCTGACTGCTTGGTCGGTCTTTGGCTAAGGATGGAAGAAGATGAAGAATTCCATTCATACGCACCCATTCTTTTATGTCTTTCTGTTATGCTATATATAGAGTTATAGCCATCATAAGCTCATACGTGACTTTATTTTCTTTTAGTTACTTTGTCTTCTCTGGTATATAGAGGTGTGCCAAACAAAGCTGACTGTTTGAAGGATTGTGGGGAATGCTTAGAGCAGATTAAACATGATTTTTCCCAATCCCCCCCATCCTACTGTTTCGTAGTATCATTCATCCATTCCTCCTCAGAAGGTGGGAATCAGAGGCTGTTTGATGCAATGGATGGATGGTACACCTCACCCATGTTTAAATGTGTGTAGGAAGCTCCTCCTGGAAGAAACTCGCTGAGCTGCTGGAAACAGAGACAGATTCTTTGCTGTGGTCTGAAGCATGTCCAAGTTCATTTATGGAACAGGAATTCAATGTGTCAGTGACTTAACATATGACGATCAGAGTGCCTTTAACTACATTGCACTATTCAGTGACTTTAGACTAAGAAAGTGGAACATTTTTGTTGTTGTTGTTTCATTGGTGACTCTCAGCATGTTTCCTTGAACATACATCACACAAGTTACATTTATTACTTATTTAATTTGTATTTCCAGTTAATACATCTCCTGATTTTCCATCTATCATAATGTATATAATATATGATAAATAATGTGTGACACATATCAACTGTGATGCAAGGACTCCACTGTCCTCAAGCATGAACCGATGGTTCGTGCTCAGGAGCAAGGGGGAGATGTTGAGGACTGTTTCGCGGTGTGAAGTAGCTTGGATATTTTGTTTATTTTGGTATCAAAGTTTTTGCACCTTGAAACACCCTCTCAACTATGAAAACATGTTCATACACCATTGTTGATGATGATTGTTGATGTGTTAACACAAATGAGGATGGCTTATATTAGTGTTCATAAAACAGTCACGACATGACAGCTCATGAAGTCGTGGGTTAACGACTGTTCATAACGATCATTTATCCTTTTTGATGACGTTGGTAGAACAAAGGAACAGTCAGTGTGAATTTTACTTTTGAGCAAACGAGAGGCGTTCTGCCCCCTGGAGGTGTGTGTGTGGCTCATGCCATTCTATTCATATATGTGGAATAAAAATTATTGATTTTGTATATCTCAACATAAGAATTTAATTAACGGTGAAAGACCAACGAAGGAAGAAATAAAGGAAGCCATAAAGCTTCTAAGAGATGGAAAAGCGTCTGGACCTGATGGCATTCAAACAGAGGCCATCAAAGCAGATATCAACATGGCTACAGAGATGTTATATAAATTACTTGGTAAAGTCTGGGAAAAGGAAGAGATACCAGCAGAATGGAAGGAAAGATATCTGGTTAAGTTGCCTAAGAAAGGAAATTTACAAGAGTGCACAAATTATAGAGGAATAATGTTACTATCAGTGCCAGGAAAAGTATTAAATAGGATTATCCTTGACAGATTAAAAGAGTCCATAGACAAGAAACTGAGAGATGAACAAGCAGGTTTTTCGACAAAACAGATCCTGTACAGACCAGATAGCCACTTTGAGAATAATAGTTGAACAAAGTCTGAGATGGAATTCACCATTATACATCAGGTTTGTGGACTACGAAAAGGCATTTGACAGTGTAGACAGAGAATCACTTTGGAAATTGATGAGGCATTATGGAGTTCCCCTGAAGATCATTAATTTAATAAAGAAAACATATGATGACATGCAGAGTTCTTCATGAAGGACAGCTTACATAACCATTTGGGATAAGAACAGGAGTGCGACAGGGTTGCCTGTTGTCTCCATTTCTTTTCTTATTAGCAATAGACTGGGTTATGAGAATGTAGTAAGATCCCTGATATCCCGATCAAATACGTAAAACATTATAGATTCTCAATTCAAATATTATAGAGATAAAATAGGAAGGTTGCGCCCAACATTGTCGCCTTAGCCCGCGCAGGTTTTGCAAAAGCCATAACGCCAAGTGAATGATATCCTTTCTAGTTCAATAGTACTAGCTTTTTCATACTCCGTCCTTGAAACTAAATATAACATTTTGCAAGGCAAAGCGTGTTCGTTCCAAGAAAAGTGAGAGACAAAACGGAGGAATGATGGAAAGATAGAAAGACAGTGGAAATAGGCCTCGCTTACTACGAGCGTGCGTGACTGTGTTGCTGGCAGATTTTGAAGAAACGGTACAAAGCCATTACAAACCCCTTACTACCCCCCGTTCATTATTAGAACAGTTTGAAAATATATAAACACTTAGATAGCGAGACTGTAATGACAAACACACACACCAGCTTTTATTGCTTGCAGATTTGTATTGTTGAATGAAATTCAAAACGCGTTGCTTATTTTGAAAGTGTAATTTATTTTGGAAAAGAAAAAGGGGGGGGGGGGGGGGGGGGGGGGGGGGGATAACATAATCTGATTGGTTGTAGCAGAATATACTAACAGAGTAATAAAAACGATTTGTAATTAGCATTAGCTGCCACTTGAAGAAAATACATTTTTGCTAGTAGTGTTATCGACAGAACCAAGGAATTCTTTAATAGTGCCTTCGCTGTTCTGCATCAGGGTCGATCTGTATATGTCCATTGAACGCCGGTTAACCTACTATTTGTGCATTATTTCATTGATTCGGTAAGAAGAACATTTATGTACACTTTATGATTGAATATGTATATGTATTATTGAATGTGTATGCATTATTAATGGGTAGAGGCTAAGCCAGAAGAGCGCCAAACTCAACACTTTGTGTATGCCACAATTGGCAGTAAGGGAAGATTATCATTTCTATTAAAAGCCAGGCAGGCTTTCTTAAACTTTGGGAGTGAATGAGAAAATATAGATGAAAATAAAATCTGACATTATTATAAATGGGTAGGCCAGAAAACCACTGGCTGTCTTCAGAAAGTCACCGTGTTTCACATGACTTTATAAAGTTAATTATAAGTTTCCTATGAAAGGAATATATTAAACTGATGATTGAAATTTTCCTGAGTATGAAGCTGTCACCCCATCAGATAGGAACGATAATTGTTTATGTAACCATTGATTCTGATCTTGTAACTGTTGATGATGCTTAGTTGATTAGGGAAGGAGAGATAGGTGTGAAATATTGAGGAGGCCTTAATCCTCTTTATTTCAGGGTTCCATGCTAAAATCCTTCAGTGAGCCATCACAGACCTATTATATCTGCACTTGTGTGGCAAGAATTATCTGATTGCCCCAAGATTGTAAAGAGTGCTACAGAAAGGTCCATATATTGCAGTCGTGTATTCTATTGTGCTGGACTCAAGGCTGCAGTGATCCTGAACAATAAGATAAGAACCAGAAAAGGGTTCATGTGTTTTCACCTGAAATATGCTCTCCATTAGAACCATCAACAGAGTTCTAGAAATGATGACTCCAGTAGTTCCTTCCAATAGTGACAGTTATAAAGAATAAAGTGCTTCAGCAGGAGATTTCAAGTCACAGACATTTTAGAATATAAACAGACAAATAGTCTTTTGAGTTGATTCACATTTAATGTAAATATATTTCAATGCAATTTGAGTTTTAAATCATTTCTGTGCCCAATAAATTGTGGTACAGAAAATAAATATTGTAAAAAAATTTTACTAAAAACTTTACACATTGATTTGTTTTATTCTTTGCATTTTAAATTACATTAGTGGTTGTTATCATTTTATTCACATCACATTACCCTAAAAATCTAGCTAGTTAACAACCATACACCTTAACATCTAATTAGGATAAAAATGTATTGCAGATTGATGTCGTAGGGTGGTAGCAGACAGGTTCCCTGAGAACAAGATTCTTCAACTATTAGACTCAGGGGCTTGCATAGCTGACCTCACTCTGTAGACAATTAATAGTTTAGTCTATAACATCAAAACCCACCACAGAGAACATCAACAACACACAACAGAAATGGAATCCAGTGGACTCTGGCTAAGCAGTTGGATGATCTGGATTTTGCTGATGACTTGGCTCTTTTGTCCCATAACCGTAATCAGATGCAGGACAAATTAAAAACACTCGATGAGAGGTCACAGCAATTGGGTCTGAAAATAAACAGGGAAAAGATAATGAGAATAAATACAGGTAATGAAAACAGGGTTTAACTTGAAGAAGCACCAATACAAGATGTAGAATCGTACACATATCTTGGCAGCAATATAGACAAAGTTGGAAGGACAGACAATGATATCAAAATAAGAATACAAAAAGCAAGAGGAGCTTTCATTGCATTGGGAAATATATGGAGATCAAGAGAAATCGGATCCAACACGAAAATAAGAATCTTCAACTCAAATGTGAAGTCAGTCCTATTGTATGGCTCTGAGACATGGAGAACAACAAAGACAACAACCAAAAAGCTACAGACTTTCATAAATGGGTGCGTGCGAGGAATAGAGGGATTAAAATGGTATGACAAGGTTACCAACGTGGAACTGAGGACAAGAACTAGACAAGTGCCAGTGGAACAAGAGATGAGAAGAAGGCGATGGATAGGACACACACTGAGGAAACCTGTTGATAGCATTACAAGGCAGTCCTTGTTCTGGAACCCCCAGGACAAGAGAGGCAGAGGTAGACCAAGAAGCATTTGGAGAAGAGAGCTGGAAACAGGTGAAAATAATAAGGAGAACGTGGAAAGAACTTGAGATGATGGCTCGTGACAGGAGGACTTGGCATGTGTTTGTTGAAAGCCTATGCTCCTTTGGGAGTGGAGGGTTATGAATGAACGAACATAAGAATTCTATTGGTGTTTAAAAGATTCATGTAAATTCAAGGTAGGAGCTGTGTAATTCACCCAGTGATGGCTGATTGCAGTGTGTATGTTCATTAGAGAACAGTTATGCAGAAACAAAGTACAGTATCTTCATAAAAACTATGGTTTCTAATAGCTTGGGACCTTTCTGGTGACAGTTCAATAAACTACAAGAGCGTATTCACCTGTGAACAGATGCTCAAGGTAGCCAATTTGTTATTTACAAGTAAATTACAGACTTACGTGTGCTATCCACACAAAATCCATTACATTTCTTACTAGAAATCACTAGCAGGATTTCTGAAGGGCCAAAGGTTCATATTGGCAAGCATTGACATATATATTGTAAACTGTTTTGGAATGTCTTGTATAATATAATATCATGTATTACATAAATAAATCTGTAGAAGTCGTCTATGCCAGGCGTCCAAAGATGTTTTATCTAAATGTGGTGTTTCAGATGTGTTGTACAGTCTGTGATATTGTGGGCAGTGCTTAATTTCACAGAACACCTCCTAACACACCATCAAGTCAAGACAAACAATGAGAAACTCCACAAAACATTCACGAACACAACACAGGAAAACTCACATCACCTTCTTGACATTAAAATTTAGTAAAGAACCCCGCGAAATTAGTCCCATTAAACATTTTGTTCACAACAACCTCATTGTGGCTTAAATCATGTATCTGATAATGGTAACACCCCAGTGAGACTTAAATCATATTCCTGATAACAATCCATTATGGCATAAGTCATGTACCTGATAATGGTAACACCCCATTGTGGCTTAAGCAATGTGCCTGACAATGGTACACCCCATTGTGACTTAAGTCATGTACCTGATAATGGCAAAACCCCATTGTGGGTTAGGCATTTCTTGAAGTAAGCCCACTTTCACAATGAGGCATGGGTTGGCAGTCATAAAACTACTAGTTTCACTTTTGGTCTCTTGGCAGACAGACAGTGACTTTTATATCAGGGGTTGGTAAATTATGACCCTCAGTCCAAGAATGGCTCACAGATTCATGTTCTCTTGATCCATGAGACTTAAAATATTATTTTGTGATCTTGTCATTATCTTTGATTTTATCTTGACTACTTGATCTGTGAGACCTAAAATATTGTTTTGTGATCTTGTCCTTGATTTTGTCATGTTCCCTTGAACCATGAGACCTAAAATATTATTGACCTTGGCTGTAAAAAAAAAAAAATGTTTGCTGACCCCTGCTCTTCTTATTTGGTCCTTGGCCACTGACTGACAAAAAATTCAGTGACCGTTGTTTTCTCTCTTTTGATTTGCTTGTGTAGTCCATAACATCATAATTATGGTTATGGTGTTATGGTCTCTTCTGTGGATGTCTCCAAACTAATTCCAGCATCTACCCACTATTATTGTACACATATCTTCTTCGCAGTGCTTGGTTTCCTTCCTCTCTGCATTTGCCTTCTCTAATGCAGGATTAGGGCCAGGAACATGTTAACTGGGTAGACTTTGGTGAGACACTACAACATTTGTATCCCTGAAACTGTTCTGAGAAACTAACACACTCTACCCACTTAGCCAATCAGATGCGTGATAAATATGCAATTATGAATAGTTTACACACCAGGGACTTTGTCTCCTCAGCTGCAACACCAAAAATGTTCATAGACTTTTGTAAGCTTAAATATTAGTCAGTAATATAACTATGACAATTATCTGCAAGTACAGAAATATTCTTCCTTTTTTTTAAAAAATAATGAAGAGAAAAGGAGAGGCATCATTTAATTGACACAACAATACCCAGATAATTTAATCAACACAACAATACCCAGATAATTTAATCAACACAACAATACTCAGACAGTTTTAAAAGACAACAATACCCAGACAGTTTCATCAAGACAACAGTACCCAGACAATTTAATTAAGACAGCAATACTAAGAGAATTTAATCAACACAACAATCATCATCATCATCTCAGCCCGTAACCCGTCATGGGTCGTAGGGGTGCCATGGTGGAAGCATCAGCAGACAGGGTCCTCCACTGCTCTCTATCCTCAGCAATGCGTACAAGTGTGGAAAAACCGTGTCCTGCCCATTCTTTGATGTTATCAGCCCAGGATTTTCTCTGCCTTCCTCTTCTCCGTTTACCTTCGACTGTTCCCTGAAGGATCGTTTTCGAAAGGGAGTCATGACGAGTTACATGCCCAAACCAGGCAAGCTTTCGACGTTTCACTGTTGACAAAAGTGGTTCTTGGTGGCCTGCATAGGTGTTTATCTTCTCTCTAACATAGACATTTGTTTTGTGCTCTTTATAGCAAATGCGCAAAATTCTTCTATAACATTTATGCTCGAAAGCCTGAATCCTTCGCTCCGTATCTGCAGTGAGTGTCCAGCTCTCACACCCATACAAGAGAATAGATAATACAAGTGATTTGTATAATTTGATCTTCACAGGAAAACTGATGTTACTTTTCCAGGTCACATTCAACCTTGTCATGGCAGCTGAGGCCATCTCAAGTCTTGTCTTGATTTCTTTAATTGATCTTCCATCACTGCATATAGTGGACCCGAGATATTTAAAGGTGTTAACTTCTTCTAACGTTTGCCCATTTAACGTAATGTTGGTCGGAACATGTTTCTTATGGCTATTCACCAATATCTTGCTTTTTTCTATATTAATTTCCATCCCATACGTTCTTGTTACTTTCTCCAGTCTAGAGGTAAGGTCTTGAAGTTCTGATTCTGATCCAGCTATCAGATCAATATCATCAGCAAAACGTAGGTTGTACAGAGGTCGGCCTCCAATCGATATGGTTGATTTATAATCGTAGAGAGCCTCCTGCATAATATGTTCTAGATAAATATTAAAGAGCACTGGGGACAGGATACATCCCTGCCGAACTCCTACAGTTGTTTTGAAAAATTCTCCAATGTCGTTGCTTGCAAAAACAGCACTGCTTGCGTCCTTGTATAACACAACAATACCCTGCATTTATTCCCAGACTCTTTATAGTGTATTTGTGTTTAAGAAATAATAATGCTAGTGCTTATTTTTACAGAATTCATGTAATTCTCTCGATTTATATTAATGATTTCATGAAAGTATGAATAAATAGCTCCATCTTACAGTTACATACTTAGCCAGATAAGTATTATTGCTCATCACAGAAGAAGCTTCTATGCTTTCATGCCATGCTTTACACGTTACTGATTTACTTCAAAAAGAAAACGGAAATAAAGGAAGTGACCACAAGAGAATTAGTTGACATACAGCAGATAGAGACCAACATACTCTTGACTTCTTTATGAAACAGGGAAAAGCCCTAGGTATGGATAGTGAAACTCCAAAATCTTTTGCTCTTACTGAGGATGCAAAAGAAGAGAAAAAAAGCAGACAAAATTGAGAGAGGACAAAAGAAGATTAGAGGAAGATAAAAGAAGATTAGAAGAGATTGAGAGAAAAGGAAAAAAGAAGATTAGAGGAAGATCAAAGAAGAGCAGAAGAGATTGAGCTGTTAGAGAAAAGAAGATTGGCTGAAAGAGAAGAAAAGAAACAGATGGCTGAAAAAGACGAGAAACTAAAATTAGCTCAGTTAGAACATGAATAGAACATGTTTGCAATTTAACTTGAGAAACACTCGTTAATAAATGAAAATAAGCGAAACCATATTGATAACAAAGGTGCTAAAAGAAATCACAAATAGCACATTTTAAACTTCATGTACCAAACTTTAACCCCAGTGTTGATGACATTTCTTGTTTTCTACACCAATGTGAATCGTTATGTGAGGAACACAAAGTTCACAGGGATTCATGTTGCATACGTCTGACATAGTAGTCGATGCATTATCCGCAGTGTACACACTGGATGAGGATAACAGAAAGAAATATGATCCGGTTAGAGCTTTGCTAGTAAGAACATATCAACTGGATGAAAATGGCTATCGACAAATTTTAAAAGACCGATTTCAGAAACAACGAGGACTTTGGAGAGTTTGTCTCCTGCATCAAAATGTGTTTCAATCGTTGGATTGAACTATCAAAATTTAAACGTATATTTGAGGACTTAATTAATGGATCTCATATTAAGAGACAACGATATGCCTTCCATAAGTCCAGATTTTCTTGCTTATTTACATGAGCGCAAAACTGAATCATTGGCAACTGTGGAGTTTTTGAGATGTCAATTTATGCAGCTCATCCTGGAAAGTTTGTTAGCAACACCAATATCAAAGAGGCTTTTCCTGTGTGTTCAGCACACTCAATGCACATGAACATCCCGACCTCGATCCCAGAGTATGGACAAAAACTTTGGTCGAAATGATGATCAAAATGTTGGATAATTTCATGGACACAATAACTTTGAGAGTCGACTTCCTCCTGATCAAAGGAAGTGTCGTCGATATTGTGCTGGTAATTCACCGCAACAAAACTGCAACAGCTCTAATACAGGTTGGCGCAGGTCTGATAACTCATACCAAAATAGAGGCGACAGGTACTATAATGGGGATGGAAATCAAAACTCACATGCCTCAAAAAAATTCCCGGGGTGCAGATGTCCTATGCATTCTAATAACCCACTAAATGGAAGAGGTAATAATAGAAATTACCAAGGTAATTACAATTGCAATTGTTCTCTCAGTGTTGAACGCACTAACTCAAATTCTTCCCACAGTAGTAATACAGGTGTGGTAAGTCAAAGCAATGAGATTCCTACTACTACTCATACCAATGTATGTAGTGTTGACTTGGCTAATGAATCAAACTGTTCTGAATGTAACACTTTTTCAGTCAGATGTTATATCAAGACTTTGGTGTGGCCATCCTTTGCCTGCACTAACTTCACTGGATGGCTGAGGATCTTTAATTTTCACAAAGGTTTTGTAAATTACAAACTCGTGTCAGTTTTACGTGAAACGTGTTGCACTACAGTGGGTGTGCGTAAGTCTATAATTGACCCCTCATGCTACACAGGAAGGGAAGTTAAGTGTATCACTTTTGGAGGTACAGTGGAACACTCTTCCTTGGCTGAGGTACAGATTGATGCACCATTTTTCATTTGTAAGGTTACAGTATGTATGCAAATTGTTCCTGTTGCTGATTTGATTTTGGGTAACATTAACGGCATCAAAGATTGTTCCATGTTGGGAACACCAGCATATTATGTCTGTCAATGATGTTACTATCAAAGCATAATCTCATGACCAAACTCAAAGGGACGATTCGTTGGGCGATGGTGATGATGATTAACACAATAAATCTTTAATTACTAAAAATGCATTTATTGCCATAAAAAAGCTGTTAACACGTTTAATTATTTTTTTTTCAATTGGCAACATCAGATGATGTTGAGTACACAGACAATTTACGACATAGGTACACTATTAAGAATGAAATCTTAATTCGTAATTTTAGGAACTGCACATCAGTACGTAGACAAATTATGGTCCCTACACATTTTAGACCATTGATTCTAAGACATGCACACAATGCAAACTGTGCGGGCCATATGGGTATGGCAAGAACAAAATATAGAATCTTGGCTCATTTTTTCTGGCCAGGTGTTACGAAAGACATAACAATATTTTGTCAAACAGGAAGACATGCCAAGAGGTAGCCACCAAAGGAGCATACCATACTGCACTAATTCAGGCCTTCTATATTTCTGTGCGCTCCTTCACTTAGATGGCAGTTGATATAATCGGCTCACTGTCAGATGTTTCGGCTAGAGGTCATAGATATGTTGTAATGTGGATTGACATGTGCACACGTTGGCCTGAAGCGATTTCACTTAAAACCATTTCAATTTCAGATGTAGCAGATGCTTGTTTTATCATTTTTACCCGTCTCAGTTTCAGAGAGAGAAAGTTGTCAGATAGAGTAGCACAGTTTATTTCTGAACATATGTCTCAGGTCATGCAATTATTTTCAATCGATAGATCGCTTAGCTCCGTCTAATCATGCAATGTCAATTGGTATGGTAGAACGGCTAAACAAACTACTAAAACAGGTTCTAGGTAAAGTACCTACAAAATATCCACAGGACTGGGAAAGGATACTCCTCGCTGTTTTGTTCGCGAATCAGGAAGTTCAGAACGAACAAACGGGATTTTCTTAATTTGAATTAATATTTGATGCTAAACAGCGAGGGCCCATGAAAGAAACAGTTACTAGTTGGTTCGAAAATGAATACTGATGTGCAGTCCTCATATGAATATGTAGTTAATCTTCGTCAGAAATTGATTGCGGCATGTCAAATCACTGTTGGATCTTCTGAGGAGTCAAAAGAAAAGCACGGTTATTTAAAAACCGTCATCGCATGTTGTTATAATTAAGGCCTAGGGACGAGGCTTATGTCTTGCTGCCGTCAAAAACGAATCGTTTATTGATTTCATAGAGTGGCCCATGCAAGGTTATCTAAAAAATAACTGATGTAGATTATAGTCTGGACGAGAAAGGCAAAGACAATTTTTGCACATAACCATGCTCCAAAAATTCCATCCTAGACCCGATAAGCCTAAACTTGTCTTTGACGCTGTAGACGAATCCATCGATCGTCATGCTTTATTGGCTGTTATCCGGGAAGAAGCCTTCTTTTCCTGACACTCATTTACATCTTCCACTGATGCCTCTTTAGTCCACTAAATCTTGGAAAGATGTCTCAATTTGTTCTGATCTGTCTGCTGATCAACACAATCAATTTGGTTCTCTCCTTCAGTCTTATCATAATGTTTTTACTGACATTTCCGGTCATTCACATATCATTTTGCTCGATATTCAACGTCGTGACCATTAGCCTATTCTACTTAAACCATATCCTATTCCAATGTATTTTCGAGCACAGATAGAGGAAGAACTTGTCGACATGCTTCGTTTCAACATTATCTCGGCATCGAACTCACCTTATTTTTTCCCCTATGGTAATCATTTGCAAAAAAAGATAAATCTACTAGAATTTGCATCGATTTTCGTTGACTCAATAGCATACGTGTCAATGACGCTGAACCAATGCCTTTGCTTGAGGGCTTAAATGAATAACTTTCCAATGGTACAAATTTTAGCAAACTGGATTTATCGAAAGGATATTTGGCAAGTACCACTCACTAAAAGATCCAAAACTTTTACTGCATTCTGTACTCGAAAAGGACTTTTTCACTGAAATAATGTGTTTTGGTTTAGTTGATGCTCCAGCTACTTTTGTTCGTATGATGAGAAAAGTGTTCTCGGACAGAACTGATATCATCACTTACATAGATGATATTTGTTTGTTTCACAACTCGTGGAATGAACATATGTCTGGTCTCAAATCTTTACTTCAAACTCTTCGTTCTCACAATCTTACAGCAAGACCTACTAAAATTCTGATAGCTTTCAAGGAAATTTCATTCTTGGGACATAGGGTCTGTTATGGTTTTTTCAATACTGAAGATACTACTGTCTGTCGGATTCTGAATCTTTCTATTCCTAAGACAAAGAAAATAAACAAGCCAGTAGTCTTCTAGGACTCATTAACTTCTATTGCAAATTCATGCCAAATTTCTCATCTCTTACCTCAGTTTTGTCTACATTACTCAAGAAGGGGTCTTTTAATAAAATTGTTTGGAATCAGATTTGCAAGGATACGTTAAATCACATTAGAAATATTTTCCACTGAACCTATTTTGAAATTGCCTGATTCATGGTTACTACTTGTCCTCAGGACTGATGCATCTCAAGATGGAATCGGCGCTTCCATGATGCAGTACGTAGACGGCATGATTCAGCCAGTTCTTTACATTAGCAAAGAGTTATCAAGTACTGAGCAAAGATATCCAATTATCGAAAGAGAGCTGCTCGCTGTCATCTGGATCGTCACGAAATTACAGCGCTTCTTAATAGGAGCACACTTTACCATAGAGACAGAACAGCGAGCATTGTCGTGTCTGCATAAATCACAGCTGAAAACCAACGTTTGGTTCGCTACGCCATAAACTTACAGTCATATGACTTTGACATAAAGTCTATAAATGAGAAGATGAATTTCCTTTTTGACACGTTGTCGAGGTGCACCCAACCATAAACCTCCAGTGACAGTTCATTTTACAATCCTCTTGGAAATGTTGTTGTTCTGAAAGGATGCTTCTTTATCTAACATTGCCTTTGTCACATTGTCAAGTTGACTGAAATTCATCGTGTGAACAATTATACTGTATTCGGACCTTTGTGAAAACATTATTCCTTGCATCAGATTCATGCACAAAAGATTTTGCTTCATCTTTCGAATACAGTTCCCTGCACATTCTTAATGAAATAAAGCCATGGCTATAAGGTTCTGTTGATACTGTCATTGGAATGAAACCTTTCAAGTGAAACTACTTGTGGCATAACTTACGACCAAAGGGAAATAATCAGCACAACATTCAGAAAATTTTATCAATAATCGATATATTCGAAGGACACATTTTAATGACTGTCTCACATACTATCTTCGAATTTGAATAACGACAGATGTCGCCTTTGGAACATTAACTTGGATTTGGTGTTTTATAATAAACATTATTGCCTGTGTGTGATTTAGTAGTATACAGGGACATATAATACCAATTATGTTCTATTAGAACCACATTAAATTCAAACACATCATTTATTTAATGATAATCACAGAGTTAAGACTTGGGCATAGTTATATTCCTATATTTTATTGAACTGCTTGACTAAGATTCGAATTGTCACGAATATTCGCTCACACTGACATTTATTGATACGTCACACGAAGAATGCTATATATTATTGACGTGTGCATTTCCTGCAACAATGTAGGAAGTATGAACACCAGAAAAAACCAATATTATATTACTTGCAGACATGCAATTCATCCATAAATATGAGAAAGGTTTTGAGAATAGATTGACCTAGAGAATTGCACAATGTAGTATAACAGTATGTAACAAGAACTAAAATTTATATATAAAGACCAATTATGGTGTGAGGATAAGGGGTAGTTTGATGGAATACTCATGTGGATGATGGCAGATAGTTGGTGGATATGATGTGGTCTGGAACACCTACAGGCTTTCTCGCCCCCTTCCACCTTGTTGACAGAAGAGCAGTTGTGAGAGACAATTAGGTTCGTGTCCTTCTTGTCCCATGTTTTCAGTCTTTCAACCTGAATTATTTGGGCATTCTTGTTTTCCGTTTGCAGGCGGCTGTTGACTTCTTGTGAAGACCAATAGCTGTCGATCGCTCTTACAACTATCTTTCTGGTTTTCCTATAAATCTCTATAGTAACTTTAATCTGGTGGGAGCTGGACTTCTATGTGCCCGGACTCTAGTTCGACCATCAGTGCGTTTGTCTTCTCTGTGTTATTTAGAGCTATCATAATTCTCTTTTCGTGCTTTGTAACTCTAATCATACTCCTTCTGCACACTATTGTCTCCAGGATATTTACAATTTTGTCGTCGGGTAGAGACCTGAGGGTGGCCTCACCTCCCGACAAATGGGAGACCTTAACAATCCTCTCCTGTGGTACCTCGTGAGGACTGTTTTTGTTTGTTTTGCCGGAGTGGTATTTTTTCTTTACCCCCACCCCCGTCAGAGTGTCTGGTGTACGGCTCAGAACCACCAGGCCTTTACACCCCTCCACTTTAATATTATTCTTGTTCATAGTTTCTTCTTTATTTTGTTTGTTTGTTTGTTTGTTTTTATTTTATTTATTTATTTATTTTTTTCTATTTATTTAACGTATAAGCACAATTGTGATTATCCCTATTTACATTGATTTGACAAATGTGATGCCACTTTCTCATGTCGGCAGTTGTTCATATTATTTGGAATTGAAAACAATATATATCCTAATTATAACCCATCAGAGGTTGAACGGGATTTTTTTTTCATTAATTAACAAAAAAAAAAAAAAAAAACTATTAGGTCAGAGACCTTTGCTTTTGTCCCTTCCTTTGCCTTGTCAGGAGTCGGGTTATTCAGGTTCTTTGTTAACTCCGTGGTAGTGTCAAGAGTTGTGCTGTTTGGCTTCTTTGGTATCCCGTTTCCGAGATTAGTAGCTGTTGGTCTGTTATTGAGAACACGTGGACCCGTGTTGCGGGGCGCTAGTTTTCATCTCTTGGGATTTGGCTTAGATTGAACCATCTTAGAATAGTGCGAAGGAGATCTGAGAGAGTCAACGAGGATGACGATGCCATCCACGTTCTTCTCGTTGGAGTCTTGAACAATTTATTTGCTTGTCCGTCCTTCAGGCTTCCACCCCACTCTGCTGTCCACTCCTCAGTTATTATTCTTTCAATTCTTTTTTCTTCTTCCTCGTTCGCCCTGAAAAGGACGGTGGCTGCGTTGTGTCTGTTTACGCCGTAGCTGTGATATCTGCACCTTTCGGTCGACACATCCGACTTCAGCACGGCATTTTTTAGGGACCGGGTTTGCCTTCCCATTGCGATCCGCACTCGCTCAGCCAGACTGCACTGCTGCAGACTGTTTCCAGGACCACCACATGGAGGTGGAGTACGGTCTTGACCGGCTCTGGTTCGCTGGTCCTGGTGCAAGCAGTTAAGCTATGGGTCGCTGACTGCATTCACTATTGCTGCATCTTGAGGTCCCATTCTTTCAGTTAAGCTTTATATTTCTGTTTTCCTCATCCCCACATTTATTTTGGTCTCTTTTATTTCTAATTTTCTTAGTTTCTTTATCTGCATTTTCATTTCCTTCTGTGCTGGCGACATGTGAATATATACAAGCTATTAATAAGGAACATCATCTGGAGTATAGGTAAGTATATGTCAATAATATCTCTTCTGCTTTATCAGGTCTGAAGCATTCTCGTAAGTTTCTTATAGCTTGAATAGCTGAAAGTGAGTGTGTTAATATTGAATTAATGAGGAGGGTTGTTAGAAAAGATTCCCTCTGCAAGAGACCACTGGTTTATCTATGTCTTTATCCAGTTTAGCTGTTGCTCCAATGTCATTCCCATATATCGAGTGGTTTGCACTGTATTAATGTTTTGCCCTTGGATATGCATGTTTGTAATTTTATTTTTAACAACCATTCCTTTACTGAAGATCATTCCCAATGTGTTATTTGTATTCAGCTGAAATCCCCATTTTGTCATCCATTTACATACTTCATTTACTTGCTTTTATAGATCCTTATATAATTTTGGCAGACATGTCCCAGTTACACATAATCGTCATTACTGAATAGTGTAGAAACATGGACAACAGAAGAGCATTTGCAAGACAGAATTGCTAACTCCAATATGTGTCCAACTTAAGCATTTGAAAAAACCTAAACTTGCGCAATACAACTAATACTCTCATAAGGGGAGGTCACTCTATTTTTAAAAAGTCCCATTTAGAATTGTCAGACTGGTTCTTTTCTTCGCTGTCCTTGTCAACTTTAGCACAAAAACGAAATCAGGACTATGCACAGCATGGGTAGATTTAAATGTGGCGCTGTTTGGTTTTAAAAATCAATAACTAAGCCTTGAGTCGCAAGCGTTGAAACCGTTATGCCAGCTCGACTGTTTACATTTCAAAGCGGAAGGCGAAAGATACTCACTAATTTGTCTTTCCTTTAATAAGTGATAAATACGCCTTTCATACTATGCATCAGAACTGTACAGAGATGGCGAGATGTGAAGAAACAAGACAAATTAAACAAGAACTAAATTATGAGGTATGGTAGATTTTAAGAAAAGTAGACAAACATCCGCCATGTCTCTGCAATGATTTACACACACAAAAAAGTGCAACTAGTGCTAACTTAACCGTAATCCAACTAGCCTACTATATTTTTGCGCGTTATCAAATTATAAATGTTCATGTAGGCCTATATTGTGAATGCCTTTATATTTATTGTGACAAGAACTAAATGATCTGATCACATCAATTGAGATTTTTACTTATGAGATCGGCTACAATAGCTCTATATCGTCTTCTGCCTCTTGTCTTAATGTTCACTATAGGCCTAGTAGACTTATTTCCCATCAGTTTCTTGATGTTATCTTTCTACTTACAACATTGTTTTCCTCTTGCACATATGCCTTCAAATATTACTTCCATTATCGTTTTCAGCAAAGGGGTTGGCCTAGGCCTGTGTATTTTTATATGATCATAATATTGTGACAAATTTAATTTATTTCTCTTTTCATTCCTAGCAACCACCAAACTCTTTTCATTTTTCATGAGAATCACCTCATTCAGGGCCAGTGATAGGACTAAACTCTTTCAGTCCCAAGCAAAAAAAGTGGGTTTGGCCCAAACAAAAATGGCCACCTCAGTGCGTTTTTATTGTTGTTGTTTGGAAATTTTTTTTTTAAAATGTTCATACGCATAAATAACTTTGTTGTTGTATATGAAACTGAAGGTAAATGGATGTACTTTACTCTTGTGCTACAAGTATAAAAGCTTTCATTGAAAAAGTATTAGTTATCCAAGGTAAAATGGAGGCTGAAAGAATAAGCTTGTGAAAAATTAGAGCAAAAGTATTCATTAAAATTCTTCTATAATTGTTCCTCAGGAGAATATCTAAGGGTAAAGTTTCAAAATGTTACAAACAGAAGTATTCTAACAAAGCACAATCAGTTTTTAGTCAATAAAAACTCAGGAAATTGTTAATTGCACAGATTGCAACAACAGGTCACATTTTTCTAAAAAAGAAGAAATTTCAGTTTCTACATCAGAAAGATGGGAATTATAATATTATTTACACATGAATGATTGTTATAGCACGTTTCACTAGCTTTGCCCAACTTCAAAATGCTATATCTCAGCGAATATATAACGCATATAAGTGAAATTTTGTGTGTGAATTTGAAATGGTAAAGACCCTATGATTTAAATTTTTCATTAAAATGCTGCCATTGGTTTCAATTTTCGTTTCTTTGTGATATAATATCAAAATCCTACTTGCCAACACACATCACACACACACACACGTATTGAAATGTCTACAGTAAATTATACGACCTCATTTGCACATTTTTTGTTTATCAAACAATTGGCATGATTTTAGGGTGAAATTGCACTTCTTGAACATAAAACAGTTTATATCCGGTGTTACGCACACATTGTCAATCAGTGGTGTGTCTACAAAAAGTATTGTGTGGTTAAGTAGGAAAAATGAGTCTGCAAGTACATTTTATGACATTACAGCAAATCACAAATAGGATTTTTAAGTATTTCTGAAATGAAGCTACTCGAGGAAAACTATATCATTCTATTTCAAACCCACAAAAGAATACTATTCATGCCGTGGGGATAAGCAAACGATCATTGCACCGCTGGATAGTGACATCTGAAATTTCTAATTCCAGTGTTTCACACACAAAAATTAGGCCAAGAGTGGTGGATAATTTTGACATAGAATTGATCCACAGAGAAATTTGCAATATGTTTCACAATAATGAGGCAGTGACTTTAAGGAAATTGAAAATTTGGTTAAGAAAGAATAATGACATTGATATTTCCAAATCTACGCTATGGAGGACTATTAGGAGTTTGGGATTCACTTTTAGAAAATATGTTGGTGGTAGAAACCAAAAACAACTTGGCGGAGGACTGTGGAGGCTGAGATGCAAAGAATGAACTAGAGTTAAGGCACTGTACGAAGGATGGCCACTGACCGAGCAAAGTGGAATTAATTTGTTGTTGCCTTACAAGACGCCACTAGGCGTGATGGCCACTGACTGCTTTGACGGTCGGCGGCTAAGGATCAAGACTTTAAGGAAATTGAAAATTTGGTTAAGAAAGAATAATGACATTGATATTTCCAAATCTACGCTATGGAGGACTATTAGGAGTTTGGGATTCACTTTTAGAAAATATGTTGGTGGTAGAAACCTTATTTGTGAGAAGCCTCATATAGTTGCAATGAAAAGCAAATATTTACGCGAGGTCAGAGAAATGAGAAGAGATTGTTATGATTTTGTGTATTTAGATGAAACTTGGATCAATGTGCACCACAGTAATGAACGAGAATGGCAATCGTCTGATGGGACAACTAAGAGACTAGTACCAAGCAGCAAAGGACAGCGCCTAATAATTGCACATGCAGGAAGCAGCCATCATGGGCTTCTAAATAATAATGAACTCATATTTGTTTCAAAATCCACAGATACTAGGGATTATCATACAGAGATAAATGGCAAGATATTTCAAGATTGGATTGTGAATCATGTACTTCCTTCATTGGATAGACTGTCGTGTTTGATAATGGACAATGCTTCATATCACAACGTTGTGGCACCAGAAGATAAAGTTCCTAATTCATCAAGTACTAAAGATGTAATAAAGATTTGGCTGACCAAAAACAACATTCCATTCAACGAAATGTCCCTGAAGCCTGAATTACTTGGAATTGTAAAAAAGACACAGCATACAAAGATATTTCACATAGACAAGGCAATCCATGAACATGGTCACAGATGTTTAAGATTGCCTCCTTACCATTCTCACTTAAAACCCAATAGAATTAGTCTGGGCTAAAATTAAGGAGCAGGTAGCAACAGAAAATAGAACGTTCAAATTAAAAGATGTTGAAATACTTACAAATGCCGCCATCTCCAATATAGCCAGGGATTATTGAAAGAAATGTGAGAACCATGTGTTACAAGAGGAAGAGGAATATTGGACGAATGATGGTTTGTTTTTTATTCAGCTGAGATTGATTATCAATTTCTCAGAGACATCTGATTATGATTCGGATGAAGTTTATTTTCTTTAAAGATGACCTTACCGTTATTTACAAGCACAGTAGAGAAGCAACGTTCCATTATGATATTTATGAACCGCAAAGTGGTGATACCTATTGAAATAATTAGATCAATGAAGGACCAGTTTGGTAGCGCACTAAATGTCAATGACAAACAATGTCACGAGTATCTCGCATGCAGATCATTTAAGAAATGGGACCCAAAGACGCAGCAATAGAGAATGCAGTCAGCGACCCATAGCTTGACTGCTTGCGTCAGGGTCAGCGAACCAGAGCTGACCAAGACCCTACACCACCTTCATGTGGTGGTCCTTGAAACAGGCTGCATTACTGCAGTCTGGCTGAGAGAGTAGGGATCGAAGAGGGAAGGCAAACCTGGTCCCAAAAAATGCCGTTCTGAAGTCGAAAGTGTTGGCCGAAAGGCGCAGATATCGCAGCTCCGCTGTAAACAGACACAACGCAACCAACGTCCTTTTCAGGACGAACAAGAAAAAAGAAGAATAATTTAAGAAATCATCTTCAACAATATGCAAACGTGATGGCCACATTATTGTAATAGTAGACACGCCTATGCCTAATCAATTCACAGAATCTGTGACTGAAGTGGTAAAATTTCTTTTCTCGATACACAATAATTAGTATGCCGACAAAGATCAAAGGATTTCATTTGTTTATGGGAACTAGACAAGATGCACAGATATAAAGTATATATTTGTTGGGTCTAACCCAATATAACATCGTATGCAAAAAATGGCATTAATACGTTGGACGGTTAATCAGATAATTACATTTGTTTGAGGGCAAAGCTAGTGAAACGTGCTATAGTAACTTCATCTTGTGCATAATTTAAATATTATATTATCAATAAAAATTATTAGTTAGTAAGATGTAAAATGCAAGGTAAAATGGTGGCTGAATAAGACTCAAATGAAACAGTTGGTAAATTTGAAAAAAATATATATATTCTTACCTTGCTGAGTTGCTCCTCTTCTGAAGATATAATCCATAGGAAAACACATAATCCATAGGAAATCACAAAAGATCACTTTTTCTAAATATATTCACACTAGGGGGGCCTATGTATAAATATTATTTTATAATTAAATCCTAAGTAAAAAATTTAACAGAAAAAAAGTCCCTAGCATTTAAAAAAAATGAAAATTTCAATTTGTAAGCCCTATCAAACATTTCAGAAAAGGGAAAAGATTTTATTTACACAGCTTATTCATATCTAGGCAGACCCTATATATATATTGTTGCTTATGATAAGCTACAAAGCAATTTTTTGTACAAAGGTGGGGGTCTGTCCGAGCATCCTATACACACAAAGCTTGATCTGCGCCGCTGCCTTCCAGTGGCGCTACAATGAACACAGGCTCTGTCCTTTCCATCATATTCCACTAGATGTCTGGCTCCAATCATCCGTTCCACTTCATTTCCTTTCATGGAGCGTTTAGAATTTTTGGGTGGACAATCTATTACACCGCCTGGTGTCAGCTGAGCAGCTTCTTTGGACAGATCCTCAATCAAACTCTGTTTAAAATCTTGAAGTGTTAGCTTCCTTTTTGTTGTCGCACCTTCCTGACACAAATTGTAAAGGATGTGGGCATTTACCTGTGTCACTTCAATAATCCAGTGGTAAATCTTCTTCCACCACTTTCTGGTTTTACGGTTGTGCATACTGTAGTAACCAACCATTTGATCCATGCGGTCGTAGCCATTCATATTCATATTGTAGTCATCAACCACCTTTGGCTTTGTAACTTTGGTTAGACCCTTGCCCTTCTCAACCGTTGCAACAGCTGATTTTGTTGAAACAAGTATGCAAGGCTTTTTAGCTTTTTTATCTTTCCAGGCAACACATAGTGTTGTATTTCCGAGTCCAAAAACCATTTCATCTCTTGATGGCCAAGCTTGAGATTTTTTATTTCAGGAGGGAAGCCGACACGGTTGACATTCAGGGTTCCAGTATAATTATAACTGTGTGCAAGCAGATATTCAATCAGAGCATTGGATGAATGAAATCTATCAGCAAAATAATGATGTCCTGATCTCAGTGGCTTCAAAAGAGTGCCGAACACTTTCACAGCATGAGCAGAACTGGAATCTAGACTTGGATCATAGGCTGTATTTTTCATCAATACAAACATCTTCAAATGGATAGAAAGCATTCTGAAATTTGGTCAATAGCATGTCGACAAATGGCTCAATTTTAGCTGCGTCTTGATCTTCTGGTTCACAAACATGCAGCATACTGTGATAAATGTTTGAAAATGATTTCTCGAAAACATTTCGTGGTACCAAGGTGTATAAAAATTTTCTGCGGTGCGCCAGTAGTCCTTGATTTTTGGTCTTCGATCCAGTCCCATTGCAATCATTACAGCTGTAAACTTGAGCCTTTTTTTTTTTTTTTTTCGTACGCCCGCTAATACTCGAGGCGAAATCTCAGGTTATTATTAATATTTTAACCTGACATTGATTTTACGTGAGTATCCCTTTGTTTCTTGTACAGAGACAGGTGTCCCTCGCCATTCAGGCAAATACTCTCCGATTTCGGAGGTACCCATTAGAGCTGGGTCGGCTCAGGAGCCGCCAGTCCCTGGTTGACGACACTCCTTCAAATGTCTCGCCAGGTCTCGAGTTAATCCAGTCCAAATCCCGGTCAACGAAAAATCCTCAAATGCCGTCGCCCGGGTTTGATCCTGTATCACCCGGTCGCCAGAGTGGTGTTGTAACCACTACGCTAGCGCGGCCCCCCACTTGAGCCATTCATAATAAGTGACTGGTGTCCATGAAGCAAATAATGAGTACTTTCTATGTGGGTTGTTTGTTTCAACAACTTTTGCAGCATAAGAATTAATGCTGGTTAGCAAAGTGCTAACAACAGCAATATCGATGTAAAATTTTAAAAAAATCAAGAGGTGTTTCCAAGCTATGCAGAGCTGGATTTATGTTCTGTCTTGTCTGGCGAAAAGTAAAATTTGCTTTAGTTTCTCTAGTGGCAACTGAATGCCAAACCGCGTTGTTTGTATTAGGCCTACTAACAAAATCAACATTCCCATCCCTCCTGATTCTTTTTCTTTTTGGCTCGGATATATTACTTGAATTTATTACAGCCTGATTACATGCTCCTGTATCCATAACTTCATTATCTACATCAGACCTATTATCTTCCTCAGTTTCCGAGAAGTCAATGTTAGGCTCCAGTTAAAAATCGTCGTCACTGCTATGTTGTGCATAAATACTACATTCAGAATCATTATCACTATCACAAATATCTTCAAATAACCTCCTAGCTTGATCTGACGTTAATCGTCGAGGCCTAATAGAAGCATTGGGCGTGGCCATTTTATCAGAGAAAATATTCGCTAAAAATTGCTAAAAAAAATTTTAAATTGATAAAACCACAAATTCACTTCTTCTCTTAAACACACGAGGTATTTAAAAAGAATGTACTTCATGTCGGAAATGACGTTTTGGGTTGTTAAAATTAGAAAACAGCTCTGGAAAGGCGCAAAAGATATGAAATCTGATTTAACATCAAACCTCCCATTATCATCATCAATTTTAAATGACTCGACTTTAGGATCTGACTAGCTTCCACTACTATTTGAAGATCTGCTACAATGTGAATTATTATCACTATCTAGAATTTCTTCAAATAACTTTCTAGCTTGCTTTGACGTTAATTTGTGAGGTCTGTCAGAAGTAGTGGGCATGGCCATTTTATGTAATGAATTATGCACTTAAAAAAAAAAAAAAAAAATTAATTACTTAACACAATACTTGTGTCTGTCAGGGCAAAAGTCCAAAATGGATGGCTATACTTTAAGAAAATAGCGTTTTTGGGTTGTTAAAATTAGAAAACAGCTCTAGAAAGGATCAAGAGACACGAAAGCCGATGTATCGTTGATCAGGCCTAATGGGTCTAGACGGAAGTACGATGTATCAGCTCTTGGGACTTAAAGAGTTAATATGGGGGGTTTAATTAAAAAAAATTTAATTGCACTATTTTAGGTACAGTATAATTTCCCCACAAATGTTTTTCACCAAACACTAAGGGGGGGGTGGGGGGGGGGGGGGTTTGAACCCAAACCCTGAGGGAGGGGTTGAACAACCCCCTTTTTTCTACAACCTTGACATCATTCTTCTAGATCTCAAAGCCTCAATTGTTTTGTGTAACTGTTTAATCATTATGCCAGTTTCTACACCACACAGTAATAGAAATAATAACACTTCATGACTATCATTTTTAATTTGTGTGCCCCAATCTTCTATATATCCTCAAGGACCTCAATTATTTATTCCAATTACTTGTTCATTGTCCATGTTTCTACCCATACAGTAATGAAGAACATATGTAACATTTGATAATTCTCAGTTTTAATTTATTTTGTGAGTTACTTCTTTAGATGTCAGTATTTATCTCATGTTGTTGAATGTAGCTTTGGCCATTCCTATTATTTTCTTGATTTCCATTTTACATCAGCCATCTTCTCTTGTTATTTGTCCAAGTCATGGGAGACTCTTGACTTTTCCAGTATTTTCCCATTTATTCTTATCTTATTGGTTACCACCTGCTTTACTAATTATCATTTTCTCAATGTTCTTGTAAGTCCTGTTTGCTTTTAGCTAATAAAACTATCATCTCATAGCTAAGGTTGTTTATTGATCTTCCTCCAGTGATGACAGTTCAGTCTTGCCATTTACTGTATTTCTGCAAATTTTTTTTCTCTATAGATGTTAAATAGGCTGGGAACAGTATGTATCATTTAGTCACACCTGTTTAATGTTTCTACCAGCACGTAACATGTCAAAACATGGCAGGAAATAATGATGTTAGTCTCTATCTGTTGCATGTCCTCTAATTCTCTTATGGTCACTTCATTTCTATTTGTCTTGTGAAGTAAATCAATGACACACCAAGATGGCATCTCTAGCTAAATACGAGGGAAGGTCAAAAAGTAATGCCTCCTATTTTTTATGGATGTAAATACTGCATCGGTGTGCAATTTGTAAATTTAGCAGGATTCCTCAAACACTCTTCTGCACTGTATAGCATTACCAACCTGTTCAGTAACAGGTGGCACCACTGTAACAGTTTAAAAATGGCTGCCAAAAACGTTCGGTTAAAACAACGTTATGTCATAGAATTCCTCAATGCTGAAGGCGAGACCATAGCCATCAACCTCCTGCACCATTACGAAACTGAAGGAGAAGAGTTTTTATCGAATATTGTGACAGGAGATGAGACTTGGTTTATTTTTTTTTGAACCAGAATCCAAGAGGCAGTCAATGGAATGGCATCACACAACATCGCCGACAAGAAAGAAGTTCAAAAGTTCACCATCTGTAGGGAAAGTTATGGCCTCCATGTTTTGGGATGAGAAGGGTGTGATTCTTCTCGACTTCTTGGAACAGGGAAACACGGTGAATGCAGACCGTTACATTGAAACTTTGAAGAAGCTTAGAGGTCATCTTCGGCGACTTTATCCAGTAAAAGATCAGAGAACTGCACTACTGTTGCACGATAATGCCACGCCACACACCGCTAAACGCACCATTGATGTGATTGCAGAATTTGGATGGACATTATTACCACATCCCCCTTACAGTCCCGATCTTGCACCTTCTGACTTCCATCTGTTTGGACCACTGAAAGAAGATCTTCGCGGACATCACTTTGAGGACACCGAGACCCTTAAACGCGCCATATGCCTGTGGTTTAAGAAAAAGGACACAAATTTTTACCGTGCGGGGATACATGATCTTGGGAGAAGATGGACAAAACCTGTCACAAATAACGGAGACTACATTGAGAAATATATTTTTGAAGTTCAGACTTGGGGCTACATTTCAATGTGAATTTTATCTGTCTTCTTGCCTATTGAATGAAATTAAAAATTACGAGGCATTACTTTTTGACCGTCCCTCGTATATCACTGTAAGATGGAGATATTTATTCATACTTTCCTGAACATCTTAATATAAATGGAGAGAATTCCATAAATTCTGTTTAAAAAAAAGCAAATAAACAGGCAAAATTATTTATGAAAAACACATTCACTATAAAGTGATTAGTAAGAAATGCAATTATTTTAAGGTGACCCACAACACATAACACCAGAAATTTACCTAGGGCAATCCAGCCTATTAATGATACAATCACTTCTGTTGTCCCCCTATTATACAGTATAGGTCAGATTACACAAGACAAGACCTTAATACTGTGTCTAGTTAATGAATATTAGACAAACATAAAGGTATGTATTCAGGCACTCGTGAGAAATAAAGAAGTAGAAAATTAGACAACAGAAAAACAACAGATGTGAGTGGCTTACCCAGGACTCGAACCCATGACCTTCCGTGCAACACGTCTGCCTAGCTATGCAAGCGAATCACACTATCCTCCCTGCCATCTAGGCATCACCAAAAATGATGCTTCGATGACGGGTCATTAGTGTGACCCGCAGCACATAACACCGGAAATTTACCTGGGGCAGTCCAGCCTATTAATGATGCAATCACTTCTGTTGTTCCCCTATTATACAGTATAGGTCAGACTACACAAGACAAAGACCTTAATACTGCACCTAGTAAATGATAGAAGACTAAGAACAGTAAGTACAGGACAGAGGGTAGGTTTGGTATTGTATAAACGTTTAAACAAATAAAGAAGGGAAACACGAAGCCTGTAAGTGGTAAATAAATAAATATTACACACGTAAATATATATTTTTATATGGTCACATTAATAACCTCTGTCATCAAAGCACTATTTTGTGGTGCCTAGCTGGCATGGAGGATAGTGTGATTCGCATCTGTAGCTAGGCAGTGGTGCTGCTCTGAAGGTTCTGGGTTCGATTCCCTGGTAAGCCAACACGCCTGTTGTTTTTCTGTTGTCTAGTTTTCTACTTCTTTATGTCTCACGAGTGCCTGAAAACATACCTTTATGTGTGTGTGTAATATTTATAAATTCACGAGACTGGGTTGACCTCGAAGTCGCTTCAGTCTAAAAAATGCCACCTCAAATGGGGATCAAACAGTGGAACCACTCAGCTCAGAAGCCAGGGCACTAACCACTGTGCTACCACAGCTATAAGGTCATAAGCTATAAGGTCATAAATAATTGAATAATAAAAGCTGGGAAATCAGAGACAACACAAACATAGTGGAGGGACATAGGAAGTGGCTTTACTGATTTAAAAAAAAAAATATAAATAAGTGATAAACCGAACAATAAAATTATTCTTGTCAAAATAAATTTGTTAACATGTCATGTGATATGCCGAAAATCTTACTCATACACTTTTACCACAGGAAATGTTATTCCTACACTTTTACCACAGGGAATGTTACTCCTACACTTTTACCAAAGGGAATGTTACTCCTACACTTTTACCACAATGAATGTTACTCCTACGTCTTGACCACAGGGAATGTTACACACACATTTACCACTGGGAATGTTATTCTTACACTTTAACCACAAGGAATAAATGAAAGAAATGGGATTGTAAAGTGAGTTTTTGCCCCTTGTTAGTACTGACATATAATTCTTTCTAATGTTGGCCCCTACCTCTGCGAATAGATTAAATGTTTGTAGTGGTTCTCAGAAAAATCATGTATTGTTTTTTGTTTTTTAAATTATAAATCTTATCTTCTCATGTCTTCTTCTGATATTTTCCCCACCAGGATGAAACAACTATTAAAAATGACATCTCTGGTCAGGCTGTAATGGTGAAACAGGAACAAGACAATGAGGTTACAGTTTAATTTAATTTTTGATATACACATGTAATGGAGCATAATTAAAGTAGATAATATTTGTAAGTTATTCTGTTTTGTGTACAGGTTTGATCTCTCATTGATGTATACTTTAGTTTTACTGCCACAATACAGTGTAAGATGCTCTATTATGGGCCATCATTCTTTCTTCTCAGACTTCAAGTCACGTTGAGACTACAGCTGCTTTCAGTGGTGACAAAATAAAACTGGAACCAGGCTATGAAGTGAGTAGTTTATTTGTTAATTATTTTAGTAAATTATCAGTGTGCCTTAACACACTCATTTATTGAACAGATCTACACTTGTAATAGTGCATCACCAGATTCTAATGAAGGCCCAAAATATTCTCAGATCAGAAGTAGAGAATGCATTACATATGATATAAAAAGGAAAATCAGCAGGTATGGACAACATAAAAATTGAAACGATAGATGCCCTGGAGAGCTTTGGTATAGATACAATCACAGATCTTTGCAATGATATATACAATACAGGATATATACCACATGACATGAAGACATCAGTCTTTATAACATTGCTCAAAACACCTAATGCAACAGAATCTTCAGACTTCATAACAATCAGCCTGATGAGTCGTGCAATTAAAAGTATTTTCATTTCCCATTAATACTCCTCATATTCCGTGTTCCATGTGTCATAGTCTGTCGTCCATTCCAGTTTGTCACCTTTTGGATCCGTTGATTTTCTCTCTTGCATTTCATGTAATGAGGTTTTAAGGCAAACATGTGATTGGCCTGTTGTGCCTTTGCATGACCGAGGGGCTGTCTCCTTACGACCTCCATGCAGGCCATCCTCCTGTTTTCAACTGGGCTTGAACAAGCCTAGGTGGAGTTTTTATCAAACCATGACTGCTCTGAAATTATGTCTGTTCATATTGTATGCCACTGAATTATTTTGTTTTATAGATGGATCACAACTTTCACCACAACATTTTTTCATGTACTCATATTAAGCTCACTAAATAATTCTCATTTTTTTGTTTCCCTGCCAGAATGATGATGGTCACAACTACAATGAAGACTGTGATACTTATGATCAGATAGTTGACATCATGGATATAAAAACACCAAGAATTAAGACAGTAGAACAACCTGGCTTATGTCAAGATGAAGGTAATGAAATGGTAGTCTCATAGATTAAATAATGCTTTTATTTACTTATTTTTTTTAAAGCAATTTATCGATTTATGAAAATCTAACTTTGCATTCTTAGTAAATAAATAAATCTGCAGTTAGAACATCACTAAGCATACCTGATATAAAGAAAATAGTGAATGTTCTCATTCTACACATGAACCTTTTGCCTGGTCTGGCATCCCAGTTTACTATCATTTTAAGTACTCACCCAAAAACAAAAATCAAGAAACATCATTTATAGAAATAGAAATGCAGACATGGTGTAATAGCTCATGTCATAACAAATTTATATTGATTTTATCTTTACACACCTCAGAAATTACACATTAACAAACAAGTTCTTCATCTTTTATCCTTAGCCACCGACTGTCAAAGTAGTCAGTGACCATTACGCCTGGTGGCATCTTGTAGCAACAAATTGATTCCACTTTGCTCAGTTGGTGGCCATCCTTTGAACAGTGCCCCAACTCTGGTTCATTCTTTGCATCTCAGCCTCCACAGTCCTCCGCCAAGTTGTTTTCGGTTGGCCTCTCTTTCATTTTCCTTCTACGGTCCATAGCATAGCTGTTCTTGTAATGGCATTGGGGTTTCATCTGAGGACATGGCCAAACCAATTCCAGCGTCTGCCAATTATAATGGTGTGCATGTCCTCTTGCTTGCTCTGAGTAAGCAGTTCTTGGTTGGTGATGGTATTCGGCCAAAAGATTGGGAAAATTTTTCTTAGGCAGATTGTGTGGAAAGAGGACAGTTTCGACATTTCCTTCTCTGTTGCTCTCCAGCATTCCACACCATAGAGAAGCACAGAAAGCACACAGCTCTGATATAATCTTAATTTTGTGCTTGTGCTGTATTGAGAGGACTTCCAGATGTTGTTTAGACTAAAAAAGGCTGTTCTTGCTTTGTTCATTCTGTTGTCGATGTCTTTGCTTGCTCTGCCATCTGGTGTTACTGTGCATCCTAGGTATGTGAAAGTGTCTGTCTGTTCCAGTTGCTGATTCCTTACTGTTATGGGCTCAGGTTTGTTCACATTGAGCGTCAAGACCTCTGTCTTCTTTAGATAATGTTCAGGCCCACCTGCTGGCTGTACTTATTAAGTCTATCCATTTTTTCCTGGATGTGTTGATGTGAATGTGCTAGTAGTGCAACGTCATCTGCATATTCCAGATCTTCCAATGTAGAAAATGTAGTCCGTCTTATTCCTCTTGGACTGCCCTCTATTGTCTGGCACATCACTGATAAGTCTCTCTTTAGTTGATAACTCTATTTTCTTTGCTCATCATCAGTTGATAAATATAAGCTCACTAGAACATCACCAGAGCTACATGCTGTGTTGTTGTGTTGCTTGTGGTTTGAGTATGGAATGTCAACTCGACCTACGCAGTGGTGTGTAGACATAGATTGTGAGTATAATATGCGAATGATAAGAAGAGTTCGTGGTGTTGACAAATGGTCTTTTTCTCACACTCATGTATGGCTGGAAGTCATCGACACCAACGACTGTGTACCTTTGCTACAGTTTAATTGGACGTACACACTCGACAGCACGAATAGTGACAAATCACAGGTTGGCATAATACATCATAGTACAGTGGATAAATGGTCTTGCAATGATACATGGGCACTCATGTAGAATAATAGCATAATGGACTGTCAGTAGACAAGCACTCAGTATTGCCCATATATATATATCATCTGAGTTTACTGACAAAGCACGTCAGATTATAAACAACATTCAAGATGGCTTCTAGACCTAACCTCGTCTAGCGAAGATTCCTTGAAATAATATTCAGCACATATTTTTCATGCAATCATATTGAACCGCTAGTACAGGGTTCTCATGTGTAGCAGTGATCTCTGGACTCATCAAGCGATAATACGGGACATCCCTTTCTCTTCTTGAAAGTCACAAAATATTTGGATACAAGATGGCTTCTCTCGTGAGCTGTCACTCACGTTTGGATACAGATAAAGAATCTGTACTAAAGTTAGTCATTCATTAAATGTTCTCATAGCTCTGTAGATTCTATCATGATACAATTGACTTCATCATACAAGATATAGTGCTGCTAGGAATGAATGTCATCTTCATCTAGTTAAATATATTCTCTCAGACGTACAAATCGTGCCTATCGAAAAACGGTGGCTTCGTAAGAGAGTTCATAAGGAGAATCTTTTGTTACCTTGGTATCAGAAATATGATTCTGCCATTCCTTGGCAATAAGAATAAACACTGGGGTAAAGCATACACGATAGGTCTAGACGACTATCACTTTCCCCATAAATACTGAGATCACTTTTTCCAGCGACAAGCCGCTACACAAAAATCACAGCCCCATCAGGACGAAGCCAAATCACACCTCTCTAGCGACACATCCGCCGAACAGCCCTTTGACCTTTCTAACGACAAAAGACCATATAGTTCGACTTAGATATGTAAAGATATACAGATATAAGACAGACTCGTCCTACCCAGACAAACAATACACATAAATTCAGGCCATAGATACACTGAAGCAAGAACAACCTATTTCTACCCAAACAAAGAATAAATCGCAGTAAAACTGGATTCATCCGCGGAGTTCGATCGAAGTGACGACACTCCTTTCAAGGGAAGTAACTCAATAATGACTTTTCCTTAAGCACTAAAAAGTATCTATTTTGTTTACAAAATATTTGCGAACATAACAAGCATACAAATGTATTATATTGTAAGATATCAAAGACTGCACGTAACAGTCTTACCACACCTCCCGGGAAAAAAAAAATGGAACATTTTTTTTTTTTGAAATACATCTAGGAGCAACGTACAATAGGCTCACAACGCATGAATAATGCGCAGATGAAAATATCAGGAATAAATATAACGCCTAATATGAGGCTAAGTCGACTTATGGAGCGACTGGTGAGAATGTATCTCATAAACTGAGAGAAATTATTTCTCTACAAGTAAATTTTTCCAGGAAGGTGTCATCAAAGTATAATACAATTCTGGCAATTACACAATGCCTAAAAAATTTCATACCATAATTTCGTATTAGATATCTTAAATTTATGATTTATGAAGAAAAATCATCAAAGCACAGCGGTGAATAAACATCAATGAACCGCTAAGTAGTGATACAATCATTATATTATTAAATTACAAATGTGTATCTATCTTGATATAGAAAGGAACTATTATAAACTAGACATATCAAGAAGTCTAAGACCTATTAGTTATGTGGAATCATGTGGGCATCTTGACAGAATGTCTGCCATCACATTATCTGATCCACGAATAGCTCGCACAGAGAAATGAAAAGGTTGAAGAGCAATTGCATATCGAGTAGACCTCGAGCTCTTCAAATTCTTACTCTGTATAGCAGTAAGAGCTTTTTGGTCGGTTTCTACTATGAAATGTGCGCCTAGAAGGAATCTCTGTAGTTTGAGGATCGACCAAACCATAGCTAATAGCTCACGGTCTAAAACCGAATAATTCCTTTTTGCCGCATTAAGTTTTCTGGAAATATACATTACAGGATGCAGAGTTCCAGAGTACTCTTGCATTAGTGCCGCTCCAATCCCAGTGGATGAAGCGTCACTACGAAGAACGAATGTCTTATCTTTAGTAGGTAGCACTAAAATAGGTGGTGTTGAAAACAATGTTTTAATCTTATCCAGAGAGCATTGGCATTCCTGAGACCAGTGGACCACATTAGGCGAACCTTTCTTTAGAAGTGTTGAAAGAGGTGCCATGATAGAGGATAGATTCTGAATGAATCTGCCATAAAATTGAATAAGACCTAACAGACTTCTCACCTGTTTTTTAGTCTTAGGGATTGAGATGTTAAGTATCTTACTAGTATTATGGTCCTCTGTCTTTAGGAAACCATGACCAACTCGGTGGCCTAGGAAAGAAATTTCGCTAAAACCAATATAGGCTTTAGAGGGTTTCGCTGTCAGGTTGTGCTCGCGCAAAGTAGACAGCAATTCATCTAACCCTGAATAGTGATCTTCCCAAGTATCGCTGAAAAGACAGATGTCGTCTAGATATGCAATGACATCTGACCGATAAGATAGGATTCGGCGCATCATGCGTACGAATGTAGCTGGTGCGTTCATAAGACCGAAAGGCATAAAATTCCATTGGAACAAACCTCTAGGTGTTGAAAAAGCCGTGAGAGGTTTGGCGCGTTCAGATAAAGGAACTTGCCAATATCCTTTAGACAAATCAAGTTTAGTGAAAAAATGAGATTTGGAGAGTCGAGTAAGTAGCTCTTCCAGTAAAGGCATAGGTTCGGCATCGAACTTCGTTACTTGATTCAATTTTCGATAGTCAACGCAAAGACGTATGTTATTGTCTTTTTTACGAACAATAACCATCGGCGAAGAATATGCAGAGGTGGATGGTTCGATTATTTTCAAATCTATCATCTCATCCAACTCTTTCTCGACCTGTGCTTGAAAATGTATAGGTATAGGATAAGGTCTAACCCTAATAGGAGTATGGTCAGTTAGAACAATGTCATGTTCAATGACATGAGTTTGTCCAGGGATGTCAGTGAGTACATCCTGAAATGTTTGCAACATAGTTGAAACTTGTCGCTGTTCTCCTAGAGACAAATCAGGAGAGACAGTAACGTTCTTCCATGATTCACTAGAATGAAGTGGGATCATTGGAAGAGGAAGATTTACATCTGAAAAACTTGTTTCCTCATCCTGTATCACGGACAGTGATGAGTAATGACCATGTTGTACTGGAGAATTGTCCGTTGCTTGGAAAATGGGTTGCAAATAATCCGGACGTTCATGGAATTCAGTAAGCATATTGATGTGGAAGGTTTTATGCTTCCCATCAATATCGACAATATAGTCGACATCGGAAATTTTCGATATTATATCGTACGGACCTTTCCAAGAAATAAGTAATCTGTTTTCCCTACAAGGTAGTAATACAAATGCTTTGTCACCAGGACAAAGTTGTCGTAAGCATCTCTTCTTATTGGCAAATTGCCTTGCCTTCTGTTTCGCAAATTCAGAAGAAGAAGTTGCTAATTTGCATGCTTCGATAATCTTTTGTCTCAACGCGATGACATATTCGTAGGATGACTTTGTGTCATCGTCAATATTGTCAGATGTTATGAGATCATGAAGCAACGACATAGGGCCACGCGGACGCGCGCCAAAGACGAGTTCAAAGGGAGAAAATCCTGTATGTTCATTGGGTACCTCTCTGTAAGCGAAGAGGGCCGCAGGTAAAACTCTGTCCCAGTCTTGAGGATGATCCTCAGTTATCTTCCCTAGTAAGTTTTTAAGTGTTCTATTAAGGCGTTCGACCATACCATTAGACATTGGATGGTAGATACTACTTAAAGATCTATCTATCTGCAGAGTAGACATTACTTGAGACATGGTATCTGATATTAGTTGGGTGCCATGGTCTGACAATATCTCTCCGGGGAACCCCAGACGAGAAAATATAAGCCAAAGAGCATCTGCAATATCAGCAGTAGTAATGCTCTTCAGAGGAATAGCCTCTGGCCAACGTGTGCACATATCAACACACGTCAAGATAAACTGATGTCCTCTGGCAGACTTGATCTTAAATGGACCAATAATGTCTATGGCCATTTTTTGAAACGGCCGAATAGGAATGTCCGCCGCCTGAATGGGTGCAGCATGCCGTGGACCTTTGGATTTAACTTCCTGACATACTTTACAAGATCGACAATAAATCCGTATGTCCTTGTTTACCAATGGCCAAAAGAAAGCCGCAAGGACTCTTGACTTAGTACGGGAAAAACCCATGTGTCCAGCACACTGAGAGTCGTGAGCGTGCTGCAAAATTTTAACTCTCAAATTCTTGGGAACCAGGATTTGAGAATGACTTGACGTAATGGAGTCTTGAACCATACGTACAAGTACGCCATTCTTCTTTGTAATCCACGATTTACGACTTGTGTCTTTATTCGGATCACCTTTAGTTGCAAGAATGAAGAATTTCTTCAGAGTGGGATCATCTTCTTGCTGTTTTATAAACGAGTCACGAGAAATTACCAAGGGATTATCTTGGTTATGCACTTCATTATCTTCAGTAGATGAAGTTTGAGGCATATTAAGAGCCTGAGCTCTAGTGACTACAGCGTTAGCAATCTGCATGTTTTGCCTTTCCCACGTGGAAATTTGTTGCGGAGTGCATTCTTTGACTCCATGAATGCGACCGATGATGAGGTCAGCGATCGGATTCGGAAGAAGACATGCGTGTACATCTCCTGTAAAGAAAGGAGTAGCAATCCTAATGATAGCAGTAGAGTATTTCTCTAATGTGCCGCCAAATGTTACACATTTGACTACTTGTCCAGTGGCACGGGAAGGATCTACGAGTGACTGCCTAACACCAATTGTGGTGCATCCAGAATCAAATAGCACAGAGACTGGATTGTTATTCACTAAACCCTTATGTAAGACAAGAGAACCTCTTCCATCATGCGCGACTGATGCAGGAAGAGCAGGAAGAGGATGGCCACAGCTTAAAGTAGACACTGTGGTTGGCTCAAATAACGTTTTGCATTGGGGGCACTGAGATCCTCTCCCAAAATCAAAAGCGGCACATGCCATATTACTAGCATCATTATTATCTTTACTCTGTTTATAGGCTTCATGGGACTCTTGTTGTGCAGAGTTTGCCTGAAAATGTGGTTTATGTCTTTTGTTTTGAGATCTACCTCGGTTATTATCACCTCTGTAGTTATTGTTACCTCTATTGTAACCCCTATTTGGGTTTGAGTCATAGTTCCCTTGGTTACCATTATCATATTCATTATAATGAGTATCTCTGTAATTATGATCTTGTTGACTCCAAGACGGATAACCCTGATAGTTTCTATAATTACTTCCTCTACGGAAATTCCTATAATTATGACCACCCCTGTGTCGAGAGCTATCAGCTCGTCTCCAGTTCTTTGAAGAAGAACCCTGAAATGATTGGTTACCTTGGTTTTGATAACTATTATGGTTACCTTTTTTATCAAATCTGTTTTGAGGTCCCTGAAATCTGTGTGAATAATTGGGATTGTATGGTGTTGCTGAAGCAACTGGCATACTCTCCTTAATCTTAGTGTTGCCAAAAGTCACGTCGGGGTGTGCAGTGACATATTGGGAACAATATTCTTCCATTTCCTTTAGAGATTTGGGTTTACGCTCATGTATAAATTCAAGGAATGGTTTGTTCACACATGACATAATCTTATCTCTGAGCAACAAATCCATAAGTCCTTCATACGTTTTTTCTGTTTTGGAAAGCTCAATCCAACGATCAACTGTGAGACGTGCCTTTGCAGTGAATTCTGAGAATTCTACACCCGTCTCAGGCACCATCGTCTTAAATAAAAGGCGATAGCCTTCCTCACTTAGCTGATATTTTTTTATCAAAGCCGCCCTAATGACATCATAATTATCCTTATCTGCTTCTCCTACAAGGCATAATCTAGTCAAAGATTCACCTTTCAAGTTTTCTGATAATTGATTAGCGTATTGTGATTTATCCACATTATGTGTACGACAAGAACGTTCAAATCTATCCAGCCAGAATGTAATATCGTCACTGGACTGATTGAACGGTGGAACCTTAACCTTGTAAGTAGAAGGTTTACCATTACCACTAGATGCCTGATTAACATTACTCATACTTGTCAATCTCAATTTCTCTAACTCAAATTCATGTTCTCTTATTGCTTTTTTTTCTTCAGCTTCTCTGTCTAATCTTTTTTGTTCAGCTTCCCTGTCTAATCTTTTTTGTTCAGCTTCACTGTCTAATCTTTTTTGTTCAGCAGCAGCTTCTCTTTCTAATTTTTTTTGTTCAGCTTCAAATCTCCTTTCCTCCACCTGCATCTGCAATTTCTTTAGTTCAGCAGCAGCATCAGCTTCTTTTTCTAATCTTTTCTCTTCAGCCAGAGCTTTTCTCTCTTCTGCAGCAGCTTTTTTCTCTTCAGCAGCAGCAGCAGCTTTTCTCTCCTCTGCAGCAGCTTTTCTCTCTTCAGCAGCAGCAGCAGCTTTTTTCTCTTCTGCAGCTAATGCTTTGTCATATTGAGCAACTGCCCATTCTTCTAATTGTTGACCAGTCTTATCAAGGGCTTTCCCTTGTATAATGAAGTATTCTAATGTAGACATGATGTCTAACAATAATACTAATCACCTGAAATAATAATAATACCACAAGTTCTTAATGACTTGATTAATCAGTACACTATCCCAATATCTGTGGGTCACAAGCCTTAATAAGGTCTTGTATAACAGTAATAATAATCAAGTACTGGTTTATACCATAATCCAAGTGCAGTGCACAAGCAATAGTGTCTTATGAAATATACCTATATAAAACATATGTCAACCAACAGAATACATAAAGTACAAATAAGACTGACAATACGAAAACGTTTGCAGAAATCAAATAAATCAAATAGGGAAATCAATGAAAATAATCACTGAATCTGCAAGGAATAACAACACAAATGACGTCACAGTATATGAATATAAATTGTGAATAGAACTGAAAGATAGAAAAGGGTAGACCAACAAATTACAAACAAATCAAAACAAAACTAAAGAACAAAGAAATATTACAAAAATAACAATAATTACAGTCTTCACAGCTAACACAAAAGCAACAGTTGTCGCAGCAAATTTTCAATCAAGAAAATTGCACCTATAGAAAACGCCCACAACGGACCCTCTATGACGTGGGATATTCTGTTGTGAGGACGCCGCCCATCCTAAACACAACCCGCTGACATATAAACTAACATACTATACAATCATATAACATGTAAACATAAATATAGAAATTATGTGTATGATAGTATGTGTTGCAAAATAGGCTCAGTTTTACAGTAATGGCAAAGTTATTTTTGTGAAAATAAACAAACTGCCACTTTATTCAATTAAACATTCTGGCCTTAAATATTAAAGTTCATATATAGAAAACAAGAAGATCCATCGATGAAAATAGGACTTCTTAGTTCAATAATACTGTCTTCCTGTTAATATTGACAAGAATTGATCCAACTGTTCTGTGAAACTCTGTAATGTCTAATGTAAAAATGTCAACAACGCTGACCTACATACTGCATTCACTTGACAGGTCACGTGACGAAGTGTTGACAAAGAGCAAACTAATACTGCAAGTGTGTCGTATCAGCCACAGGAAACGGTCTGGTATCGGTAGTCTGTTGACTTCTCAACTTCTGCGAGGTCAAACCCAGAAAGCTGGTCCACCAGTTGATAAGTCTACTGCTGGAAGACAGACGTCAACAACGACTGTGTACCTTTGCTACAGTTTAATTGGACGTACACACTCGACAGCACGAATAGTGACAAATCACAGGTTGGCATAATACATCATAGTACAGTGGATAAATGGTCTTGCAATGATACATGGGCACTCATGTAGAATAATAGCATAATGGACTGTCAGTAGACAAGCACTCAGTATTGCCCATATATATATATCATCTGAGTTTACTGACAAAGCACGTCAGATTATAAACAACATTCAAGATGGCTTCTAGACCTAACCTCGTCTAGCGAAGATTCCTTGAAATAATATTCAGCACATATTTTTCATGCAATCATATTGAACCGCTAGTACAGGGTTCTCATGTGTAGCAGTGATCTCTGGACTCATCAAGCGATAATACGGGACATCCCTTTCTCTTCTTGAAAGTCACAAAATATTTGGATACAAGATGGCTTCTCTCGTGAGCTGTCACTCACGTTTGGATACAGATAAAGAATCTGTATTAAAGTTAGTCATTCATTAAATGTTCTCATAGCTCTGTAGATTCTATCATGATACAATTGACTTCATCATACAAGATATAGTGCTGCTAGGAGTGAATGTCATCTTCATCTAGTTAAATATATTCTCTCAGACGTACAAATCGTGCCTATCGAAAAACGGTGGCTTCGTAAGAGAGTTCATAAGGAGAATCTTTTGTTACCTTGGTATCAGAAATATGATTCTGCCATTCCTTGGCAATAAGAATGAACACTGGGGTAAAGCATACACGATAGGTCTAGACGACTATCACTTTCCCCATAAATACTGAGATCATTTTTTCCGGCGACAAGCCGCTACACAAAAATCACAGCCCCATCAGGACGAAGCCAAATCACACCTCTCTAGCGACACATCCGCCGAACAGCCCTTTGACCTTTCTAACGACAAAAGACCATATAGTTCGACTTAGATATGTAAAGATATACAGATATAAGACAGACTCGTCCTACCCAGACAAACAATACACATAAATTCAGGCCATAGATACACTGAAGCAAGAACAACCTATTTCTACCCAAACAAAGAATAAATCGCAGTAAAACTGGATTCATCCGCGGAGTTCGATCGAAGTGACGACACTCCTTTCAAGGGAAGTAACTCAATAATGACTTTTCCTTAAGCACTAAAAAGTATCTATTTTGTTTACAAAATATTTGCGAACATAACAAGCATACAAATGTATTATATTGTAAGATATCAAAGACTGCACGTAACAATCACCCAGTCTATGACTGTTAAAAATAGAGTGGTTGATAAGGGGCATACCTGTCATACTCTTGTTTTCACCTCAAAGGTTAGGTTGCTATGCCCAATGCTACATGTAAAGTTGGCATAGAGGCTTTTTATGATTGACACTGTGCAGCTTAGAATTCCATAAGCCCTCAGTATTTTCCATAAACTGTCCCTATATATATACTGTCAAAAGCCTTTTCAAAATCAATGAAATTAATGTATAGCTGTCTCTGCCATTCCGAGCACTGCTCTATAATGTTCCTGGGGGTAAATATATGATCTACACATCTTGTGTTCTTTCTAAATCATGCTTGTTCTTTCCTCAGTTTATGGTCTACTGCTTTTGAAATTCTCTGTATAATTAACCTGCTTAGTATTTTGCTGGGAACTGAGAGAAGAGTGATTCCTCTCCAATTATTGCAGTCTGCAAGATCTCCCTTCTTGGGCGATTTGACAATTATTCCTTTGTTCCACTCTGCTGGTGTTGTCCCTGTTTTCCAGACTTGTGCAAAGAGTGGTTCTAATAGTTCTGTCTTAAATATCTCTGCATTTAAGTTATCATGGCCAGGAGCTTTTCCATTCTTTAACCCTTTGATTGCTGTGATGATTTCTTCTTTTCGTGGAATGTCTGTATTAACATCTAGATCATTTTTAGCATCAGGAACATTCAACTGTGTTTCTGGTGGTTCCTTGTTCAGAGTTTCTCTGACATGCTCTGCCCATTTTGTTTCCTGTCCCTCTGCTGTCATGATGAGATTTCCTTGCTTATCTCCTGTAAAAATTACTAATGTAATATTGTTTGCACCTCATTTTCCGCTGATGATTTTAGTTATTTTGTATACTTTTCTTTGTTCATTTCTCAGTGCTGCCTCTTCTGCCTGTCTTGCAAGATCATCTAGGAAATGCCTTTTGTTGACTTGGGTTTGGTGTTTAACTACCTTGTCCAGCTGACTACTGTTCGCTACATAGTTGCTTTAACCTGGGAGACTTTGCTTCTGTTTTCTTTCTTTTCATTTCCTTCCACATCGTTATGGTGTTTAATGTTTCTGGTGTTATTCAGTCTTGATTCTTCCCTTCCTGGAAACCCAAGCACGATTTACTGCTTTCCTTATATATTGTTGAAATGGCATTGAATTTCTGGTCTATATCATCAGTCAATGTCTTTTCCTGACTTTTGGCAAATTGATATTGTCCGTATATCAGTTGCAAAAGCTCTTCTGGTAAGGGGGTCTTTCAATTTGCTGATGTCAAACCTTTTCTGTGTAGTTACAGTTGGTCCAGCCGTTCTGAGTTTCACTTTCAATTTTGCTACTACTAAATGGTGATCACTTCCCACCTCCGCACCTCTTCTTACCTTCACATCTTGTAATGCATATCTCCATCTACCATTAATCATAATGTGGTCTATCTGGTAAACAAGTTATTTACAGTATTTTCTCCTCTTGTAGTCAGTCTTTCAGGTGGTTGTGTCTTTTTTGTCTGTGTAAATCTTTCAGGTGTTCATGTATTTTAGTGTGCGTAAAAGTATGTATGTGTATGTTAAAGACTTTATATTCATTGAGGGTCAGATGTTTAAAAGCTTTCATATGGACGCCTGGGATTTTCAGACGTGCACCTGAGTGCAGCAATGATATTTTTTGAAATGTTATTTGTGTTCAACCGTGCACCAGTATTAAACTAGGCATGGCGCGGTTTGACGCATAAATGTGTTTGGATACAACCAATGTCCTTGAGGCAGATCCATAGATTCTTCATCTTGAGCAGATGTAATATGTTCCATGGTCTTATCCCAAGTCTAGGGAAGATACGGCCATGAAGTTAATTATAATCATCTGAGAGATGATGTTGTTATTCTTGTGCAAGATGTGCCAATAATCTTTTATCACCAGTATTTCAGCCAGAACCGGCTTGTTGAAGTATTTAGCCTCAGATACATATCCTCCAGAACCGTTACTGCAGAGCTTCAGTCTGACCAGCTATGTCGGCTGTTAGTGCATTCAGTCACGTTTTTAAGCATATCTTACAAAGACTCAAAAAGAATGTACCTATTTCTTTTTTTTTGTTCACTTACTTGACCACTGTGTTGAGAGACATGTAACAATTACCGGTTGCAACTCAACTGCAAAAGTTTCACTTGAAATACCCGCTGTGCGCATGCGCACTTCTTTTAAGTCTTTGTAAGGTATGCTTAAAAACTTGCAGAGATTATCTTACTTTTGTGATAGAAAGCATCCCCGTAGCACGTCATTGGGCTGAGAATAAATTTTTTGAAAAGGGTACAATCTTTTATGGACACTCTGTATATATATATATATATATATATATATATATATATATATATATATATATATATATATATATATATATATATATATATATATGCTCAAAGCTTTTAAACATGGTTATTTTTGTAAACCCATGCACCCTACCAATTTGTTGCCGTAGAGCTTCCGCTAACCTTGATGTGGCAGCGGCTAGTGCGGTCGGTCAGCATCCATAGTGACTGTTATTTACTGTGTACATTTTTGCCATGACCAAGCTGATGAAAAATGTCTAACTACTGATGTCAACATATCGTGAAAATAAAAATGTTTCATCACTAACTTTTGCAACGAGTCCAGCATCTCTTCGTTGCCAGTTGGTTGTACTGTCTTGACCCATTCACCATCGTTACCCAGTCTCATTGTCATTAGCCAGATCATCATCATATGACAAAGTAACGGCCCACAATATATTCACGTCATCTAGAAGTACGTCGGCCACATTAGCAGGCCTGACAGACCAGTCAATATCAATGACACCTAAAAGACGTATAGCAGGCGGTAACAGAAGTTCGGTGAAATTAGGAATAAACATAGTAACACAAGATGAACTTGATAGAACAAAATTAATGTAGAATTCAAGAATATGATGAATGGAGAAATAGACATAGATCAACTATGTATTATATATCAATCGATGAAGTAAAGAACAAAAGAAATGAAATGAAGAATAAGCATAAATGGTGAAAATTTAAAAAGGGTGACAAATCAAGTCAACGTTGCAAAGAACTGTTGCATCCTGTTGTTAACGCAAGTTTGAAAAAAATGAACCTAAAATCAGATTGACTAAAAAACGTGAATAAACAACACATTCTCATCATCATCATCAGTTGCCATCTCCACAACGAAGGTTGGCTGTAATGGATCTCCAACATCTTCTGTCTCTTGTCTTGGTGGTGCACTCTGATAGACTCTTTCCTGTCCATCTCTTGATGTTATCTTCCCACTTATAGCGCTGTCTTCCCCTAACACATTCTAAGGGTATACTAATTGAATAAGAATCTAGGTAGTATACTATTAAATTGTAAAATTATAAGCTATTCTTATAATCTAATGCGTATATAATATTGTGCATGTAACATGTCAGGAACGAATGTTGTGCTTCCATACAATAATTAGCCTATCTATATTTATAAGGTGAGTGTTTATTCATTTTAAATACCATAATTGTAGCAGTCATGTATTGTGGATGACATATAGTCAAACTTAGCCTTGTAATGATCCAAGAGTTAATGATAAATAATCACACAAGAAATGCTAAAATTTTCAATTCTAAGATAAATTTGTCACTTACTAATATAAATGACTCTAATAAAAGTGGCATGGTGTATCATTGTATACTGTTAACTATCACATTAATCACAGCTTTGTCTATTTAAAATGTTTGTTGGAAATGTGTATGAAAAACACAATAGTCAAAGAACCATATTGTTCTAAATGATAAAATTAATAGTTCTAAAAAAAACAATCCATGTACACTATGAGCATGAAGTGTAAGCTGAACACCAATAAAGTGGAGTTCATGGTGTTACGATTCATAATGAAAGTCACAAATGTGCTGTTTTAAGCATAAATGATACGAGTGTCAAGACGATAAGTATTCCAGTGTGTCAGTGGTTTCTTGTGGGCAGTGTGAAAGTACGCCTGCCATGACATTGTCTGTTCCACGAATGGCTTTCACGTTGAAATTGAAGGGCTGTAGGGTGATAGAATAACATGCAGATCTGAAACTTTTCAAATCGTTGCTCTTGAGGGCTGTAAGAGCTCGCTGGTCGGATTACACCACAAAGTGGGCACCTAGTAGAAGTCTCTGTCACTTTAGAATGGAATACACAAGTGCAAGTAGTTCCCGGTCCACAATGAAGTAATGTCATTCTGTTTCCGTCAATTTGCAATACACGTAAAGAACTGGGTGAAGTGTTCCTGGGTAGTTCTGCATGAGTGATGCCCCGATTCCCCTAGATCTGTGTGAAGTATAAAAGATACGTTTTTTGTTTGGGAGTCATAAAATAGGTGCAGATGAAAATAACAATTTAATCTTATCTAATGTGGCCTGGCACTCTTGTGGCGTAGTGTAGGAAGGATAAGAACTTATAGTAGTTAGAAATAATAGATATAATTAAGTGAAGCTTTTCTGGGATCACCCCGAGGAAGATTTGGCTCAAGAAATCCTGTTGGGTTTCTCCGCCGGCTGAAGGGAGACAAAGAGTGTAAATTCTCCTAACTAGACAAGGTCTGGAAAAGTTTGTAAGGAGATATTTGGTCTCTCGCTACCGTAGTCCCCTTCGCAGTTATCTATTATTATTATCCTTAATTATTACTGGGATTATATGTTATATTTTATGAGGCCTTCCCCCCCCTCCCTTATAAAAGAAGATAAACATCAGACAATATGTAACATCTAATAGAATGAACAAGTCATGGGGTACATTATATACACCCAATTGGTTTATTAAAATAAATGGATGGTGAATGATGGTATTGTCAATGGGAATTGTGTATGCTGTATGTTATACACGTCTCACAATTCAAGTATTTTCCTCATCTACTGGCTTGTGCTAAGAAATTGATAGGATGAGTTCCCTTTTAAACAGGAACTTATCCTTTTAGCCCCTGGCTGATAGTGAAGCGTGGTTGGTTGTCCTGTCTTCTTATGATGTTGCATTGGGTAGGTCTTGAATGGTTCGGATCTGCCTTCACTGTGCTCGACTCCATATTCTTCTCTGAGATTGGACTGTCAGTGCAAGGCTCCCCCATAGACTACTCGGAGATTGGACTCTAATCAGCAATTTAGACACGTGGCTTCACAGTGCTTTAACGCGGGAATTAGCATCGGTCTTAGATTAGGTCTGGCCCCCTCGCCTGCCAGGATGCAAGTAAAAGTTGCCTCGCTTGGCGCCAACTTTTAGCGTGTGATTTCCACTTGGGCATGTGACCAAAAGCGTGCCTCATGTGACTTTGGCATCTGAGACGCTCCAATCAATAACGTTAAAAGTCTCGTGAGGGGTTCCCCAGAGTGGGTTTAACTGGTTCTTTCTAAATCTAAGTAGTCTGCCCTAATTCTTCTTCTTCTTCTTGCGATCGCATCTTTGATGTTTACACCATCAGACGAGTTCTCATGATGAATTCGACTGTTGTTTGAAGTTCCTCTTTAGCTCCATATAGCTTTGAGTTTAGTGTTGAGTCATTGGGCCAGTATATCTTTCTTAACTGGTCATACAGAGGACAATCCTGTAGAACATGCTCAGCAGTTTGTTCGTTTAATCCACATGTGCACAGTGGTGAAACAGACAATCATTGCTTGTGCATGTGTTTATTCAGTTTGTTATGCCCTGTCCTGAGGCGAAAAATACAGATGACATTCAAAAATCTGGCCATCGATAATCCGGTTCCTTCAGTTTTCCGGAATGGATTATGGAGCGCATTTTTAAATTTACCTCGTTGGCACGCCACTGTTTTCTGGAGCCGTTTACGTTTTGATGCAGCTGTTTGGGTCTTGCTTGCACGTGTTAACAGGCATTCCTGCTCATTCCTTCTCATTTTATCATTTATTTGCTGCTGTATAGCTCCATTATGGATTCAGCAAATAAAAGAAGTGGTGTAAAACGTAAACATTTAATTTTCTTTCTTTAAAGGACTGTACAGGTAGTCATTTTCTGTTAAATATACAGCATATATAACCAAACAAAATCCGGCATTTTCAACAATCCGGCACTCCTCAGGTCCGGAGGTTGCCGGATTTTTGAATGTCAACTGTAGTTATCTGTCCCTGCCGGTCGAGAGTGTGATAGTCGTCTTTGGGTTGGTTCTGTTCTCTTCTGATAGTCTGGATAGCTCTCTTTTTCTCAAAGTATGTGACTTCATTATCTTCTTGTTCACATTCTCCTCCCTTTTTTGAAAGTTTATCTGCCTTTTCATTTCCGGGTACACCACAATGAGATGGTACCCACTGAAGTATGGTTCTCTTTTTGGCAGCTACCTTGTTTAGTTCATTTCTCAGATGCGGGAGTTTACCACCCTTGAGAGCTTGCAGGACAGACAGTGCATCTGTGAGGATGACTACCTGGTGGCAGTCAGAGTTGGTGTTATAAATCATATTTGCAGCTTGCTCTAGAGCTTGAACCTCAGCTGTATAGTTGGAACAGAATTTACCAGTGGGAATGTGCCTAGTCTCATAGTGGTTGTCAGGATATGAGATAAAGATACCGGCACCTCCATTCCTAACAGCATTAGTTGCTGATCCATCTGTATAGGCATGTATCCATGATTGATCAGGATAGCTTTCTTGGATCATACTCAATGTAGCAGTTCATTTTTGCAGATCATTATACTCACATCCACTTGTGAGACCACTGACTGATGTATTAATTTGGAGGGCATTGCTGGCCTGCTCCCATGTTACAGGGTATAGGGTGGGCTTCAGTGGTGTTGTCTTCATGGATAGGTCTTCTTGATGTGCCCTAATTCAAAACTGGTTCAAGGCCACTGAGGTCAGGTTTAGAATGACATCGTTAATCTAAAAATAGTACTAGACGATAGAAGAAAATTTACCAATGAGCAAAATTTGCAGCGTATTTTTACCGGCTTTCCAATCATGCATTGAAGATGAAAAAAAAAATGGTGTCTTGTAAATTTAATGAAGAGAAGATTGGGCCAGCCATCACACAAGCCCCTCCTCAAGTTTGATGTTCAGTCTTACTCCTCTGGTCCTGTCCTTCTCTTCCTTTACAGCTTCTCATTTCACCTTCATCCTTCAATAATCTCCTATTTCTCCTCGTTTGCATAAGGGTGTTTACTAAAAAATCTGCCCCTATGTTGTTCTTCCCATGTATGTACTCTGGTTTTCTTCCTGGTTTTCTTCCTGGTTTTCTTTGGATGCCTACGTCAGCAGCATTGCTTCCCTAGGTCCTATAACTGGTCTACCCTATGTGTTGAGGTTACCTGGTTACAATCCGAACAGGACTTCACATATCGAGCTATGTCTTCCATGATGCCTGATAAATAATAATGGGTGGCTATCCTTTGATTTGTGGCACCATTTCTCAGGTGTTCACTCAAAGTAGCAATGTGCTCCCATTCCATAACTTTATTTTTATATGTGGATGGCACCACAATCTGTCCATGACTTTTTAGCCCTCAGCCAGCTTTCCTGTGCAAGAGTCTGTGTTCCATATAGAAGTCCCTTTTTCTTTGAGGGTTATGTGAGTTTGGCAATTTGCCAAAGCAAGGCTCCAATTTGCTATCAGCTGCTTCAGCCCTTTTCTTCTTATTCGGATGAATTTCTAATTTAGGGTCCCTCTCTATGCATTTGGAGTCAGACCTGGTCTGGATGGCAGCCATAACCGAAGACTTTACCGGTTCTCCTAAAAAGACATATCTACGCCCTAACATCAGGGGGTACAAAGGATCCTCTAAAACTGTGGCATTGATTTCCCCTTCCACATAGTGACAACTGACTTGAATCTTTGCTATGGGCAAAGTTAAGGGTAATGCTCCCTTGAGTGACCCTTGGATATCCTTTGTCTCTGTGGTGAGTTGTTCGGGGTGCACTAGAGATTCAGAAATGACCATGTCATAGGACAAACCTGTGTCATACATCCCAATGACTTGTTTGCCATTCACGGTCGCTGTCACCTGTATAGGTGGGTCATGGAGGCTATTCTGACTCACTGTCAGTTCCTTTCTGTCAACAGCCCTTACCTGCAAACATGCAACATGATGTGGATGGTTTTTTTCCTTCTGCAATCTGCAGTATTGTGGTTGCTCATTTTACAAGTCTTACACCACTTTTCTCCATGCCTCTGAGGCTGAAAAGCTGGTCTCTGAGTAGTCTTATTGGCATAGTCTGGCTTGTCATGTTTTTTGAAGTTATGGTAAGGTAGATTCATTTGGTGGTCCGAGTGTGCCTGAGGTGTCGGCCTCGATAAGTCTTCTGGTTGGTTCCACCATGATGGGTCATTCTCTGTTAGCGCTGCCTGATAACGTTCCGCTAACTGGACTATGGATTCTAAAGTGCTGGCCCCATTCTCTGTCACGAATCTTCTCATGTCGGAAGTCATGGTGTCCTTCAGTTGTTCAAGAAGGACCATTTCCTTCAGACCTTCCCAACCATGAGAAAAATTCCCTAGGGCGCCCCACTTTTCCACGCAGGAATCCAGTCTAGCAGCAAACTGCGCAAAATTATCTCTGATTTCCATACTAGAATTATGGAACCTCTTCCTGTGTGCATCAGTATGTAGCTCATAACGTATAAGGAGTGCCTTTTTCAGAGTCATAGTCATCCTTTAAACCTGGGGGAAGCTTGCCATATACCTCATATGCAGTTCCTCTTAATCCCTGTGACAGTTTCAGGTTCCACTTGCTCCTCTCCAACCCAAATGTGGTGGCAAACTTCTCAAATTTGTCCAAATACATATTGATCAAGTCGGCTTGCTCTGAGAATGCTTCAAATGGAAATGTCAAGGGTCCTAAGTTTGACCCATGTGAGGATGGCAAAGGTTCTATGCTCCCCATGTGCAAAGAGGGCACATCATCTGACCATGGCAATAGGTTGCCTGATGATGTAGATGCTGTCGCACCAGCTACCGGTTCAACTCTTTGATCCTGTCCCTGTATCTCTAACTGCTTCATCTTCAGTGCATGCTCACGTTCATCTCTCTTGCTTCTTTCCTTAGCATCTACAGCTTTTATCTGCTCATCTATTTCTGCTAACTTTATTCGCTCTTCTTTTTCTGCTTTCGCTGTTTCTCTAACGTAATGCTTATTTGTCTCGGCACTGATAAAATTAGCAAGGTCCACCCCACTATATCCTAGATCTCTAACGGCCTCCCCTAGTGCTGCCCTAAGCTTAACTATTTCAGCCATCTTTTGCTGTTATAGTCCACACTGAGTAAGCTAGTGCTACCTTCCAAAAGTATTTCTAACACCAAGCAAATACTAATAATTATCAATCTGCTAGAGATGAAATTAATACCGTTATGCAGATTTAATGCTATGTAAATCAAAGAAATACAGAATCATTGATCTAACTTAATTAAAACACACAGCATATATAAAGGGATTCACCAAATCAATGCACTGAGCCAATTTCTATGGCAGAATTATTGCCTGATATTCTTAGGAAAAAAATGTCTCTCTTTCTTAGAGTTAAACTGTGTGAAAATACGTGTGTTCAAATGGCATACTGTAATGAATGAATGAATGTAGGCTATCCCAGAGGTATGATATATATGTGTGTGTGTGTGCGTGTGTGTGTGTGCATGCGTGCGTGCATGCGTGCGAGTGTGTGTGTGTGTGTATGTATATATATGTATGTATATATATGTGTGTGTGTGTGTGTGTGTGTGTATGTGTGTATGTATATGTATGTATATATATATATATGTATGTATATAAATGTATGTATGTATATATGTATGTATATATATGTATGTATGTATATATATATGTATGTATGTATATATGTATGTATGTATATATGTATGTATGTGGTAACAGCCCTCATTAACGCTGTATGAATTTATGTAAATTTACTTTATGTAGATTCTAATGATTCTCCTATATGCCATGTTGTATTTTATTATATCATGTCAGTACATATCAATGTATTTTCTGGAGAATAAAGATTCTGTTGTATATATATATATATATATATATATATATATATATATATATATATATATATATATATATATATATATATATATATATATATATATATATATCTCTTTCTTCTTCTTTGATCCTTAGCCACCGACCGTCAAAGCAGTCAGTGGCCATCACGCCTAGTGGCGTCTTGTAGGGCAACAACAAATTGATTCCACTTTGCACGGTCGGTGGCCATCCTTCGTACAGTGCCCCAACTCTGGTTCATTCTTTGCATCTCAGCCTCCACAGTCCTTCGCCAAGTTGTTTTTCGAAATATGTATATATGTATATGTATATATATATACTACTCATCAAAAGTCAAGGGCCACCCTATTATTTTCAATACACTTTTATATAAGGGCATAGAATGATTTAATGAAGGAAGTTTTTAGTAAAAATGGGTGTAATATCTTCCTCTGACAGTCCTCTATGCACGCTAAGCATAAAAACAACTCACCGACAACCATGGTGATCACGTGCAATTTGGTTTGCTGACCATAAATTCACATTTTTAATCTGTTTTTTCAAACTTCCGTACAACCAAACAGGTGAAGTAATCGTGCTGATTGACATTCCACGTGCAATGGCGACTTTTCGTGAACAGAGTTCACTCTTAATTTGTTTTACAATCAGCAGACTTAGGGTAGTTTCATCACTTGCAAAAACCATGCCACCGAGAAGAAGTCTTGACACCTTACAAAGAATGAGGGCTATAGCGTGGGTTGAAAGTGGTTTATCTGTCCGTGAGGTTGCTAGACGGCTTGCAGTGTCACACTCTACTATCCAAAGAATTTTGGAGAGATTTCAGGCCACAGGAAGTGTGGTGGATCGCCACCGGCCAGGTTGCCCTAGATACACCAATAGACATGATGACCAGTACCTCTTGTTGTCAGCCCTGCGCCATCGAACAGTGACTTGTTCCACTCTAAGATGTCAGCTGAGGCAAACTGTAAACGTTAATGTCAGTCAAAGCACCATTCGCAGACGTTTACATGAATTTGGACTGGCTGCTCGACGTCCTGCAGTCAGAATCCCTCTTACTCCTGCTCATCGCAGAGCCCGTGTTGCTTGGTGTCGCGAGCACATCCGATGGACAAGGCAACAATGGAGTCAACTGATGAATCTCGCTTCACTGTGTCATTCAATGATGGCAGGATTCGAGTTTGGAGACGACCAGGAGAGCGATTTACTGATGACACAATTTGAGAGGTGGATCGTTATGGTAGGGGTTCTGTCATGTTCTGGGGAGGCTTCTACAGGCACGGCAGTACCCCACTCTACATCATCCAAGGCAACTTGACCGGCCCAAGATACCAGAACGAAATCTTGAGACTAATTGTTCAGCCTGCTCTGGAGGCCATAGGTGGTAATGCCATCCTCCAAGATGATAACGCTCGACCCCATCGAGCTCGTGTGGTGAATGAGTTTATTCAGCAACATGGAATCATCAGGATGGTGTTGCCAGCTCATTCACCTGACCTTTCTCCGATTGAGCACCTCTGGGATGTCCTTGGTCGAAGATTGTCAACAAATCACCCCCTGCCAATGGATGTTGCACAGCTGACTGCATTTCTGCTTCATGAGTGGCAAGCTGGTCCTCAGGATACTCTTCGGACCCTTGTGGACTCAATGCGTCTACGCTGTCTTGAATGCCTTGCTGCAAATGGTGGTCATACCCGATTTTGAAATGTCTATTTGTCCAATATCTATTGTGTGACTATTGAAAAGGTGGGTGACACACTTCACAGCTTCATTGCGTTTGAATGTGTGTTTCCATTTCTTTACATGACATGTCAATTTGATATTCAATAAATGCCGTTTTGACTGATACCAATTACGTTTATATCAGATTTGTTTTATGGTTTCAACCAAGGTTTTTCTAAGTGGCCCTTGACTTTTGACGAGTAGTATATATGTGTGTGTGTGTGTGTGCGCGCGCGCACGTGCACGCACGCACACACACACACACACACACACATATATATATGTATATATAAAATTCAGATCCCGGACTGAGACCCCAGTGTGGCATAGCATAAGAAGGATAAGAACTTATAGTAGTTAGAAATAATAGATATAAATTAAGTGAAGCTTTTCTGGGATCACCCCGAGGAAGATTTGGCTCAAGAAATCCTGTTGGGTTTCTCCACCGGCTGAAGGGAGACAAAGAGTGTAAATTCTCCTAACTAGACAAGGTCTGGAAAAGTTTGTAAGGAGATATTTGGTCTCTCGCTACCGTAGTCCCCTTCGCAGTTATCTATTATTATTATCCTTAATTATTACTGGGATTATATGTTATATTTTATGAGCTTCCCCCCCCCCCACCCTCCCCCCTTATAAAAGAAGATAAACATCAGACAATATGTAACATCTAATAGAATGAACAAGTCATGGGGTACATTATATACACCCAATTGGTTTATTAAAATAAATAGATGGTGAATGATGGTATTGTTGATGGGAATTGTGTATGCTGTATGTTATACATGTCTCACAATTCAAGTATTTTCCTCATCTACTGGCTCGTGCTAAGACATTGATAGGATGAGTTCCCTTTTAAACAGGAACTTAACTTTTTATCCCCTGGCTGATAGTGAAGCATGGTTGGTTGTACTGTCTCCTTATGATGTTGCATTGGGTAGGTCTCGAATGGTTCGGATCTGCCTTCACTGTGCTCAACTCCGTATTCTTCTCTGAGATTGGACTGTCGTGCAGGGCTCCCCCATAGACTACTCAGAGATTGGACTCTAATCAGCAATTTAGACACGTGGCTTCACAGTGCTTTAATGTGTGAATTAGCAGCGGTCTTAGATTAAGTCTAGTCCCCTCGCCTGCCAGGATGCAAGTAAAAGTTGCCTCGCTGGGTGCCAATTTTTAGCGTGTGATTTCCACTTGGGCACGTGACCAGAAGCATGCCTCATGTGACTTTGGCATCCAATAGATGCTCCAATCAATAACGTTAATTGTTCTTGAGCAAGTGCTCTAGATGTTACTGCAATCGCAGTTTGAATGTACTGCTGTTCCCAGTCAGCAATCTGTTCCAGTGTACATTCTTTTACCCTGTGTATTCGCCTGTCAATAAGGTGGGTGACTGGATTTGAGAGCATACAAACTTTTATATGTCCCGTTAAAAATGGAGTGGCAATGTGTATGATGGCAGTTGGGAAAGTTTCCACTGTGCCACCAAATGTTACACATTTTACAGAATCATGTGTAGCACACAATGGGTGTATCAGTGACTGCCTGACTGATGGTCGTGCAGCCGGAGTCTTTTAAAGCATTCACTGGAATGTTCTTTACCAAACCCTTGTGTAGTAGTAGTGACCCGGTACCATCATGGGCCGTCAATGCTGAAAGGGTCGGGAGAGGATGGCCGCATCTCAAGGTAGAAACTGTGTTGCCCTGAAATAATGTAGTGCACTCTGGGCACTGTGCTGCAAGATTAAAGTCAAAAGAGCAAGAAACAGTGACATTATTAACATCATTGTTACACTGATTTGAATCAACACTGGGCTCAAGTTGAGCTGAGTTTGCTTGCCTATGAGATCTACCATTATTCAGAGATCTACCTCTGTATCATAATTGTGTTCCTTATTGAAACCTTTATTTTGGTTATATCTCCAGTTTTGATAGTCCCGTGACCTGTTGTCATTTTGAGCCTGATGTCTATTACCTGAATTTCGCATCCCATTATAAGTATTACCATAATGTTGCCAATTATTTTCAGAGTTATCATGTCTTCCATTTCCTGAGTTATTTTCATGGAAATGTTGAGATCTCTGGAATTGTTTCCACTCTCTTGGAGCATGAGAATTGTTACGTAGTTGGCTCTCTTTATGCGAAACTTTATTAAGGTTATATCTGCTACCAAAATTGCGACCAACACTCTGTCATCTAGTATGTATGGTGTTATTATTCGAAGACATAGCTGATGCTACTGGTAACACTTCCCTTATGTTAGAGTTACTAACGACTATGTTGGGGTGAGCTGTGAGAAACTGACATCCGATTTGTTTGGTTGCATCTAATTTTGCTGGTTTGCGTTGGAGAAATAACAGGTTAACTCAGGACATCACCTTGTCCCTCAGTATCAGGTCTATAACGGCATCATATGTGTGATCTATAGCAGCAAGTTCGATCCAACGATTAATTGTAAGCTGGTGGTCCAAGGCATCAATCGGGGAGCACAGAGACATGGTAGTTCAGGAGATACGAGGAGCTGAAAATGATAAGAGGTTGCAAAAGCAGTGCAGCAGGCCCAATATATATATATATATATATATATATATATATATATATATATATATATATATATATATCTAGATATGTTTTGCAGGTCTGCCAGATGTAGCACTGTACTGCAAAAAGTCAAAACTTTACTTCCTTTCAAGTCAGTTATTGAAGAATACAAAGTTGGAAAGGCAATGCTTGCAATGATGCTACACGAGTCAGCAGATGATGGGGTTAAGTCCATTCAGCCCACACTGAAAATGGAAAGGAAGTGGAGAGTGGAAGAAGCTGTTGATGCTGCCCCAAGAGTTTCTCAAACAGGGAGGTAATTGGATACACACAAACGAATAGACAGGGATTTGTTCATGGAGACATCTGCTGGTGGTCCAAGGCATCAATCGGGGAGCACAGAGACATGGTAGTTCAGGAGATATGAGGAGCTGAAAATGATAAGAGGTTGCAAAAGCAGTGCAGCAGGCCCAACAAGGCCTATTGACTACATGGGAAGGAGCCTTGCAAAGGTCCATGACATGGAATGATATATGGCACCTCTTAGGCTCAGCTTTGTTATTAGATCAGTGTATGACCTCCTGCCATCAGCCACAAACCTTGTGAGATGTGGAAAGTCGGATGATGAGCAGTGCCTCCTGTGCCATGAGAGGCAGACACTTGAACATGTGTTCTCATCTTGCAAGGTGTCATTAGGGCAAGGGCAATACACTTGGTGCCACAACAAAGTACTAAATGAGCTAGCTGCGACAATAGATCTGACAAGGATGAAGGCAAATAGCAATGTCAGGCCAAACACAGCAAACACATACTTTTTGAGAGCAGGAAAGTCAGCACACCCAAAACCGAGTAAATCAGGTAGCAGTTTACCATCTCTCCTTGACTGTGCAAATGACTGGGAAATGGCGGTAAACCTACCTGGATGAGGGGCATATCCAGAGAGTATCAGAAAATCTCGAAGATGGCCAGATATAGTGCTGCATTCTTCATCATCGCACCAGGTTATATTGATTGAACTGACTGTGCCATTTGAATCCAGATTGGAAGAGAACCATTTATTCAAAGTGGCCAAGTATAGTGATCTGGCCGTGGATCTGAAACACGATGGGTTCACTGCAAGGGTCATGGCTGTTGAGGTGGGTACAAGAGGGCTTATAGCAGCAATAGTGTAAGATTTATTGAAACTGTTGGGGCTGTGGGGACAGTCAAAAACAAGGGCACTGAAGAGGCTTAGTGAAACTGCAGAAAAGGCATCATGCTGGCTGTAGAACAACCGAATGGGCTATGGAAATCGGAACAGTAAATTCTATCCCCACCTGCATTACAGGAAACATCCGGAAAGTGGACATTTTTCTAAGTCCGCAATACATTGAGTTTTTTGTTGTATTGGTGAAGGGACGGTGGATTACAGGCAACATGCGGCGTATATTATATGAGGTGCCAGGCACAAGTAGATTTCAGTTGCTAGCGTGCTGTGGCTTCAAGCCTCGTTGGCTATGTGCAGGTGGGTCAGTGTCTGTCCCTAGTTGTGGTATGCTGTGGCACAAGAATTTGTTTTCAGCATAAGAGTTACTTTCACAATTGCCTCCAGCTGGCAGAATTGTGGATTTTAAAGCTGCAACCAAGGTGGAGTGGGTTCATTTTCTACATAAGACAACATCTTCGGCATCTTGTGGAAAAATAAAAGTGACAAATGTCGAGGTGTTGTCACGTGCTGTCCTCAAAGCATGTATATACTGCTTAGACACTGCAGACTATGCTGCTTTGGCCATTTCCGCAACATGGAAGATGGTCACATCCCAAAAGATATCTTCTACGGACAGCTAGCAGATGGCAAAAGAACAGTTAGGTGACCGCAGCTGAGGTTCAAAGATGTGTGCAAGAGAGATATGAGGGCACCGGACATAAATACAGCAACGTGGGAGGATGAAGCTGCTGATTGCACTGGCACGGAGAGTTTTAAGGGTATTTTGCATGTGTGAATGTTCCCATGCTCCAGCGGGAGTTTATTAGTCATGTGAGTTGTTGTGAGCTGGGAATGCGTGCATTGTAATAATTTAGCTACAGGGTTGTGAGCATTGCTTGAGACAAGCTGTTAGCTTTTGTGATGCGTGAATGAAGATCAGTTGAGCGTGGAAGAGTTTCACGGGTTTTAGTGAATATGCATGAAAGGGGGAGTCAGAGAGAATAGTGTGTTGGTTGGAGACGTGTGTAGAGTGAGTAGAGAGTTGAGCGAGTAGAGAGTAGACAGGAGACAGCGTAGAGCGTAGAGAAGAGAAGGGTGGATGTCTATAGTAGGGCGCAAGTAGAGGGCCGGAGTTGTGTAGTAGATGTTGCAGTAGTTATTCATGGAGTAGCCTATTTGTGGCTGTAGTTATTCCGAGAAGCAGAGTGTGTGCGGATACTCGGGATTTGTGATGTATCTAATATTTGGGGGGTGTTGGGAAGTCAGGTATTGGTAGTACCTCTGGTGAAGGAGCTGTCATGCCCTTTTCAGGGCAGCTCGGCCACCTTTGGTCCAAACCTGGCATCCAGCTCTCACCTGTGGCTCCTCGTAGCTGTCAGCATGCAACAGCGGCCACCCCCCGGGCAACGGCTTTGACAGGCCGGCTAAACTAGGTGAGGGTAGCCGAATGGTTATAAACCTTCGGTAAGTTAGGGTCTGCCTACCCATGCATGCGAAGACTGGATTCGATAGACTGCGCGGAAGAAACCACCTGTTGGTTCAACGGGCATGACGGCGATTACCAGCAACGCGCTGTGGAGCGTAAGGAGCACGGCGAGGCACGTAGAAAGCCCTGGTCATCCACTGCACCTGACTTTCATCTCCAGTCGTCTTGACTTGTCTTGCCACTGGATTCAGATGGACCCAGGCGAGAGAGTGAGGTCGTCGAATTGCGCAACTGATCCTTACTTTAATCCAAATCACCGCGCAAGTCACTCTTTCATCCATTCATCCATCCACTCACAACAAGTCCTGTGGCAATGGGCGAGCGGCGAAGCGGCAGGCATGGGTACGCTGGCAGTCATAGTCGCAGACCTACACACAGGCGGCTCAGGCCATATGGTCGTCTTCCACTGATCGGAGCAGCAGTGGGATTCGGCAGCCCCCTGTGTGTCTGAGCAGCCCTCTTTAGGAAAGCACTGCTCATCTCCATGGCATGAGGAAGGGGCTAGAAAAGGTGCCCTAAACATTGCCTGCTCCACCATTACCTAACCAGCTTACCGTGGTTGGTGGGTACCCTACTTCGGCGGGCGACATATAAGAAAAAGAAAGGACAGATTTTCCCCCCTCATTCTTGGCGCATGGAATGTGCGCACTCTACTTGACAAAGACTTTAACGCAAACAGACCTGAGAGACGAACTGCCCTGATTGGGAGAGAACTGGCCAGGTACAACATTGACATAGCAGCACTGAGTGAAACTCGACTTGCAGGCGAGGGCAAACTTTGCGAAAAGGGTGCAGGTTATACATTCTACTGGAGCGGAAGAGGAACTGAAGAAAGACGAGAAGCAGGGGTTGGATTTGCAATCAAATCAGCAATTGTCGGCAAGTTAGCGGGGTCCCCAAAAGGTATAAATGACTGACTGATGACGGTCAAGATCCCCCTGCTTTATGGAAGAAAACATGCCACCATCATTAGCGCGTATGCACCAACTATGACAAACCAGGATGACGTCAAGGATAAGTTTTATGAAGAACTACATGCAGTCATTGCATCAGTTCCTAAAGCAGATAAGCTCATCATTCTTGGTGATTTTAATGCAAGAGTAGGCTCAGATAACATCTCCTGGAATGGCACTATCGGAAGGTATGGCATGGGTCGCTGTAACAGCAATGGACTTCTTCTCCTACAGACTTGCGCAGAACATGACCTCCTTGTCACCAACACCATTTTTTGACTTCCTACCCGCAACAGGACCTCCTGGATGCACCCTCGCTCAAAGCATTGGCACTTAATTGACTATGTAATTGTTAGGAAAAAGGACAGGCAAGATGTCCGGGTGACCAAGTCCATGTGTGGTTGTTATATGTAATGATAATTATGGTGGATGTCTTTATGGTGAAGACGGTGAGTGTGGTTTGGGACAGTCACTCACAGTAGCGCACACACCAAGTCATGGAATGGTGTAACGTCTGATGATATGTTAACCATGGTTTATTACAATTATAACATCACGTAGATCTAGACGAATACAGTTACATCGAAACATGAATCTTCATAATGTAGTTAACACACCATACGGCCCTTACACATCCTGGCCTACAAAATCTCTACTCCTCACATCAGTGCACAAATACTGCATCTACGGCAGATATATAATAATCAAGGCCTACAAAATCTCTATACTTCACATCAGTGCACAAATACTGCATCTACGGCAGATATATAATAATCAAGGCCTACAAAATCTCTATACTTCACATCAGTGCACAAATACTGCATCTACGGCAGATATATAATAATCAAGGCCTACAAAATCTCTATACTTCACATCAGTGCACAAATACTGCATCTACGGCAGATATATAATAATCAAGGCCTACAAAATCTCTATACTTCACATCAGTGCACAAATACTGCATCTACGGCAGATATATAATAATCAAGGCCTACAAAATCTCTATACTTCACATCAGTGCACAAATACTGCATCTACGGCAGATATATAATAATCAAGGCCTACAAAATCTCTATACTTCACATCAGTGCACAAATACTGCATCTACGGCAGATATATAATAATCAAGGCCTACAAAATCTCTATACTTCACATCAGTGCACAAATACTGCATCTACGGCAGATATATAATAATCAAGGCCTACAAAATCTCTATACTTCACATCAGTGCACAAATACTGCATCTACGGCAGATATATAATAATCAAGGCCTACAAAATCTCTATACTTCACATCAGTGCACAAATACTGCATCTACGGCAGATATATAATAATCAAGGCCTACAAAATCTCTATACTTCACATCAGTGCACAAATACTGCATCTACGGCAGATATATAATAATCAAGGCCTACAAAATCTCTATAGCCCTGCGCAGGCATACATTATCCAAAAAACACCTTAGGGCTGACCACCTCAGTCAAAAACCCTGCACACACTGAACCCACGGGAACACACCCCGTTCACACAGTCACGAGAATCTACCGTTCTCTTAACACTGCTCTCAAAAATCCCTGCGGACACTAGCCGCGAGAGCTATTCACACATCACTTAAAACCAGTACAGAAACAGTTCATTATGACCAGAGTTCACCTGCTATCTGACATACTGTCTTCCACGAAACTAAGAGGAGATATCTTTAAACAAATCCATACCAATCTGTAAGCAAGTACTCTAACCCAAAATTAACTCTACTCAACACGTATTTCCCAAGATCATTTCCCTTTCATCACATCTGCACTTATCAGTGGTGCCGAATGTTGGACTGATCGTCGCCTCATTGTATCTAAACTTAAAATTCATATCCAACCAGCCAGGCGCCCTCAGGGGAAGAAAACTCAAAAGAGGCTGGATGTCACCAAACTAAAGAAGACAAAAATCAGTCATTTACTGACACCTTAGAAGACCATCTCAAATCTATCTCGCTAGACGGCCAAAGTGTGGAAACAAATTGGGCAGCCCTAATTGAGCAGATCTACAACACTGCTACAGAGGTCCTGGGTCCTTCCATCAAGAAACAAAATGACTGGTTTGATGAGAACTCAGATGATATAAAGCAGATGTTGGCTGAGAAACACCATCTCCATAAAGAATATTTAAATGATCCAAAATCTACATCCAAGAAAGACGCTTTCAACAACATGCGTAGAATCGTCCAACATAAACTACGCCAGATGCGGGTTTCATGGCTGAGTAATAAAGCAAATGAGCTCCAAGGCTTTGCTGACAGCCATGACTTGAAAAATTTTTACCTTGCACTCAAAGCGGTCTATGGTCCAACATCATCAGGATCATTTCCCCTCCTTAATGCAGATGGAAAAACACTAATTACAGACAAGGAAAAAATGCTCCAACGCTGGGTTGAACATTTTAATAATATTCTGAACCAGCCATCATCTATTAACAACGAAGCCATCATCTGCCTGCCCCAAATTCCTATAAATGAAGCATTAGATGATGTACCAACTCTGGAGGAAACTAAAAAAGCGATTTGTCAACTGTCTAGTGGGAAGGCCCCCAGCTCCGATTCAATTCCTGTTGAGGTTTATAAAGATGGCGGTGCAGTTCTGATAGAGAAACTTCACATGATCTTCCAGCAAATGTGGCAGAGTGAAACCATCCCACACGATCTCAAAGATGCGTCAATTATACTTCTATATAAACGTAAAGGTAATCGCCAAGACTGTAACAATCATCGAGGCATCTCTCTTTTATCAATCGCTGGGAAGATATTCACCAGAATCCTTTTGAATCACCTTACGGCTCATCTTGACAAAGGTCTTTTACCTGAAAGTCAGTGTGGATTCCGGAAAGAACGTGGAATCACAGATATGGTGTTCGCTGCAAGACAGCTACAAGAAAAATGCCAAGAACAGCACTGTGACCTGTACACAGCTTTCATCGACTTGACAAAGGCATTCAACATGGTCAGTAGAGAGGGTCTATGGAAGATCATGGCAAAATACGGCTGCCCAAAGAAATTTATCACAATAGTGCAGCAACTGCATGATGGAATGCAGGCTAGAGTTCAGGAAAACGGTGAGCTATCAGAGCCTTTCCCGTCTCAAATGGAGTTAAACAAGGGTGCGTATTTGCACTGACTCTGTTCAGTATCATGTTTTCTGCTATGCTGACTGATGCTTTTAGAGATGGGGACACAGGAATCGACATTAGATATCGTATTGATGGAAAATTGTTTAACCTTAGGAGGCTTCAAGCAAAAACCAAGGTCAAATCACACACCATCAGAGATCTTCTGTTTGCTGATGATTGTGCCCTCAATGCTGGCACAGAGGCTGATCTGCAGCATAGAGTGGATAGATTCTCCGAAGCCTGCGCCAACTTTGGGCTTACCATCAACACGAAGAAAACAGAAATCATGTACCAACAAGCTCCTGGCACAGTTTATACTGAGCCAATCATCAAGGTTAATGGTGAGAAATTGAATGTTGTGAACAGATTCACATACCTTGGTAGCACACTATCCCAGAACATTGTCATTGATGATGAGGTAAACACCAGGATCTCCAAAGCCAGCAGCACATTTGGCAGACTATACACCAACGTTTGGCATCGAAGTGCATTAGTCTACAGACAAAGCTGAAGGTGTACAGAGCTGCGGTGCTTCCAGTGCTGCTATATGCATGTGAAACATGGACTGTATGCAGGCGCCACGTAAAGAAGCTAAACCACTTCCATACAGTCTGTCTCAGGAAGCTAATGAACATCAAATGGCAAGACAAGATCCCGGATACCGCCGTTCTTGACAGAGCTGGTATCCCTAGTATTGATACTATTCTGATGCAGTCACAGATTCGCTGGGCAGGTCATGTAGTCCGCATGCCAGACCATCGACTGCCAAAGATACTCTTTTATGGTGAGATGCAGAAGGGTAAACGCTCCCATGGTGCCCAAAAGAAGCGCTTCAAAGACATGTTAAAGACGTCATTGAAAACCTTTGACATAAACCCAGACACATGGGAAGCTGCTGCGCAAGACCGAACTGCTTGGCGCACATCTCTTCATAAAGGTGCAGCGGCATGCGAATCATCCAGAAGAGCAGCAGCGGAACAGCGGAGACGAGCTAGAAAGGACCATGTAATAAAACCTTCACATGAAGCAAACATTCCCTGCCCACACTGTCCGAGATCTTTCCAGGCCCGCATCGGGCTCATCAGTCACCTTCGTACCCATAGACTAACCTAACATATTCCTAAATAATTGGATGAACAGAGTGGTCTTCATCACCCGTGATGGATGAACAACAACAATATTTGTAATGGCCCTACGTCCATTGTGACTTATTTGTGAATATAATATATTGTTGGAGATTGACAAAGCTGTTGGAGTTGTTCCTTAGACAGTGAGCTAGACGAGCGGTTTATAAGTGTTGTCTGACTTTCTACACATCCACCCACATACACCCTACTCGTCACATGCACCAAGTAGCAATGCTATTTATGGTCATGGTCCAAACACTTGGTCACATGGGCGGGCTTCAGATGAAGGTCGCTAGATTGGTATTGATAATAGATTGGGTGAAAAGAAGCTCACACAAGAAGCAGAAGAGCTTTTATATACATACATACACTGACTTTTTACAAATTTATTACAAGTGAGTCTTGTACAAATGTAATAATAATGTTGTGTTCAAAGTCTTGAGATTAGACATGACAAAGATTCAAACATTTGTGTGTTCTGTGCTACTAGTAGTGATGAATTAATGTGTATACCTGGACAGTTAATACAGTTCAAGAAGTGTTACCCTTCTTCCTCTTTCTTCCTGTCTGGTAAAGGGACTGTATATAACAGCACACTACCACAATATATTATAGATTTTGTTCATTAATCTTTCTGTGTCAATTATAATTTTTCTATAGATCTGAGTGTCATGACCTCTGTCTTCTTTAGACTGATGTTCAGACTCACCTGTAAGTATAGCCCACAATTGGTCTGAACATCAGTAGACACAGAAGACAGAGGTCATGACAATAAGGAACCAAAAGCTGGAACATACATACTTAGAATTCATAGTAACACTAGACAGTAGAACAAGCAAAGAAATCAACATCAGAATGAATAAAGCAAGAACAGCCTTTGCTAGTCTAAACAACATCTGGAAGTCCTCTCAGTACAGCACAAACACAATATTAAGACTATATGAGAGCTGTGTGCTTTCTGTGCTTCTCTATAGTGCGGAATACTGGAGAGTAACAGAGAAGGAAATGTGGAAATTGTCCTCTTGTCATACAATTTGGCTAAGGAAAATTCTCAGAATCTTTTGGCCGAATACCATCACCAGCCAAGAACTACTTACTTAGAGAAACCATAAGGACATGCACACCATCATAGCTGGCAGACGTTGCATTGGGTTAGCCACATCCTCAGCAGAGACCCTCATGCCATCACAAGAACAGCTATGCAATGGAACCTGGAATTAAAGTGAAAGAGAGGCTTGGCAAAAACAGCTTGGCAGAGAACTGTGGAGGCTGAGATGCAAAGAATGAACCAGAGCCGGGGCACTTTATGAAGGATGGCCGCCGATCGAGCTAAGTGGAAGCAGTTTGTTGCTGCCCTATAGGACGCCACCAGGCATGATGGCTACTGACTGCTTTGATAGTCAGTGGCTGAAGATCAAAAAGAAGAAGATAGATATGATATTGCACAGTATTCCGGGAAGGCATGATAAAGATATATGGAAAATTGTTTGTTCATTCATAACCCTCCACTCCCAAAGGAGCATAGGCCTTCAACAAACACATGCCAAGTCCTCCTGTCACGTGCCATCATCTCAAGTTCTTTCCATGTTCTCCTCATCATTTTCACCTCTGTTTCCAACTCTCTTCTCCACGTACTTCTTGGTCTTCCTCTGCCTCTCTTGCCCTGGGGGTTCCAGAACAAGGACTGCCTTGTAATGCTATCAACAGGTTTCCTCAGTGTGTGTCCTATCCATCGCCATCGTCTTCTTCTCATCTCTTGTTCCACTGGCACTTGTCCAGTTCTTGTCATCAGTTCCACATTGGTAACCTTGTCATACCATTTTAATCCCTCTATTCTACGCAAGCACCCATTTATGAAAGTCTGTAGCTTTTTGGTTGTTGTCTTTGTTGTTCTCCATGTCTCCGAGCCATACAATAGGACTGACTTCACATTTGAGTTGAAGATTCTTATTTTCGTGTTGGATCCTATTTCTCTTGATCTCCATATATTTCCCAATGCAATGAAAGCTCCTCTTGCCTTTTGTATTCTTATTTTGATATCGCTGTCTGTCCCTCCAACTTTGTCTATATTACTGCCAAGATATGTGTATGATTCTACATCTTGTATTGGTGTTTCTTCAAGTTCAACCCTGTTTTCATTACCTGCATTTATTCGCATTATTTTTGTCTTTTCCCTGTGTATTTTCAGACCCAATTGCTGTGACCTCTCATCGAGTGTTTTCAATTTGTCCTGCATCTGATTACGGTTATGGGACAGGAGAGCCAAGTCATCAGCAAAATCCAGATCATCCAACTGCTTAGTCAGAGTCCACTGGATTCCATTTCTGTTGTGTGTTGTCGATGATCTCATAACCCAATCTATTGCCAGCAAGAAAAGAAATGGAGACAAGAGGCATCCCTGTCGCACTCCTGTTCTTATCCCAAATGGTTCTGTAAGCTGTCCTTCATGAAGAACTCTGCACGTCATGTCTTCATAGGTTTTCTTTATTAAATTAATGATCTTCAGGGGAACTCCATAATGCCTCATCAATTTCCAAAGTGATTCTCTGTCCACACTGTCAAATGCTTTTTCGTAGTCCACAAATCCGATGTATAGTGGTGAATTCCATTCCAGACTTTGTTCAACTATTATTCTCAAAGTGGCTATCTGGTCTGTACATGATCTGTTTTGTCGAAAACCTGCTTGTTCATCTCTCAATTTCTTGTCTATGGACTCCTTTAATCTCTCAAGGATAATCCTGTTCAATACCTTTCCTGGCACTGATAGTAACATTATTCCTCTATAATTTGTGCACTCTTGTAAATTTCCCTTCTTAGGCAACTTAACCAGATATCCTTCCTTCCATTCTGCTGGTATCTCTTCTTTTTCCCAGACTTTACCAAGTAATTTATATAACATCTCTGTAGCCGTGTCGATATCTGCTTTGATGGCCTCTGCTGGAATGCCATCAGGTCCAGACGCTTTTCCATCTCTTAGAAGCTTTATGGCTTTCTTTATTTCTTCCTTCGTTGGTCTTTCACCGTTAATTTGTAGCTCTTCTTCTGCTGGCTGGATGTCCGGCGGGTTTTGTGGAGCTGGTCTATTGAGAAGGTCCCCAAAATATTCTGTCCACCTCTTCATTTGCTCTTGTATATTGCTGAGCAGTTTCCCATTCTTATCTTTTATGAGGCAACTTGTTTGCTTGTATTTCCCTGTTAGCTTCTTTGTGCTGCTATACAGTTCTCTCATATTTCCTTTGGCTGCAGCATCTTCTGCCTCTCTTGCCAACTCCTCAATATACTTTCTCTTGTCTCTTTTGATACTTCTTTTTACTTCTTTGTTTGCTTCTGTGTACACTTCTTGAGCCTTGGCTTTGGAACTTCTGGTTTTGCTTGTGTTTAACTCTGCTTTCTTGTTTTTTCTATCTTTTATCTTATTGATGGTTTCTGTTGTTATCCATGCTTTTTGTTGTCTTTCCCTTTTCCCCAGTATTTCTTCACATGTCTCCTTCCATACCGTTTTGACCTGCTGCCAATAGTCTTCTGTATTCTCTACATCTTCCAACTGTTGGAGCACTTGGAATTTGTTGGATACTGTGACCGCAAATTTGTCTCTTGTTTCTTGATTTCTTAGCTGTCCTACATTAAACTGTTGTCTATAATTTTGCATTGTTGCATATCTCTTGAGTTTCATTTTTACTTTGGCTATCAGAAGATGGTGATCTGATGCCACATCTGCTCCTCTATATACCTTTACATCCTGCAATGATGATCTAAACTTCTTCTTTATGCATATATGATCGATCTGATTTTCTGTTCTATGGTCTGGTGATATCCATGTTGCCTTGTGTATTCTCTTATGTGGAAACATGCTTCCTCCTATAGCCAGTTGATTTGAAGCACAGAAGTTTGCGAATAGTTCTCCATTTTCATTCATTACTCCTAGCCCATGTTTTCCCATGACTTCTTCAAATCCGGTATTGACTGTACCTATCTTTGCATTCATGTCACCCATCAAAATTGTGATGTCTCTTCTTTTTACTTTATCCATAATTTCCTGTAGTTTAGTATAAAATGCTTCTTTCACAGACTCTTCTTTGTCATTAGTTGGTGCATAACATTGGATGACATTGACATGAATTTTCTTTTTAGCTGTTTTGAAAATAGCTGTTATTATTCTGGGTCCCACAGCTTCCCATTCAATGAGTGCTTTCTGTGCTTCTTTAGATAACATAAGAGCTACCCCTTCACTGTGGTGTGAACTTTCGTCTTCGTGTCCTGAGGACAGCACCAATTCACCTGTGATGAGTTTCTTCCTGTCTACCCCCTTCCACTTTGTTTCACACATTCCCAGAACCTCGATTTTGTATTCCCTCATTTCTGCTGCTACTTGTGCCACTTTCCCTTGTTCGTTCAATGTCCGAACATTCCAGGTGCCAAATCTGGAAGTTCTCCTAGAAGAAAGAAGGTTAGTCAGCAACACAGATTCCTTTCGGCTTTCTCTGTGTTGCATCATACGCCTCCCCGCGAGAGGACCTTCCCCTGTCTTGGATGGCTGTGTTTTATTTTCTTTATTTGACTTGTCCATATTTGTTGAAGTTTTTTGTGGTTTAAATTTTTTTTACAGGATGGGGTAACCGGCCCCATGCCCAACCCTCCTTAGTCGCCTTCTACGACATGCTTGGCAGGGGACAGTGTTACTATTCTTTGCTCCCCTTTCGGGCCCCGGTAACACACGGGTGAAAATTGTTTGTACTTTGCCCTTAACCCACAGAGCAATTAAAGCAACTTATGTCATTAAAGTAAAACATAGCATTTTGCGTGCATTTAGATCCTGTCAGAAATATTGCCTTTCTAAGCTTCTTTGGATTTTTAATTTCATCTTTTTTTCCAAATTTCTTGTTTGCAAGACACCCGGAAATACAAATCTGTGCCATTGACATCAGTAATGTCATGAACAGAAATCAAAAATATTTTACACAAGTGACAGTAAAAATTTTCTAAAAATATAATATTGTATGTCCATGACATTCAGCAACATTTGCAAACATTCAATAGAGGCAAAGTAAATCTATGTAGACGTTAATCTAAACATTCAATAGAGGCAAAGTAAATCTGTGTAGACATTAATCTAAACATTCAATACAGGCAAAGTAAATCTATGTAGACATTAATCTAAACATTCAATAGATGCAAAGTAAATCTATGTAGACATTAATCTAAACATTCAATAGAGGCAAAGTAAATCTGTGCAGACGTTAATGTAAATATCTGTTATTAAAAAAAAAGAAGAAAAAAAAAAAGAAATGTGCTCACAATGAAAGAAATTGACAGGTTAGTTTACTTATCAAAATTCAAGCTATAGATTGAATTGTCATACTGCCAAATATTCGACTATTCACAATTTTCAATTTTGACTGTGCCGTAAACCTTTTATAGAACTACACAATTGAGGACATCTAAATGCTGATTGCTTATCGTACATTGATTATTTATTTCTATAAAAATTGCATATAATTTCAGATGTGCCTTACCAAGCTCAGAGCATCAACACCAATAAAAGATTGTACAAGAATGATTATACCAGTGCTGAATTGTTGACAAATGACAATTATGATGAGTCTGAGACACCAGAAAGTGACATAGCTGTGCATTCCATTATTTGTCAAGACAGATCAGCAGACATTGGTGAAACACAGAATGAGTTCAAGGTCACAGTTCAAGATAAAAGTGAGTCAGATGATATCATGAAGAAAAGTCATGAACTTGATGGGTTTGATACGAGTTGTGGATTTGCAAACAGAATGCAGAGTAAGGAAATACAGAACCCTTATGAACATGATGTTTGTGGTGTAATGCTAACACCTTGTTCTACTCTAAAAAAACCTAATAGAATACATACTGGAGAAAAGCCTTACAAGTGTGATGTTTGTGGTGTAGGGTTTACACGATGTCGTAATCTTAATGATCACAAAAGAGTACATACTGGAGAGAAACCTTACAAGTGTGATGTTTGTGGTGTAGAGTTTACACAAAGTAGTTATCTTAATGAACACAAAAGAGTACATACTGGAGAGAAACCTTACAAGTGTGATGTTTGTGGTGTAGGGTTTACAAGACGTAGTAGTCTTAATAAACACAGAAGAGTACATACTGGAGAGAAGCCTTACAAGTGTGATGTTTGTGGTGTAGGGTTTACACGATGTAGTAATCTTAATGAACACAAAAGAGTACATACTGGAGAGAAGCCTTACAAGTGTGATATTTGTGGTGTAGGGTTTACACGACGTAATGGTCTTAATAAACACATAAGAGTACATACTGGAGAGAAGCCTTACAAGTGTGATGTTTGTGGTGTAGGGTTTGCACGACATAGTAATCTTAATGAACACAGAAGAGTACATACTGGAGAGAAGCCCTACAAGTGTGATGTTTGTGGTGTAGGGTTTACAAGATGTAGTGGTCTTAATAAACACAGAAGAGTACATACTGCAGAGAAGCCTTACAAGTGTGATGTTTGTAGTGTAGGGTTTACACAATGTAGTAATCTTAATGATCACAGAAGAGTACATACTGGAGAGAAGCCTTACAAGTGTGATGTTTGTGGTGTAGGGTTTAGACTGTCTAGTAATCTTAATAGACACAGAAGAGTACATACTGGAGTGAAGCCATTCAAGTGTGATTTTTGTGGTGTAGGGTTTTCAGATAGTTCTAATCTAAAAGCACACATAAGAATACATACTGGAGAGAAGTTTTACAAGTGTAATTTTTGTGGTGTAGGGTTTACAGATAGTTCAAATCTAAAAGCACACATTCGAATACATACTGGAGAGAAGCCTTACAAGTGTGATGTTTGTGGAGTAATGTTTACACGATGTAATGATCTTAATAAACACAAAAGAATACATCTGGAGTGAAGCCATACAAGTGTGATGTTTGTGGTTTAGTGTTTACAGGATGTAGTGATCTTAATAAACACAAAAGAGTACATACTGGAGAGAAGCCTTTCAAGTGTGATGTTTGTGGTGTAGGGTTTACACAATATAATAATCTTAATAGACACAGAAGAGTACATACTGGAGAGAAGCTTACAAGTGTAATGTTTGTAGTGTAGGATTTATAGGTGGTTTAAATCTAAAAGTACACAATAGAAAACATACTGGAGAGAAGCCTTACATGTGTGATGTTTGTGCTTTAGTGTTTACAGGATGTAGTGATCTAAATAAACACAAAAGAGTACATACTGGAGAGAAGCCATATAAGTGTAATGTTTGTGGAGTAGGGATTACTCAATTTCAAGTCTGAAAAAAATACAGAAGAATACATTCTGGAGAGAAGTCTTACAGGTGTGATGAATGATGAGTAATGTTTACACATTTGGTTAATCTTAAAGCACATAAAATAAAACATACTGCAGAGAAGCCTGTGGAGTAGGGTTTGCACGTCATGTCATCTACAATCCTGCAAGCTTTCATATTGTTGAATAATTTATACAGTGGTAGATTATCTAAAAGGGACCCCAAGATGCAGCAATAGTGAATGCAGTCAGCGACCCATAGCTTGACTGCTTGCATCAGGACCAGCGAACCAGAGCTGGTCAAGACCGTACTCCACCTCCTTGTGGTGGTCCTGGAAACAGTCTGCAGCAGTGCAGTCTGGCTGAGCGAGTACGGATCAAAATGGGAAGGCAAACCCGGTCCCTAAAAAATGCCTGCAGAAGTCGGATGTGTCGACCGAAAGGTGCAGATATCACAGCTTAGGCGCAAACAGACACAACGCAACCACCGTCCTTTTCAGGGCAAACGAGGAAGAAGAAGAAGAAGAATGTCATCTAAAAGTACACACCAGAATACATACTGGAGAGAAGCTTTACAAGTGTGATGTTTGCAGAGTAGGGTTCTCATACTCTTCTAGTCTGAAAGTACACAAAATAACATATACTGGAGAGAAGTCTTACAAATGTGATGTATATGGTGTAGGATTTACAGGATGTAGTGATCTTAATAAACACAAAAGAATACATACTGGAGTGAAGCCATACAATTGCAATGTTTGTGGAGTAGGGTTTACACTTCCTAATAGTATGAAAGCGCACACACAATAAACACGTACCGGAGAGAAGCCTTACAAGTGTGGTGATTGTGGAGTGGGGTTTACACAGTCTTCTACTCTGAATGCACACAAATTAATACATACTGTAGAGAAGCCTTACAAGTGTGATGTTTGTGGAGTAGAGTTTACACAGACTTTTCATCTGAGAGCTCACAAAAGAATGCATACTGGAGAGAAGACGGGAAAGTGTGATATTTGTACGAGAGTTTACACATTCTTCTACTCTGAAAGCACACAAAATAACACATGCTGAGAGAAGCTTTTCAAGTTTAATGTTTGTGGTGTAATGTTTGCATACTTGGTTAGTACGATAGCACTTAAAATAACACATGCTGGAGATCAGTTTTGCAAGTGTGTCACAGCGTTATTTCGCAGTGCATCTAATGAATAGTGTTCGCTGTATTAAAATGTCTAAAGATAAAGGGTCTCACTGCTCGTCCAAGCAAAGTGTCCATTGAGTACACAGAGCTTAGCTTCCAGGGTCATGTGGTCGGCCATAATGTGATCAGACCAGAAGGAAACACTGTGACCAAAATCTTGGGAGTTGCATGTGCCGAAGACAAAGAGACAAGTTAAGAGTTTAGTGGCACTCATTAACTTTTATAATAAATTCATACCTAATTTTTCTACTGTTGCTTAGCCACTTACTGAACTTACAGCCAAATAAAGTAAGGTGGTCTAATAAATGTCAAGAAGGACTGGTTAGAATAAAAGAAGTATTTTCAGGGAAACCTATTTTGAGATTGCCAGACCTACATAAACCACTGATCTTACACAGCGATGCTTCCTCAGTGGGCATAGGGGCCTGTTTACTGCAAGAACATGAAGAGTCACTTCATCCGGTGTTGTACGTCTGTCGGAAGTTGCTGCCAGCGGAGACAAGGTACTCAATGATCGAAAGGGAATGCCTGGCGATCATGTGGACTATCTCTAACCTGGCAAGATATCTGTTGGGAGCGCATTTCTTCCTTCAAACAGACCATAAGCCGCTACTATTTCTGCAGGTGGCTAAGTCTACCCATGCTAAGTTGACACGGTGGGCTCTATTACTCCAGCAGTTCCACTTCACTATTCTCCCAATCCAGGGAGTACATAATGTAGTAGCGGACACTCTGTCCAGGTTATAATGTTGTGGTAAGGACAGGAGCGTCCTGTGAGAGGTGTTTACATGTGATAGTGGGTAGCAAGTAATTGCAACCACTGTAGAGGTGTTTTGTGTACATTAACAGTCATGTTTGTGCTAAATGTTATGCTTATGAATTTCATGTATTATGGCGCCATAAAGGCAATTTAGTATATGATTGAATCTTGTTAAGAAAGATTGTTTGTGCTATTTCGATATCAACACTAATGTTTGTTTATGTAGGAGGTGCTATTAGTATACAGGGCACTGGGTTATGGTCGACCAGGGGAGGACAGTCGTTGTCATTTTTCACGGCTGCCAGAACCTTGGGTAACCTGCTTCGTACTCATGTTGTGTTTTTTGGTTGGTTGGAGAATGCAGTAACAGCAGTGGTAGAGGAGAACTATGGTACTCTCTGTTCATATGAGGATATGCTGTTAGTGGCATATGGTCATCCAGACTCCTACGGGGGCCGTGCGAAGCTTCCTCCTGATGGAAGAAAACTTTGTTTGGGGGGGGTGGGGGGGTGGGTGGATGTCACAGCGTTATTTTGCAGTGCATCTAATGTCTTGTGATCATTGAATAGCCAGTCGGGAGATGCCGAGGTTAGTCGAACTGGTGAGTCATGTGACTACCGGAAGTCAGGGGGAAAAGGCGCAAAATTAGTCAGTGAGAAGTTAACCTTTGTCCGGGAAGGGCGTTTTTCCCTTATGCCAATGAGATCGCTGTGTGGTTTATATCGTAGACTGTAAACTGAGTGCCTGCCATGTTTTCGGACCTTGATGATAATTACGCTGTTAAGTCTAGAGCAGTGAAGGGTCTAGATCGTATTGTCTACAGGCCGTAGTTCAATAAGATGTCGATGATATTGAGTGTGTTATTGTCATAGTTTTGCCGCTCGGGTGAACAATATTTATAGCAGCCATTTGTGGTATAGTTTGTACCTTCTTGTATGGAGGTGATAGTTTAAGCTGCTAAGGCAGGTTTACAGTGGTTTTCTCATTACTGTATGTGACGCATTTTGATGGCCGTGTGAGGCCTTATTGTGTGTGTATATTATTAAAGGGAAGTACCTGTTGAAGGTGTTTATTACTTTTGCCAGCCATTGTTGTGTGGTCATACCCTTAGGAGGGCGAGCTTATAGTTGTTATTATAAACCTACACAGCAGCGGTGTAACCCGTGGAGTGTTCTCCATGATAAGTGGTTCTTGACAAAGTGTGATGTTTGTTGTGTAGGGTTTACACAGTCTTCTGTGCTTAGAGGCATATCTGGAGTCATCCTTTTTGTGACCACCAGGTGTGCACAATGCTACAGTATACATATGTGGAAGTGAACCTATGTCTGTGAGGCTAATTACATCCTCATTGACTCACTTCCAGGGATTCCCTCTGTGATGAAACTTGTTGAGAATCCAGCTTTGCACATTAAGCTTGGAGAAGTCACTTGAGCCTCAGGCGTAAATCTTTGACTTGGTTGACTGCATTCAGAAGGATGTAACTGTGGACCGAGTGATAGGCAGGGGAAGCTGAGAAGTGGCTCTGTGCAGGACATGACAATTCCTTGGGAGTGCCCAGAACCAGAGTACAGTATTTTAGCTCTGCATAGTTGGAAAGCCTCCTTGAATGGTGGGGAATGCACAGTATGCCACACACTTCTAACTCCTAGCTTGGGACCAGATGTGATGATCCTTGAAATGCAGACGCCAAGCTGGAGAAACTGAAGCTCATGACTACAACTCAACGCATTTCAGAATCGCAGAAGATCTACAATAAAAGCCTGGATCTACATTGTAGATAATACCAACTTGGTACTGGCTGCTAAAGAGTGAGAAGCTCAGAAATCCTAGTTCAGCAACAACAACACAGCCTTCTAGCCTTAATTGACACAAAAGAATACATACTGGAGAGAAACCTTACAAGTGTGACATTTGTGGAATAGGGAGAGATCCTAATAAACACAGCAGGATACGTACTGGAGAGAAGCCTTACAAGTGCGATGTTTGTAGTGCAGGGTTTACAGTCTTCTACTCTGAAAACACACAAAATAACACAAACTGGAGAGAAGTTTTACAAGTCTGATATTTGTTGTCAGATTTTTTCATTGCGATGATCTGAAAACACATCAAATAACACATACAGTTTAAAATGTGAAGTTTGTGAGGTGTTCTGTCTGATAAGACCATATAAAACACATAAACGAGAGAAGTTTTTCTAGTGTGATATTTGTGATGTAGGGTCTGCACAGTTTGTTGGTGTGGAAAGATGTAGTGAAGTAGTGTGATCATGTGTACAGATTTGTTCGCGTTTCATGCGTAAACATTGCACCTGGCCAGATTTTTTAAGAGATGAAACATCATACTTTTCCTCAATTTGCTAAACTATTTGAAAGACATTATTTTGCAAGGTTCTCATCTGAATTTCACTTCTGATGATTGAATTTCCATAGAATCAAGCAAATAATGTATCTACAGTCCTGCAAGCTTTCATATTGTTGAATAATTTATACAGTGGTAGATTATTTTCATATTTTACGTCGGTTTGACAAATTTTAGTTCTATTTGTTTATTGACACCTATTACAAAAAATGCCCAATGGGCTGATCACCCGTTGGCTTGTCACACCGATTACGGAAACAACGGCAGATGGATCTATTTGTTGTTGCCCTAAAGACGCCGCTAGGCGTGATGGGAAACTACAACAGAGAAAATCAATCTGCTGTTGCCCTTAAGACGCCACAAGGCGTGATGGCCTCTGACTGCTTGGTCGGTCTTTGGCTAAGGACGGAAGAAGAAGAAGAAGAAGATTACAAAAAATGCGCTGGGAATAATAAGACAGTATTAGGTTTAGTCATTTAAAACCTCGTTGTCTATTGTAAATTACAACAATTTTAATATCAAGTTAAACATTAATTATTGACATTATATATTATCCTCAGTTTTGCTGAGAGCGCTTCCTTTGACATAAATACAAGGTCCATTGGTAATATTAGGGCACATATCCAAATATACAGAGTCCGCTGGGAGGACAACATTAGACAATCTTTGAAGGACCGAGGACTAGAATGGAACCAGGCCAGGAAGAAGACAGCTGATAGAATGGTCTGGCGCTCTCTCTTCCAAACCTCTACACCTCACGGTAGAAGGGGAACGACTAAGTAAGTAAGTAAGTAATATCCAAATATAAAAGACCTTTTGATATGCATAAATAAAAGTGTGTTTTCGCAGATATTTATTTATTTGTTAATCAGAATTGACCTCACTGCACTACAGGCAAACCCAAAGGTGCTCAGTCTCCCTCAGCAAATGTCGAATAGTATGAATGCTAATTGTACCTGTAGCACGCTGGTTGCACATGCGATGGAAGCAACTTCTCTCACATCCATCACTGTTAGTCCCACGTTTGATGCCAAACTCCAACAGTCTCAGCCTTGTTGATTCATCCATTGCAGTGACATTGTCCAGAAGGTGATCATTAATTGCCCTTAGTATCTCTCCCTTATCCATGTATAGTGTCCCCACTATGGGTGCTCTCAAGGCCAGTCTGTCAGCTCTCTTATTGTATAAATATATATGTATTTCTATTGATTAATTACAGTGTGCGTTAGGAAGTGTGTAGATGTGTTTGAACTACTGTGTAAATTTCTGGAGGCAAAAGCCAAGCTTCTGAATATTCAAATACATTGAGAATGGTGGCAAAAGTGTGTTTATAAGTTTAGAAAAGTATTTAAATAATTATTTCTTGATGGAATGGACCACACAACAGGAACATAAGAAAGGATGAAAAGAATTAATTCACTGTATTGTTTGAGATATCACTTAGTATTTTTCACAAGACCTAATAAATGTATGGAGGCGAATCATGGACAGTTAGCTATAACCAAGGAATTGAAGAAAGATATATTCACAGTGAACTGAATTGAGTTATTGCTGATGTGATATGACCTGTGCGTCTATCTACACTCTGTCGTCTGAAACTATCTCTTACCTCCTACTTCTGTAGAAAGGAGATGGAGATAGGCAATATAGTGGTGAAATTGAATATATTTCAGGTTGTATCCTGTAGCTGACGTCCACCTTAAGGAGCTTGACTCTAATATAGGAGCTAGTGGTGCGAGTGCCCTTGATGCCATAGGGACGGTCACCCAATCCTAGGCCTGGAGGAGACACAATTTCCTGCCGGAACAGAGGTGGAACAGAATCAAAGCCCGTATTTAAAGATAAGTAGCCACACAAGGCTACTGTTCGGTTATTCCATCATCACCACAAAATAGTTTATTATGATCCAGCAAAGCATTTTATCTAGGCAACCGTCCTAGTCAGAAATAGACAAACTTAAGTAACTGGGAACAAGTTTGAAGCAATACTAGATAAAGACTGTCTTCAACAAAGTGATTTCAGCTTAAAGAGGAGAACATTTATATAATTCAAAAAGACTGTAAATAATTGTGACTAATTTTAAGTGTTTTTTTTGTTATTTACTGTTGTAATTGAATTTGAGTTTTCTTGAAAGATTTTCAAGCAGAAAATAAGATTTGTAAAAATAAATTGTAAATATTTACCAGCAGACTTACTTAAATTATTTAAGTTAAGTTACAGTTCTTGTTGGTAGATAGATTAGTTAATACCACTAGCAGAGCTAATAATACTAATAATAATAATATTAACAGAGGAGGATCTGGAGAGGAGCAAGTAGGAACTTAGAGTAATATATTACCATCTTCTCCAGGAACTTATACAGCTTGATCCTACCTTTGATATCTATACACCCTTACTCTTTTAGAGAAGGGGGTATTACTTATAAGACCAGACTCTTATCTGGCACTATCCTGGTATCACCTGATACAACTTTGTGTCCAGGATATCTTATAATTTCAATAATAGTAAACCCTCTAGTGACAATCTTTGGCTGGTGTCCGTCGAGGTGGAAGGTTGTGTTTTATATGCCCCTGATATGTGTTAGTCCACTGGTTTATTCGAAAATTTTATGATGACTGCATCTTAATCATTCAATCAATCATCTTAACTCTTTCAGTCCCAAGCAAAAAAGTGGGTTTGGCCCAAGCAAAAATGGCCACCCCAGTGCGTTTTTATTGTTGTTTGGAAATAATTTTTTTAAATGTTCATATGCATAAATAACTTTGTTGTTGTATATGAAACTGAAGGTAATTGGATGTACTTTACTCTTGTGCTACAAGTATAAAAGCTTTCATTGAAAAATGATTAGTTATTGAAGGTAAAATGGAGGATATGCGCTTAATAAAAATGATTTGTTATTCAAGGTAAAATGGAGGATATGAGCTTAAAAAAATCGCTTTAAAAATCAAAAATAAATATCTCAAAACAGAAACACGTTCACTCTTAAACACGTGCGGTATTTAAAAGAATGTACTTGCAGTCGGAAATGATGTTTTGGGTGGTTTGTGGGTAGTTATAATTAGAAACAGTCTCAAACAGGCACATATACTAAAGGCTTTTTAAAGTCGATTGGGCCAAGCGCGTCTAACCCCTGAGCCTTTATAAAGTCGATTGGGACTTAAAGAGTTAATACATGACCGATATTTGCCGCAACAATTTATATGAAGCGTATATTATTCCGTCAACATTTGCAGCAATGGCTATAAGACTATTTGTGGGTGCAGAACTTTACTGATGGCTAGTTTGCCTACGTATTCATGCCTTTTGGACAAGACAGAGGACTGTGTATATGAAATCTCATATGATAATTTGATTTAGGCTACGTCATTTCCAGTTGCAGTGTTCTAATAATAATAGCCCATTCAGTCATAACTGACTATGGGAATGTGCCCCTGAGGTGACAGCCCTCAGCTGCTTATTTTCCTGATGCTCCTTTTGACATTTTCTCCTCTCTTTGGCTTGTTGTGTGAGCTGCTTTTCGCCCAATCTGAGGTTGCGCCATAGATAGCATCACCACTTGGTGTGATTGGCAGCTTCATCCTCCTACGCTGCTGGATTTATGTCCAGTGCCCTCATATCTCTCTTGCACACATCTTTGAATCTCAGCTACCGCTGCCCAACTGTTCTTTTGTCATCTGCGACTGGCCCATAGAAGATATATTTTGGGATGCAGCCATCTTCCATGCGGCAGACATGGCCGAGCCAGTGTAGTCTGTGCTGTCTAAGCAGTGTATACATGCTTTGAAGGCCAGCACGTGACAACACCTCGACATTTGTCACTTTATCTTTCCACGAGATGCCGAGGATGTGGCGTAGACACTGTAAATGGAAGGTATTGAGCCTTCTTTCTTGCTTAGCATAGGTTGTCCGAGTCTCACTGCCATATAGGAGAGTGCTGGTGATGCAGGTGTTATATACCACAGCCTTGGTCTTCGTTGTGAGTTTGGAGTTTCTCCAAACACGCGACGTGAGACGGGCAAAGGTAGCTGCAGCTTTGCCAATGTGGCTGTCAATTTCTGTGTCCAGTGAGAGTTTGTCATTGATGGTAGACCCCAGGTATGTGAAGTGGTGCACAACTGCCAATTCATAGTTATCGATAGTGATAACTGGTGCAGCACCCGCATCCTGACTCAGCACATTTGTTTTCTTTAGACTTATTGTGAGGCTTAAGTCCTTGCATGCTTTAGTGAAGCGATTCATCAAGTTCTGAAGCTCCTGTTGGCTTTGAGTGATGACTGTAGCGTCATCAGCGAACAACAAGTCCCTTATGGTGACCCTTCTGATTTTTGTTTTTGCCTTCAGCCTTGAAAGATTAAACAGGCAGCCATATAACCTAGTGTGAAGGCATATTCCTTCAGCTGCATCTCTGAATGCATGTTTCAGGAGTAAGGCAAAGAAGATCCCGAAGAGCCTTGTTTAATGCCACTTCGAATGTCAAAGGGTTGTGATGTGCTTCCAGCATATTGAACTGTTCCCTTCATGTCATCATGGAATGACTTTATCATTTCCAGCAGTTTAGATGGACAGCCTATTCTCAGGAGGATTTTGAAGAGTCCATCCCTACTAACCAGGTCAAATGCTTTTGTGAGGTCTATAAAGGCACTATATGATGGCCTTTTCTGCTCTTTTGATTTTTTCTGAAGCTGGCAGAGAGAAAAGATCATGTCTGTTGTTGATCTACCAGCTCGGAATCCACACTGTGACTCTGGATATATGCGCTCAGCTAACTTGTGTAGTCGCATTAAGAGGACTCTAGCAAAAACCTTATCAACAATACTAAGGAGAGACATGCCTCTGTAGTTATTGCAATCACTTCTGTCTCCTTTATTTTTATACAGTGATACAATCTTGGCATCTCGCATCTCTTGAGGAATAGTTGTCTCTTCCCAGCACTGGCACAGCATCCTATGCAGAGGATGTAATAGCGTGCTCTTACAGCATTTGATCAAATCAGGAGGAATCCCATCACTGCCTGGTGCTTTGTCAGAGGCCAAGCTATCAATGGCCTTGCTGTGTTCCTCTAATGTTGGTTCGGCATCCAGCTCCTCCATAGTTGGCAGGTATCTTACAGCATCAAGGGCTGCAGGCGTAACGGTATTTTCTCTAGCGTAAAGCTCAGAGTAGTGCTGGACCCACCTCTCCATCTGCTAACCTTTATCGGTTAGTTTCTCTCTGTTGATTTCTTTTTAGCGGTGCCATCTTGCTTTTTGTGGAACCAGGGGCTTTCTTTATATCATCATACATTTGTCTAATGTTGCCTGTTTGCACTGCGGTCTGGATGCTCTCACTGAGCTGGAGCCAATAGTCATTTGCACAGCATCATGCAGTTTGTTGTACTTTGCTTCTTGTAGCATTCAGGATCTGTAGGGTTATAACGCTCGGTGAATGTTTGTATTCATTCACAGCACTGTGCTTAGCTTCAATGAGAGGTTTCATCACATCTGATGAAGCATCGAACCAGTCATTTGACTTTGCCGTTTTCTTACCAAAGATGGCAAGTGCAGTACTTTGAATGGTATTCTGTAGATGCTCCCGGTTCTCTGTAACAATATCATCATGCTGAAGGCTACTGAGCACTTTCTTGAAGGTCGCAATGAATTGAGTGATCATGACAGGGTCTGACATCTTGCTGGTATCAATGTGTGGTTTCCCTTCTTGTCTGACATAATAGGCTTTTATTGGTTGTGCTCTGATTTTACAGCAAACCAAGGAGTGATCTGTATCACAGTCTGCACTATGATATGAGCACGTGGAGAGCACAGACCTGAGAAGTGACCATCTGATGAGGATCAGATCCAGTTGGCGCCAGTGCTTGGATTGTGGGTGTCTCCATGACACTTTATGCTGGGGTTTTATCTGAAAGTAGGTGTTGGTCATGCAGAGGTCATGAAGGACACACAACTCTAAGAGCCGTTGTCCATTTTCATTCATCTTGCCAATACCAAACCTGCCCAGACATGAAGGCCATGAAACATTATCGGCACCCACTCTAGCGTTAAAATCACCAAGAAGAACAAGCTGTTCTTGCCTAGGTATGTTTTGATGACTGCTGCTAGATTTTCATAGAACTCATCTTTAGCTTCTGAGGCAGAGTATAGAGTAGGAGGATACACACTGACAAGGGTGATGGGACCTGCGCTAGTTTGCAGGTGGAGCATTAACAGGCGTTCTGATCCATTCTCACCTGGTTCAACCATTTTAGTTAGTGATTTTTTAGCACAAAACATACTCCGTTCCTTCTCTTAGATAAGCTGCCAACCAAGGATCATGAACCCTATCTGTCCGAAGCTGCTGGTTTTAAGGCGCCAGTCGTTTGCCTTTGCTCTTCTCCCGTCAGTGGAAACAGTTCTGTCAGGCTCAAATTGAGCCTCACATGTATGCCGGGCAGTGTTCATATTTTGCATTTGTTCTGCACAACACAAAATGTTACATCACACGTAACAATCTTATATGGAAGGCGTTTGAAATTAGCTGTGTCATGCTAAATTTCATGAAAGAAGGGGGGAGGAGATATATATACTGAAGTCAAACGGTTAAATTTTCTTGGTATAGCCACAATATATTAAACTAGATGATGTTTGGTTGACGACTCTTGCTGCATAGAAAGCTTACAGAGCGTAAGCGAAAGGACCCATATAATGTAGGACATTTTCAGACTCCAGCGCTGTATTCCATTGAAGCAAGACGACACCTTCCCGCAGGCCAAGACCCAAAAAATATAGGATTTCAAGAAAGAAGATTGGACTAATTATGATCGTCTTCTGAAATTAACCAGCAAGAAAACTCGACTTTATAATACTGACCACCACACATTTCTTGCAACCTACAAACAGGATAATATAAGTGGGATTATTATTAAAGTAATACTTAACTACTTGTAAGATGGCTTCATATCATGTGGTCCGACATTATTAGGAAGTCTTCTTGTACTAGACATCTGTAGAAAATTCGATTATAAAGGGTGAGTTGTGACATACAATTTTATATTTTGCATTTGACGTGTTTAACTCACTAGTGGTCGTACAAGTTCATACGAGACTGGCAACCTCAGCATATGAAAGTGATATTCATGAACCACCACAGCAAACGCTGGTGACTTCATCATGCCAGTTCTCACAAGAAACTAAACGCAGAAGTAACCCCAGCCTCTAAGTGGAGCAGAGAGTGGATCATGACGAAAATCAGGGTGTACATATTTATTGTATTAACATTTTTAAAAAGTATGTATGTATATTTGTTGTGAACATTACGTTTAATGAGATAAAGAATCTCCACTACTGTCGCAGGGTTCTTTACTAAATTTTAATGTCGAGAAGGTGGTGTGAATTTTTCTGTGTTGTGTTCATGAATGTTCTGTGGGGTTTCTCGTTGTTTGTCTTGACTTGATGTGTTAGGAGGTTTTCTGTGAAATTAGGCACTGCCCACAATACCACAGACTGTACAACACATCTGGAACACCACATTTAGATAAAATGTCCTCAGACGCCTGGCATAGACGACGTCTACAGATTTATTTACGTAATACATGATATTCCAATTACACGACACATTACAGTTCCAATCAGTATCCAAGATACGTCTTTCTCAATCATTATGAACACTTGGCGCTTCAAAAATCCTGCTAGTGACTTCTAGTAAGAAATGTAATGGATTTTGTGCGGATAGCACATGTAAGTCTGTCATTGACTTGTAAATAACGAATTGGCTACCTTGAGCTTCTGTTCACGGGCGAATATGCTCTCGTGGTTTATATGACTGTCACCAGACAGGTCCCAAGCTATTAGAAACCGTGGTTTATATAAAGATACTGTACTTCGTTTCTGAATAACTTCTCTAACGAACGGGCACACTGCAATCAGCCATCGCTGAGTGAATTACACAGCTCCTACTAGGTACCACAAAGTGATTTTTGTTTGCACAGAAGCACCAGAGAAAACAATGCAGTTTGGAAGCTCTTGGAAAACCATGAAATTGGGTACTTAATTTTTTTAGATCGGACAAAAAATAAAAATGTTACGGCATTTTTAAAAGTGTATGTACTTTCGCAAAGTTAAAAAAGTTACATCACACCAACTTCAGAGTGCTCCCGTTTTCTTAAATATAATCTTAGAACCTTCTCTGATAAACAGCATACAGTCTGCAATACACTGATTACATAAAAAAAACTATAGGGCTATATCATGAATAATTATCAATATATTTTAGACCAAATATTGCAAATCATTACCAAAAAATGTAGTATTTTGCATGAACATCAATTTTCACATCCTATTTCAAAAAATATAAAAGATATAAGCTTTAAATTTGTACATATTAATCTGCATACTACACACACATATCTCAATTTTTTTCACAGGATTTAAACATCTATTTGTTCTTGTATAATTTTTTAAAATGTGTCCAGAGGCCAATTTGTCGCATGGGAAGAAAAAAAGTGAAAATGAAGAAAAAAATTTTTTTTTAAGATACTGTCCATATTTCATAAAAAAAAATGTGTAGGCAATAATTAACAACATCTAAACAATAATTAACAACATCTAAACGCTACATTTTTTTTAAACAACTGGTTATTAGCATTTAAAAAGACATTTTTAAACTGGAGGAGAATGATCAAGGCGCACTCCTTCCCTGCGAGAGGGCAATGACGCCTCAAAACCTAAATGCTTCAGAAGTCCAAAATACAATTCTTTGATATTTCCTAAAAGTTTAATGTCCTTATCATTCAATATTAATGTCCTTATCATTCAATATTAATTTTCTGTATCTTAACTGAGCCTTAAGATTTCTATTCTAAGGGCATTTCGTCCTTTACAAATTGTATCCACATCCTCCTTTGTGGTGCACAGACCCCCTTGGCTTATGATTGTGTTATATAACTCTAACTTCTTCTCTGCATTCTTAACATCTTTCTCTTTTTTCCTCCTATTGTTGTCAGTTATTCGCTGTTTGATTTTTTCTTTAACTGCCCTCTCTGATTCTTTACTTCGTTTCTTCCATTCCAGTCTATTATAGTATTACATTACTCGTGTTTAGGGTTAACACTAACTTTAGGGTTAACACTAATCCTAAACCTAACTGCTACGAAAGAACACATAACTACACATATTCACTATGGAGCAAAAAGGTACGAGTAATAGGAAATTACCATATTATATTATAATATATTATATATAGCTACCGCGGCTCCTATTTTATGAAAGCTGTTTATATATATTTCTTCTTTTCGGGGAATTTTAAGACTATCAACTATTGGCTGCGAGTCCGGACATTTCAGTACAGAATCAGCTACGTTAATTATGGAATTTTCCGGTCTCCTAGCCTTGACTCAATTCATTTTCGCTTTGCGATATCCTTTGCCTTTGAAATCATAATTCACCCTATTATGTTTGCAAAATAAACCTTCATTCAATTACACATTAATCAAAACATGCATTTTTTATTCAGATTGGTAACTTTCTTAGCTTTTCAAGCTCTTGAAAAAATTAGATTGATGTTCGAATGTCTGAAGCGGACATAACACATTCGATCCACGCTCTGTTACACAAACTGTGCGATCGTGTTAAATTGCTAAATAATATTAAAAGTATTGTAAATTTTACATTTGAAGTTCAATACATTGTTAATAAGTGATATACTTACGTATAGTCAACCTCAAATCAGAAGATGTGATGATGTTTGCACATAAGCCAATAAAAGTGGCGTCTCGATCTTGATGACATCGGGAGTAATGTCACTGCCAATGGAACAGCCTCGCTGTCTATTTTTCGCTAAAATTTCTAGGCCTAACTTGAGCTATACAGAACTTACTCAAAGTCAATTAGCTCGACCGCCAAATATCAGAAGTCAATAAAATTTCACACGAATAAAGAAAAATGGCTCCCAAATCTTCTCAAACATGGCAAAGATTTATAACACCATTTATAATGTCAAATTTGGTAAAATTTAAACTTCACTTCGAGATATCACCGTTTTACACTTTGTTTTCTAATGTTTGCCATATATGAAACTAAAGATACACTTTTCCCCCTAAAAGTTGTGAAAACAGTGTGCAAATTAGTGGTTTGGCGGTCGAGCGATCCTCATTTGAATGAAGCGGGGTGAGACGAAAACGTTCGGAGTCCGTAGCAAACTACGCGTAACGCTGTTGTTTGTTTTATTAGTAAAAAAATACTTCAATAGCTTTTATTTTTTTTTAATTAATACATTTCAAAAGAGAAGAAGATAAAGAGTATTGTGATATAAATTTTATTACAATCTGCTTAATAGCAAAGGGACAGTGACGACTTAAACTTGATGAATTTCCCACAGTTTTATCCACTGAGCTTACATGAATCTATTAATCTCCAATAGAATTCTCACGTTGAGATATACAAAATCAATAATTATTCCACATACGTGAATAGGATGGCATGGGCCACAAATCTCCAGAGGGCAAAACGTCTCTAGCTCGCTCAAAAGCAAAAATCACACTGACTGTTCCTTTGTTCTACCAACGTCGTCAAAAAGGATACACGATCGTTGTAAACAGTCGTTAACCCACGACTTCGTGAGAGGTCATGTTGTGACTGTTTTATGAACACTAATATAAGCCTTTCTCATTTGTGTTAACACATCAACAATCATCATCAACAATGGTATGTGAAAATGTATTCATAGTTGAGAGGGTGTTTCGAGGTGCAAAAACTTTGATTCCAAAATAAACAAATTCACCAATATTACAATAATACAATGCTGCGCACCAACGAATGACAGCGATGAAGAGGTCAAGGATGAATTCTATCAATAACTGCAGAAAGAAATGGAAGACACACCTAGATATGATCTTATCAAAGTAATGGGAGACCTCAATGCGAAAGTTGGAACACAATAATGAAAGAGTAATTGGGAAATGCTGCAGCGGAACAGCAAACGAAAATGGGGATAGATTAATAAGTTTCTGTAGCATTAACAACCTGGTCATTGGAGGAACACTTTTCCCACACAAAGAAATTCACAAATTAACATGGGAATCACCAAATGGTCGGGACAGAAACCAGATAGACCACATCATGATTAACGGTAGATGGAGACATGCATTACAAGATGTGAAGGTAAGAAGAGGTGCAGATGTGGGAAGTGATCACCATTTAGTAGTAGCAAAACTGAAAGTGAAACTAAGAAGGGCTGGACCAACTGTAACTACACAGAAAAAGTTTGACATCAGCAAATTGAAGGACCCCCTTACCAGAAAAGCTTTTGTGGCTGACATAAAGAAACGATATCAATTTGCCAAAAGTCAGGAAAAGACATTGACTGATGATATAGACCGGAAATTGAACATCATTTCAATAATATATAAGGAAAGCAGCTAATCATGCTTGGGATTCCAGGAAAGGAAGAAGCAAGACTGGATAACACCAGAAACATTAAACACAATAATGAAGAGAAAGGAAAGGAAAAGAAAGAAAACAGAAGCCAAGTCCCCCAGGTTAAAGCAACTATATAGCGAACAGTACAGTCAGCTGGACAAGGAAGTTAAACGCCAAACCCAAACCAACAAAAGGTATTTCCTAGATGATCTTGCAAGACAGGCAGAGGAGTCAGCACTGAGAAATGAACAAAGCACAGTATACAAAATAACTAAACTCATCAGCGGAAAACGAGGTGCAAACAATATTACATTAGTAAGAGATAAGCAAGGAAATCTCATCACGACAGCAGAGGGACAGGAAACAATATGGGCAGAGCACTTCAGAGAAACTCTGAACAAGGAAATAGCAGAGACACAATTGAATGTTCCTGAGGCTGAAAACGATCTAGATGTAAATACAGACATTCCACGAAAAGAAGAAATCATCACAGCAATCAAAGGGTTAAAGAATGGAAAAGCTCCTGGCCATGATAACTTAAATGCAGAGCTATTTGATACAGACCCTGAGCTAGCAGCAGAACTATTAGAACCACTATTTGCACAAGTCTGGAAAACGGAGACAACACCAACATAGTGGAACAAAGGAATAATTGTCAAATTGCCCAAGAAGGGAGATCTTGCAGACTGCAATAATTAGAGAGGAATCACTCTTCTCTCAGTTCCCAGCAAAATACTAGGCAGGATAATTATACAGAGAATTTCAAAAACAGTAGACCACAAACTGAGGAAAGAACAAGCAGGATTTAGAAAGAACAGAAGATGTGTAGATCATAAATTTACCCTCAGGAACATTATAGAGCAGTGCTCAGAATGGCAAAGACAGCTGTACATTAATTTAGTTGATTTTGAAAAGGCTTTTGACAGCATACATAGAGACAGTTTATGGAAAATACTGAGGGCTTATGGAATTCCAAGCTGCATATTTTCAATCATAAAAAGTCTCTATGCCAATTTTACGTGTAGCGTTGGGCAGAGCAACCTAACCTTTGAGGTGAAGACAGGAGTACGACAGGGATGCCCCTTATCAACCACTCTATTTTTAACAGTCATAGATTGGGTGATGCGCCAGACAACAGAGGGCAGTCCAAGAGGAATAAGATGGACTACATTTTCTACATTGGAAGATCTGGAATATGCAGATGACATTGCACTACTAGCACATTTACATCAACACATCCAGGAAAAAACGGATAGACTTAATAAGTGTAACCAGCAGGTGGGCTTGGACATCAATCTAAAGAAGTCAGAGGTCATGACGCACAATGTGAGCAACCCTGAGCCCATATCAGTAAGGAATGAGCAACTGGAACAGACAGATACCTAGGATGCATAATAACACCAGACGGCGGAGCAAGCAAAGACATCAACAACAGAATGAACAAAGCAAGAACAGCCTTTTTTAGTCTAAAATTATTTCAGAGCTGTGTGCTTTCTGTGCTTCTCTATGGTGCGGAATGCTGGAGAGTTACAGAGAAGGAAATGTCGAAATTGTCCTCTTTTCACACAACATGCCTAAGAAAGATTCACCGAATCTTTTAGCCGAATACCATCACCAACCAAGATCTGCTTACTCAGAGCAAGCAAGAGGACATGCACACCATCCTAGCTGTCAGACGCTGGAGTTGGGTTGGTCATGTCCTCAGAAGAGACCCCGATGCCATCACAAGAACAGCTATGCTATGGACCCCTGAAGGAAAACGAAAGAGAGGCCGATCAAAAACAACTTGGCGGAGGAATGTGGAGGCTGAGATGCAAAGAATGAACCAGAGTTGGGGCACTGTACGAAGGATGGCCACCGACCGAGCAAAGTGTAATCAATTTATTGTTGCCCTACAAGATGCCACTAGGCGTGATGGCCACTGACTGCTTTGACGGTCAGCGGCTAAGGATCAAAGAAGAAGAAAACTTCACACCGCGAAACAGTCCTCAACAATATTTAAATATGTATAAACCGTGTAAATTGTAACATGTGTAAGTTGTTTTCGGCTGTCGAGCCACATTTTTTCTCGTCAGATTACCTGAATCAACAATGATTTTCTTCCTTTTCACCGGGTTTATCATTGATGCTCATGGTGTTTAAAATTACTGAGAAACAAAAGGGAAAGGGTTAGTTGAACCGACAGCAGGGACGGTGCCCGACTAAGTGTTAGGAACCCAAAACGTAGCAGAAACATGTGTTTTCTTCTAAAGTTTGTGGTACAAGTTGGTGATACGTACCAGTTTGTGGTACAGGTTGGTGATACGAGTCTGTGGATCAAATTCTTCTTGTCTATGCTAGATTCCTGCCTTCGACGGGTTGTGAAGATCCTTACTTTGACGTTAGGAGTGGTTACTCCTGAAACTAGGCCTGGGACGTGCCCTCACCACAGTAGTCTACAACTGATGAAGCAGTCAGCCTTGGGATGACCACAGTCGATTATCTTATCAACTGATAAAAGTTTTGTCTGACCAGTTTGTTGATTGTTGGTTAGACTGGGTAATTAGATAATCCTTTCTGGACAAACTGGCCGTAGAAGAAGTATTCATCTTGAAAGTGATTACCCGTAATAGATTATGAAGTCATAAGTGTAAAACATGATCGATAAAAGACGGAAGCTGGCATACCAAATACGGAGAGGTGACTTGTAAACAGTGCATATTTTTGCGGATATCACATAGGAATTACCCATGACAGGTAGGGGGAATATGCCCCATCTAAATATAATCATATTGCATGCTATTGGCTTGGTATTTGATGTGTAAAAATACATTTCTGATTGAAGCCCTGTCATATTGTACCAACCAGGTTGTGGACCCAATGTTGCTTTATAATGTAACGCCTTGTGAGTTTACAGCACTGTAGAACTGTGAAATTTGGCTCATCAAGACGACAGCCAAGCAAGCCAGAACAAGGAATAGGATCAGGATTCCATTTCAAAGGACCAGACAGCGTGCTTGAGCATCTTGTGGATTTACACAACGACAATTCTACATTTATTAATATGGAAAGCCCTAAACCTCATAGTGGCAGTCTATTGTAAAGTAACACCCCAGACTACGTGTAAGAGGCATCTTAATCAAGTTGCCCTAACTATTTCAATGAGCCAGAAGTCGGTATTCCTAAAAATATTTGTAGTGAGTTGAACATTTTATAATTCTATATTTTGCATTTATTAACATGTGAAAATTGCTAGTGGATGTCCAAGTCATACGTGGATGGCAACCTTGTCATATAGAATGCTGGTTTCATGAACCACCACTGCAAAAGATGGTGATTGCTTAATGCGGGTTTCTCATAGAGAACCAACAGCAGAAATAATCCCAAATCCCATATTAAGCTTGCAGTGGATGATGACAGAACTGATGTACATACTTATCATATTAACATTTTCAACCAGTGCATATGTAAATGTAAACATGTTCAATATAAATGCAATGGATGTTTTCCGCTAACTGGGATTAACACTAATGGATAGAGAGGGTAAAGTTCTGAGGCAGATGGGATGGTGGAATGGAAAGATAGGACACCTGATTTTGTGTCAGGAAACCCACTACTCATGAGAGTATTTGTTTCTCTCTTATTTCATGAGACTAGTCGGTGGTACCAATTGATAGTGCTATCTGTGAAAAAAAGTGTGAAGTACAAGTGGCCTTCAGTCAAAGCTAGACATCAACAGCAGACGTTTCTAAACAGACGCTGGATCATTATCACAATTACCCCACAATAATACGAGGGACGTGTTGTGGCCACCAGACTTAGTCAGTGACGAGAGTGCACCAGTCTACAACCTGCAAAGAACAAGCATTGGCTAGAGCAGAACGCAACCGACATCTTACTGGCAGCTAAGTACCCACTTAAAGCGTCCCAGTTAACTCTTTTCTTTAAACAAAAACTTTTGAAAAAACACCTTATCATCCCAAGTGATGAAATTTATTTTAAAGACGCTATCTAATGCACCCCACCCTTATTTATTTTACATTTGTTACCGATAATTGGCTATTACATTTTGTTATTTGTACGAGGTTTAGTCTTTCAAATGAACTGCACCCGTATGTCTCAATCATTTTAAATACCTGTAACAAAGCTATTGAAATAATCTTTTACTGATTTAAATCATGATTTAGGGGCTTATTAAAACGAAAAAAATTCTTACTCCTCGTAGAAGTTCAGGGAAGATAGAAAGTTTAAACTGCCTTGATCCTAATAGCCGTAGTACTTGATTTCTTACATTCCTACGAGGCTCCATAGAACAGACACCGTTGAAGATTATCAGTAGATACTATGACGTTTGGTCACTATTGGATCATCACTGCAGAGCAAAGGGGGGTGAATACCGTGATAGTTTTGAGAAAAAGAAAGCTGGAATACATCGTGACAACAGGCAATATTGAAGGCAACAGAGAATGACAAAGATATTGAACAGCTTGACATCATGCATAGAAAGAAGTCAACAACAAAATTGATAAATAATATTGGACACAGGAAGTGGGTGAGACATGATCGCTGTTACGGGTGGTATTTACTTCTTCATGAATATTATTATACTGAAGATGGTTGATGTAACTAGTCCATTTTGTGCATCGTGCTGTGCATGGATGAATGTCGTGGGTGTGCAGATGATGATGATCAATCCATAAAGTAATTCAAAATACTGAGGTGGCTGGGTCCACATACAATCAAACGTTTAATAACTTGACGATAATAAGTTCATTTGGCATTCTTATAAAGGTACATACATGTTTATGAATCATCTCACATGTCTTGTCTGGTCAATACATATCTGGCCGCTTTACTAGGGGTGGTTGTTCGTCCATCACGGGTGATGAAGACCACTCTGTTCATCCAATTATTTAAGAATATGTTAGGTTAGTCTATGGGTACGAAGGTGACTGAAGAGCCCGATGCGGGCCTGGAAAGATCTTGGACAGTGTGGGCAGGGAATGTTTGCTTCATGTGAAGGTTTTATTTCACGGTCCTTTCTAGCTTGTCTCCGCTGTTCCGCTGCTGCTCTTCTGGATGATTCGCATGCTGCTGCACCTTTACGAAGAGATGTGCGCCAAGCAGTTCGGTCTTGCGCAGCAGCTTCCCATGTGTCTGGGTTTATGTCAAAGGTTTTCAATGACGTCTTTAACGTGTCTTTGAAGCGCTTCTTTTGGCCACCATGGGAGCGTTTACCCTTCTGCATCTCACCATAAAAGAGTATCTTTGGCAGTCGATGGTCGATACTAGGGGTAGTATCCATTTGTAGTGTCGTTTTGTCACCACTCTGTAGGTTTCGTTCTAATGGTGTAGTTGTGTCTTGAAGGAGGTGGTAACGACATCTATCTTGATCGTGCTAAAACTGGTTACGCGAATAATGAATATGAATCGAGTGATCAGTTGAAAGAAACGTAATTTAAACAGTGGCACATCAAAACAAAGGCTGGTGCCAACCGAAATATCCGACAACTCCCGGATTCCAAATAACGACAATGTTTATTCAACGAAGCCGTTGGACTTGACAAAACATTCGACAATACTAGACAATCTTCTGATCAATGATGTAGGTACAGCATGTTCATTTCAGTAAAACCAATTAAGTATATTGCAGAACAAAATCCAGTCATCAATTTATAGCTGGTTCTTTGCATTAACAAAGTACATATACGAGGAGGCATATTAGATCAAACGGTAACTTTCATTTGACCCTTGACCGTGAATATAATATCGAGATCCCTGTTATGTCCTCTCACATCTGAGATCTCTTGAATAAGGAAGTTCCTAACTATAATGGCCTCATGATTGAGCATCATAACAAATATTTCAACATAGTGTCTAGTGACGACATCCATTGACGCCTAGACAGATAATATAAATATATTTGATTCACCTCTGTAATATCGCCGGTATTTTCAGTCCGGCCACTTTGGATAAGTAATAACGTAGAGTCCATTCCATTTTTTTATCTAACGTTTATCCCTTGAATATCTTCAAGATTTCATAGCTATCAACGCGGCGACTACTTTCCTTGTCTGATACCAGTGTTGTACGAGTATCAGCTGGAGGTCACACGTAAAAAAACGAATAATAATTCATACAGGAATTATAGATTAAGAATCTATTACCTTGCTGAGATGACCGAAAGGGCTATGACTTGACTTGCAGGAAGCCAGTCATCCAGCACGAATAGTAAGTTTTAATACAGGACTCCAAAGTCATCAGACAATCCGTCTGGAAACACCGAACCATTCCTTGGTTCATGGTGAGATACGTCATCATCTAGATCTTAGAAACCCGTGCGCTAAGAGTCTCTCATAAACTACATAGTGCACACACGTGCGTGATAAATCATACGCACAAATAATATTCCTATCATAAGAATGGTGCGTAACCTTTTAACACAGGCAGGACCTAAGACTGCCATCTATGTAAAAGTACGCAACACCATTCCGCTCAAGTAATGTGGGACAGATTATGTAGACATCAGAATATCCATAGAATTCCTTCTTAAAATTATTGCGAATCTTCTCGCTTACATTTCAATCCTCATGAACACATTGTGGCGGCCCTCGAAGTACTTCATGAAACATAAATTATATATTTCCTCCAAAATCTCAGGAGCTAGAACAAGTACTTCCTTCTTGTTTATTCCTCACATGTGCCTGAAACATATCTTTATGTGTATAATATTTATTTATTTACTGTTACAGACCTCGGGTTTCCCCTCTTTATTTGTTTATATCATGTAAGTCGAAAATAAACGTATCAATGTTAGAACAGCACAACGTCTTTGAAACACCAGTATATAAGGACAGCAGCAAAACGTGCTTCTGGTTCCAGCTATTGTTGTTGTTGTTGGTATTGTTGTTGTTGGTATTGTTGTTGTCGGTATTGTTGTTGTTGGTATTGCTGTTGTCAGTATTGTTGTTGTTTTTGGTATTGTTGTTGTTGGTATTGTTGTTGTCAGTATTGTTGTTGTTGGTATTGTTGTTGTCGGTATTGTTGTTGTCGGTAATGTTGTTGTCGGTATTGTTGTTGTCGGTATTGTTGTTGTTGGTATTGTTGTTGTCAGTATTGTTGTTGTTGGTATTGTTGTTGTTGGTATTGTTGTTGTTGGTATTGTTGTTGTTGGTATTGTTGTTGTTGGTATTGTTGTTGTCGGTATTGTTGTTGTTGGTATTGTTGTTGTTGGTATTGTTGTTGATATTGTTGTTGTTGGTATTGTTGTTGTCGGTATTGTTGTTGTTGGTATTGTTGTTGTTGGTATTGTTGTTGGTATCGTTGTTGTTGGTATTGTTGTTGTCGGTATTGTTGTTGTTGGTATTGTTGTTGTTGGTATTGTTGTTGGTATTGTTGTTGTTGGTATTGTTGTTGTCGGTACTGTTGTTGTTGGTATTGTTGTTGATATTACTGTTGTTATTGTTGTTGTTGGTTTTGTGTTGGTATTGTTGTTGGTATTGTTGTTGTTGATATTGCTGTTGATATTGTTGATGTTATGGTTAATGTTGGTATTGTTGTTGTTGGTATTTTTGTTGTCAGTATTGTTGTTTGTATTGTTGTTGTTGGTATTGTTGTTGTTGGTATTGTTGATATTGTTATTGTTGGTATTGTTGTTGTTGGTATTGTTGTTGGTATTGTTGTTGTTGGTATTGTTGTTGTCGGTATTGTTGTTGTTGGTATTGTTGTTGTTGGTATTGTTGCTGATGGTATTGTTGTTGTTGGTATTGTTGTTGGTATTGTTGTTGGCATTGTTGTTGTTGGTATTGTTGTTGTTATTGTTGCTTCTAGTGTTTTTGTTGATATTGTTGTTGGTGTTATTGTTGCTGTTGTTATTGTTGGTATTGTCGTTGATATTGCTGTTGTTATTGTTGTTGTTGGTATTGTTTTTGTTGCTATTGTTGTTGCTGTTTGTATTTTTGTTGTTGTTGCTTTTGCTGCTATTGTTGTTTTTGTTGCTATTGTTGTTTTTATTTTTGTTGTTGCTTTTGCTGTTGTTGCTATTGTTGTTGCTAATGCTATTATTGTTGTTGTTATTGTTGGTACTATTGTTGTTGTTGTTATTGATGTTATTGTTGATATTGTTGTTATAGCTATTGTTGATGTAACTATTTTTGTTGCTGCTGCTATTGTTGTTGTTGTTGTTGTTAATGTTATTTTTGCTATTGTTTTTGTAGCTATTGTTGTTCTTCTTGTTGTTGTTATTGTTGTTGCTACTGCTGTTGTTGCAATTGTTGTTATTATTATTGATGTTGCTATTGTTGTTGTCGGTATTGTTGTTGTCGGTATTGTTGTTGTCAGTATTGTTGTTGTCAGTATTGTTGTTGTCGGTATTGTTGTTGTTGGTATTGTTGTTGTCAGTATTGTTGTTGTTGGTATTGTTGTTGTTGGTATTGTTGTTGTTGGTATTGTTGTTGTTGGTATTGTTGTTGTTGGTATTGTTGTTGTCGGTATTGTTGTTGTCAGTATTGTTATTGTTGGTATTGTTGTTGTCAGTTTTGTTGTTGTTGGTATTGTTGTTGTCAGCATTGTTGTTGTCAGTATTGTTGTTGTTGGTATTGTTGTTGGTATTGTTGTTGTCAGTATTGTTGTTGTCAGTTTTGTTGTTGTTGGTATTGTTGTTGTCAGTATTGTTATTGTTGGTATTGTTGTTGTCAGTTTTGTTGTTGTTGGTATTGTTGTTGTCAGTATTGTTGTTGTCAGTAATGTTGTTGTTGATATTGTTGTTGTACAGTAATGTTGTTGTTGGTATTGTTGTTGTCAGTTTTGTTGTTGTTGGTATTGTTGTTGTCAGTATTGTTATTGTTGGTATTGTTGTTGTCAGTTTTGTTGTTGTTGGTATTGTTGTTGTCAGTATTGTTGTTGTCAGTAATGTTGTTGTTGGTATTGTTGTTGTACAGTAATGTTACTGTTGGTATTGTTGTTGTCGGTATTGTTGTTGTTGGTATTGTTGTTGTCAGTATTGTTGTTGGTATTGTTGTTGTTGGTATTGTTGTTGTCAGTAATGTTGTTGTTGGTATTGTTGTTGTCAGTATTGTTATTGTTGGTATTGTTGTTGTCAGTATTGTTGTTGTTGGTATTGTTGTTGTTGGTATTGTTGTTGTTGGTATTGTTGTTGTCAGTATTGTTGTTGTTGGTATTGTTGTTGTCAATATTGTTGTTGTTGGTATTGTTGTTGTTGGTATCGTTGTTGTTGGTAATGTTGTTGTCAATATTGTTGTTGTTGGTATTGTTGTTGTTAGTATTGTTGTTGGTATTGTTGTTGTCAGTATTGTTGTTGTTGGTATTGTTGTTGTCAGTATTGTTGTTGTTGGTATTGTTGTTGTTGGTATCGTTGTTGTTGGTATTGTTGTTGTTGTCAATATTGATGTTGTTGTCGGTATTGTTGTTGTTGTTGGTATTGTTGTTGTCAGTATTGTTGTTGTTGGTATTGTTGTTGTCGGTATTGTTGTTGTCAGTATTGTTGTTGTCAGTATTGTTGTTGTCGGTATTGTTGTTGTCAGTATTGTTGTTGTCAGTATTGTTGTTGTTGGTATTGTTGTTGTCAGTATTGTTGTTGTTGGTATTGTTGTTGTCAGTATTGTTATTGTTGGTATTGTTGTTGTCAGTATTGTTGTTGTTGGTATTGTTGTTGTCAGTATTGTTGTTGTTGGTATTGTTGTTGTCAATATTGTTGTTGTTGGTATTGTTGTTGTCGGTATTGTTGTTGTTATTGTTGTTGTTGGTATTGTTGTTGTTGGTATTGTTGTTGTCAGTATTGTTGTTGTCAGTATTGTTGTTGGTATTGTTGTTCTCAGTATTGTTGTTGTCGGTATTGTTGTTGTTGGTATTGTTGTTGTCAGTATTGTTGTTGTTATTGTTGTTGTTGGTATTGTTATTGTTGGTATTGTTGTTGTCAGTATTGTTGTTGTCAGTATTGTTGTTGTTGGTATTGTTGTTGTGTAAAGTTTCTTTCTTCTTTATTTGTTTATTTCCCACTCTGTAAAGTGTCAGTCTGTATGCTCTGTAAGGAAGAGTGGTGTGTTGTTGAGATCAGGCATGCCCCCAGTCTACCCAGCTGTAAATGGGTAACTCACCCTAGTCCTGAGTTAGGGAAGGCAAAGGCTCCAGGGGAAGCAGGCCCTAAACTTGGTCACTCCAACCGACGCAGGATGGTGTATGTATGAAGTAGAAGTGTAGAGTGTGATTACCGCGAATGGTGTACTGTTCGTGTGCTGACCAATATAACCACTCATACACTTGTGTCTACAAGGCACCAATGCAGACTGCTGGAATCTTTGTTTACTCAATTTATTCAGACGTACACACTGGGACATACGAGTACGTCATGGTATGTTGACATATCAATTTGTAGGTATACATAGCAGATCTGAAGTCATGACACATTCAGAAATAATGGGCAGTACATCAAAAGTTCAATTGTCATGATACATTATGGCCGCATCCCCCTATCTGACTAAACGCGTCAGTGAAGGCAGATCGGTAAATAACTAAAGTTACTTGACGTCCATAGTTTGTAGCATATATTATGAAACCACGAAAGAGGGGGTTTCTAGCAAGATTGAGATCTCCCTGTCACTGTCCGATAATAGGATAAATAATCTGTTCTCTTGGCAGTGATCAAAACATATGATGACCGAAATCTAACATGGCCGCCTCCCTGAGTTGTCGTTCACTCATTCATAGGAAGGAGAATATACGCCAGAGTTAATTTATAATGGGTATATAAATGATTTCATAAATGTTCCCATACAGCTCTACGGTGATCAGGTTAATTCACGTAGCCATAACCGCTGTAGGAAAGTCTGCCATCTTTGTCGATACAAAACACGACCCTAGCGATACGAAGCACAATGTTCCATCTAGGTCGAATCGACATGAGATCATCAAAATAGGGTCTGGCAATACATGGAGTCCGAATTATACATTGTACCGTACCTTAGGAGAGTCTCTAACATAAACTATAGTAGAGATACCATCTCCTTTAGAAGAAAACCACTTCATGAATCATATTTCCTTAAGAATCTACCAGCCCTTTGAAAAGTGCGTACCCGCCATTATCACGGTACATCGGAACTCATCACGACTTGTCAAGACAACTCATACTTCCGCTAGACCGGAATAACAAGAATCTAGTCCCGCCTACCCATCCAAAATATACAATATAGGACTGATATTTCTTGTACTAATAATATGTAATACATATGAATTCAGGCCATAAACATAATAAGCAAATTAATCTATTTTCTGGCCCTAAAAATAAGTACAAATATAAGAGCAATATCCTTGCGCCGGATCAATATCAAAAACGATTACTCCTATAATCAAAAGTGTGAATCAAACATGGATTATCTCGCTTTCCCCATAGACAGCATTTTCATACACAAATGAATGAATGTCTATATCTTTTCCATATTAAATAGCCATATCGATTTTTGTAATATGTGCGTCAAAATATGCACGCAACAGATTACCACACCCCTCGGAAAAAAAATGGTACATTTTTTTTTGAAATACATCTAGGAGCAACATACAATAGGCTCACAACGCACCAATACAATGCGCAGATGATAAGCATAAGTTTTATGACCTTAGAGAAAGTACTTCTCTAAGTATAAATATTTCCAGAGAGGTGTCACCAACGCATACTACAATATTAGCAATGACACAATTTCCACATTAGTTTATACATAAATTTCATCTAAGATATCTTAACATCATGATCATCAAAGACGAAAAACATTGAAAGATCAGCGGTGAATAAATATCAATGAACCGCTAAGTAGTGTTACAATCAATATATGATATATTACATATGTGTACACATTTCAACATAGAAACAACTGTATCAAAGTTGTATAACAGTTATGAATCATGTGGGCATCTAGACAAAATATCTGCCATCACATTTTCTGACCCACGGATAGCTCGCACCGAAAAATGAAATGGCTGTAGAGCAATCGCGTATCGCGTTGATCTCGCGCTCTTCAGATTTTTACTCTGAATAGCCGTAAGAGCTTTCTGGTCAGTTTCCACAATGAAATGCGCGCCCAGAAGAAATCTTTGCAGTTTAAGGATTGACCAAACCATAGCCAATAATTCACGGTCTAGGACCGAGTAATTCTTCTCTGCGGCATTTAATTTCCGAGAAATATACATCACAGGATGCAGAGTTCCAGAGTACTCTTGCATTAGTGCAGCTCCAATCCCGGTGGATGAAGCGTCACTACGAAGAATAAATGTCTTATCCTTAGAAGGCAATACTAGGATAGGTGAAGTAGAAAACATAGTTTTAACCTTATCCAAAGAGGATTGACATTCTTGAGTCCAATGGACTACATTAGGAGACCCTTTCTTTAGCAAGGAAGAAAGAGGTGACATAATGGAGGACAGATTCGGGATGAATCGTCCATAAAATTGTATTAGACCTAAGAGACTTCGTACTTGCTTTTTAGTCTTAGGAATAGAAATGTTAAGTATCTTACTTGTATTATGGTCTTCTGTTTTTAGGAACCCATGACCAACACGGTGTCCTAAGAAAGATATTTCGCTAAAACCAATACATGCTTTCGATGGTTTCGCTGTCAGGTTATGCTCGCGTAAGATAGACAATAGTTCATTTATACCATTATAGTGATCGTTCCAAGTATCACTGAAAAGACAGATGTCATCAAGATACGCAATGACATCTGAGCGATGAGATAGGATTCGACGCATCATGCGTACAAATGTAGCAGGGGCGTTCATAAGACCGAAAGGCATGAAATTCCATTGGAATAGACCCCTAGGCGTCGAAAAAGCAGTAAACGGTTTGGCGTGTTCGGATAGTGGAACTTGCCAATATCCCTTAGACAAATCGAGTTTAGTAAAGAAGTGAGAATTCGATAGTCTCGTAAGTAGCTCTTCTAGTAAAGGCATAGGTTCAGCATCAAATTTAGTCACTTGATTCAATTTGCGATAATCCACGCAAAGACGTATGTTATTGTCTTTTTTCCGTACTATAACCATCGGCGAAGAATATGCTGATGTGGATGGTTCAATAATTTTTAACTCTATCATCTCATCTAACTCTTTCTCTACCTGTGCTTGAAAATGTATCGGGATAGGATACGGTCTGACTCTTATAGGACTATGGTCAGTAAGAATAATGTCATGTTGAATGACATCAGTTTGACCAGGAATGTCAGTAAGGACATCCTGAAATTGTTCTAACATAGTAGAAACTTGTTTCTGCTCTCCTGGAGATAATTCTGGAGAAATTGCAACATCTTTCCATGATTCATTAGAGTGAAGAGGAATCATTGGAAAAGGTAAATTTACATCCGAGAAACTCGTTTCCTCATCCTGTATTACTGACAGAGATGAGTACTGTCCATGTTGGACTGGAAAATCGTCCGTTGCCTGGAAAACAGGTTGTAAATAATCAGGACGTTCATGGAATTCCGTGAGCATGTTGATGTGGAAGGTTTTACGCTTCCCGTCAATATCGACGATATAGTCAACATCGGAAACTTTTGATATTATATCGTACGGACCTTTCCAAGAAATGAGAAGTCTATTTTCCCTACAAGGTAGCAAGACAAATGCTTTGTCACCTGGACAAAGTTGTCGCAAACATCTCTTTTTATTGGCAAATTCCCTTGCCTTCTGTTTCGCAAATTCAGAAGAAGCAGTTGCCAATTTGCATGCTTCAATAATCTTGTGTCTAAGTGCGATGACATATTCATAAGAGGATTTTGTGTCATCGACAATATTATCAGCAGTTATAAGATCATGAAGTAAGGACATAGGACCTCGCGGTTTCGCGCCAAAGACAAGTTCAAAGGGAGAAAATCCTGTATGTTCGTTGGCGACCTCTCTATATGCAAAGAGAGCCGCGGGTAAAACCCTATCCCAATCCTGAGGATGATCTTCTGTTATCTTACCTAGTAGGTTTTTCAGAGTTCTATTCAAACGTTCCACCATCCCATTGGACATAGGATGATAAATACTACTCAGCGATCTCTCTATCTTCAGAGTCGACATTACTTGAGACATGGTATCCGATATGAGTTGGGTACCATGGTCGGATAATATTTCTGCTGGAAACCCCAGACGAGAAAATATTAACCAAAGAGCATCTGCGACATCAGCAGTAGTTATGCTCTTTAGAGGAACAGCCTCCGGCCAACGTGTGCACATATCAACACACGTCAAAATAAATTGGTGTCCTCTAGCAGACTTTATCTTAAATGGACCAATGATGTCTATCGCCATTTTTTGAAATGGCCGAATGGGAATGTCTGCAGCCTGAATAGGTGCATCATGGCGTGGACCTCTGGATTTAATCTCTTGACATACTTTACAAGATCGACAATAGATTCGTATGTCCTTATTCACAGCAGGCCAAAAGAAAGATTGAAGAACTCTAGCTTTAGTACGGGAAAAACCCATATGTCCAGCACACTGCGAATCATGAGCGTGCTGTAAGATTTTAACTCTCATATTTTTAGGCACAAGGATTTGAGAATGAATGGACTTAGCGGAGTCTTGTACCATACGTACAAGTACGCCATTCTTCATCGTAATCCAAGATTTACGATTTGTATCCTTATTCGGATCACCTTTTGTTGCCAGAGTAAAGAATTTCTTTAGAGTAGGATCATCTTCCTGCTGTTTGATAAAGGAATCGTGGGAAATCTCCAAGGGATCATCTTGGATCTGCGCATCATTATCTTCAGAATGTGAAGATTGTGGCATATTAAGAGCTTGAGCCCTAGTGATTACTGCATTAGCAGATTGCATATTAACATTTTCCCAATTAGAAATTTGCTGTGGAGTGCATTCTTTCACTCCATGAATGCGACCGATGATAAGATCAGCGATCGGATTCGGCAAGAGACATGCTTGCACCTCTCCTGTAAAGAAAGGCGTAGCAATATTGATAATGGCAGTGGAGTACTTCTCCAATGTGCCACCAAATGTTACACATTTGACTATATTGCCTGTAGCTCGAGAAGGATTTACGAGTGATTGCCTCACTCCAATGGTAGTGCACCCCGAATCGAAAAGAATTGATACCGGAGTACCATCTATTAGGCCCCTATTAAAGACAAGAGCACCCCTTCCATTATGCGCAATTGACGCATGGAGAGCGGGAAGCGGGTGACCGCAGCTTAAAGTAGAAACTGTGGTTGGATCGAATAATGTTTTGCATTGCGAACACTCAGATGCTCTAGCAAAATCGAAAGCGGAATTTGCTACACTGTTGGAGTCTTTTTTATCATTATTCTGATTATCGGTGTCGTGGAACTCCTGTTGTGCAGAGTTAGCCTGGTAATAAGATTTACCATGTCTTTTGTGTTGTGATCTACCTCGGTTATAATTGTCTCTATAATTATTATTGCCTCTGTTATAACCCCTATTTGGGTTTGAATCATAATATTCATGATCATAATCATCATGCTCATTATATTGAGTATCCCTGTAATATTGGTTTTTTTGTCTCCATGAAGCACTTGGGTAGTTCCTATAGCTACTCCCTTTCCGAGAATTTCTAACATTATGGGTACCCCTCGCGTGTCGAGGACTATCAGCCCGATTCCAGTTCTTCGAAGAAGAACCCTGATTTGAGTGGTTATCTTGGTTTTGATACTTATTCCAATTAACCTTTTTATCAAATTTATTTTTAGCTCCTTGGAATTTGTGTGAGTAATTCTGATTATATTCTGTTGCCGAAGCAACTGGCATACTCTCTTTAATGTTAGAGTTACTAAGAATCATGTCAGGGTGTGCCGTGGCATACTGGTCACAATATTCTTCCATTTGCTTTATTGTACCAGGTTTACGCTCATGTAAGAACTCTAGGAATGATTTATTTACAGAAGACATGACCTTGTCTCTTAGCAATAAATCCGTAAGACCATCAAATGTTTTCTCTGTTTTGGATAATTCAATCCATCGTGAAAGTGTAATTCGTGCTTTTGAGATGAAATCTGAGAATTCTACACCTACCTCAGGTCTCATTGTTTTAAACAAAAGACGATAACCTTCCTCAGACAGCTGATATCTCTTTATCAAAGCTGCCCTAACAGCATCATAATTATCTTTGTCGGCCTCTTCAACAAAATATAACTTACTCAGGGACTCCCCTTTTAGATTTTCAGACAACTGATTCACATACTGTGATTTGTCAACATTATGAGATCGACAAGCCCGTTCAAATCTAGAAAGCCAAAATGTTATGTCATCACTGGTAGGGTTAAACGCTGGTACCTTGACCTTGTACACAAAGGGTTTACCATTACCACCAGATGCCTGATTAACATTACTCATACATGTCAATTTTAATTTCTCTAATTCAAACTCATGTTCTCTTATTGCTTTTCTCTCTTCAGCTTCTCTATCTAATCTTCTCTGTTCTGCAGCAGCTTCTAATTTTTTCTGTTCTGCAGCAGCAGCAACTTCTAATTTTTTCTGTTCTGCAGCAGCTTCTAATTTTTTCTGTTCTGCAGCAGCTTCTAATTTTTTCTGTTCTGCAGCAGCTTCTAATTTCTTCTGTTCTGCATCAAATCTCCTTTCCTCCACTTGCATCTGCAATTTCTTTAGTTCAGCAGCAGTATCAGCTTCTTTTTCTAATCTTTTTTCTTCAGCCAGAGCTTTTTTTTCTTCAGCAGCAGCTTCTCTTTCTAATCTTTTTTCTTCAGCCAGAGCTTTTTTTTCTTCAGCAGCAGCTTTTTTTTCTTCTGCAGCAGCTTCCCTTTCTAATCTTTTTTCTTCAGCCAGAGCTTTTTTTCCTTCAGCAGCTAATGCTTTGTCATATTGAGCAACAGCCCATTGTTCTAAGTCTTTTCCAGTCTTATCAAGAGATTTTCCTTGTGCAATAAAATAATCTAATGTAGACATATTGTCTTCTTAAATCAGAAACCTGAAAAAGTAAATAAATTACCCTCTTTCACTTTAATGGGAGACAAGTCTATACCATAGACTTAGTCTTAGTCCAAACTTGTATGGTTTATAATAACCAATGATAACTTGAGTACCTGTGGACAACAATAACTGTATCTCAAATACTGTGGGAGACAAGCCTTACAAAGGTCTTGTATACCTCAATGTAATCAAAGATCACTTGGGTACCTGTGGAAAATAATCATAAAGTACTGATCTGTACTATACTATCAGTGTATACCACTATAACTCCTGTGTCATATGTCAACTAAAGACATTACAAAGGACAAACAAGAAAAGACAATCTGAAAACATTTGCAGAGATCAAATTAAATTAAATAGGAGAAATGAAAAAAAAATGATCACAGAATCCGTGATGATAACTGCAATAAGATAACAAGACAAATAACGCCACAGTGTATAAACATAAGGGTGTAAAGAAATCAAAAATAGAAAAGATGAGACCTACAAATACAAACAAATCAAACAAAACTAAGGAACACAAAATTATTAACAAAAACAACGAAGAAAAGAACACCTCATCACAACTAACAGAAATAGCAGCAAATTGTTGCTAACAAATTTCCAATTAAGAAAATGTGTACCTATAGAATACTAGTACCAGACCAATGTCACTCGGCATACCTTGTACTAGTCACACAGAACATAAACTAATTTAATACATAACAAATAACATGTAAGCATAAATAGCATATAGCATACAATATAATTTATGTCATGAATGGAATGTGTTGCAGGTATAGTGTTGTAAAGCAGGCACAGTTTATTTAAATAATAATAACTTGCCACTTTATTGAGTAATAGATTTAATTCTAAACTATTACACTGTCAATTTTTCTCTGTTGAGCATATGAAGATCCAACGATGAACTATGCACTTTATGTTCAACAACACTGTGATTCTTCTGTACGTTGAGAAATGTCAACAATACTGCTCCAGATATTTTCTACACTTGATACCACTGTCCTGTGTAATACTGTCTGTACAGCGAAAAACTGTCAACAAGCGCTGACCTAGATACAGCATCCTATCGGTAATACAGGTCAAGCTGACATCGACTGTATAGCTGTCCTACTGGTGTTGATGTGTTCAAACAAATGTTCTTTCAGCTGTAAACTGTGATTCTCAACACAAAACTGCGTAAGCTGGACCCAGGAATCTGGCTCGCCACTGTAAAGTTTCTTTCTTCTTTATTTGTTTATTTCCCACTCTGTAAAGTGTCAGTCTGTATGCTCTGTAAGGAAGAGTGGTGTGTTGTTGAGATCAGGCATGCCCCAGTCTACCCAGCTGTAAATGGGTAACTCACCCTAGTCCTGAGTTAGGGAAGGCAAAGGCTCCAGGGGAAGCAGGCCCTAAACTTGGTCACTCCAACCGACGCAGGATGGTGTATGTATGAAGTAGAAGTGTAGAGTGTGATTACCGCGAATGGTGTACTGTTCGTGTGCTGACCAATATAACCACTCATACACTTGTGTCTACAAGGCACCAATGCAGACTGCTGGAATCTTTGTTTACTCAATTTATTCAGACGTACACACTGGGACATACGAGTACATCATGGTATGTTGACATATCAATTTGTAGGTATACATAGCAGATCTGAAGTCATGACACATTCAGAAATAATGGGCAGTACATCAAAAGTTCAATGTCATGATACATTATGGCCGCATCCCCCTATCTGACTAAACGCGTCAGTGAAGGCAGATCGGTAAATAACTAAAGTTACTTGACGTCCATAGTTTGTAGCATATATTATGAAACCACGAAAGAGGGGGTTTCTAGCAAGATTGAGATCTCCCTGTCACTGTCCGATAATAGGATAAATAATCTGTTCTCTTGGCAGTGATCAAAACATATGATGACCGAAATCTAACATGGCCGCCTCCCTGAGTTGTCGTTCACTCATTCATAGGAAGGAGAATATAAGCCAGAGTTAATTTATAATGGGTATATAAATGATTTCATAAATGTTCCCATACAGCTCTACGGTGATCAGGTTAATTCACGTAGCCATAACCGCTGTAGGAAAGTCTGTCATCTTTGTCGATACAAAACACGACCCTAGCGATACGAAGCACAATGTTCCATCTAGGTCGAATCGACATGAGATCATCAAAATAGGGTCTGGCAATACATGGAGTCCGAATTATACATTGTACCGTACCTTAGGAGAGTCTCTAACATAAACTATAGTAGAGATACCATCTCCTTTAGAAGAAAACCACTTCATGAATCATATTTCCTTAAGAATCTACCAGCCCTTTGAAAAGTGCGTACCCGCCATTATCACGGTACATCGGAACTCATCACGACTTGTCAAGACAACTCATACTTCCGCTAGACCGGAATAACAAGAATCTAGTCCCGCCTACCCATCCAAAATATACAATATAGGACTGATTCTACTTGTACTAATAATATGTAATACATATGAATTCAGGCCATAAACATAATAAGCAAATTAATCTATTTTCTGGCCCTAAAAATAAGTACAAATATAAGAGCAATATCCTTGCGCCGGATCAATATAAAAAACGATTACTCCTATAATCAAAAGTGTGAATCAAACATGGATTATCTCGCTTTCCCCATAGACAGCATTTTCATACACAAATGAATGAATGCCTATATCTTTTCCATATTAAATAGCCATATCGATTTTTGTAATATGTGCGTCAAAATATGCACGCAACATGTTGTCAGTATTGTTGTTGTTGATATTGTTGTTGTTGATATTGTTGTTGTTGTTATTGTTGTTGTTGGTATTGTTGTTGTCAGTATTGTTGTTGTCAGTATTGTTGTTGGTATTGTTGTTCTCAGTATTGTTGTTGTCGGTATTGTTGTTGTTGGTATTGTTGTTGTCAGTATTGTTGTTGTCGGTAATGTTGTTGTTGGTATTGTTGTTGTCAGTATTGTTGTTGTTGGTATTGTTGTTATTGGTATTGTTGTTGTCGGTATTGTTGTTGTCATTATTGTTCTTGTTGGTATTGTTGTTGTCAGTATTGGTGTTGTTGGTATTGTTGTTGATAGTATTGTTGTTGTTGGTATTGTTGTTGTTGGTATTGTTGTTGTCAGTATTGTTGTTGTCTGTATTGCTGTTGTCGGTATTGTTGTTGTCAGTATTGTTGTTGTCAGTATTGTTGTTATCGGTATTGTTGTTGTTGGTATTGTTGTTGTCAGTATTGTTGTTGTTGGTATTGTTGTTGTCAGTAATGTTGTTGTTGGTATTGTTGTTGTTGGTATTGTTGTTGTCAGTATTGTTGTTGTCGGTATTGTTGTTGTCAGTATTGTTGTAGTCAGTATTGTTGTTGTTGGTATTGTTGTTGTCAGTATTGTTGTTGTTGGTATTGTTGTTGTCAGTATTGTTGTTGTCAGTATTGTTGTTGTTGGTATTGTTGTTGTCAGTATTGTTGTTGTTGGTATTGTTGTTGTCAGTAATGTTGTTGTTGGTATTGTTGTTGTTGGTATTGTTGTTGTTGGTATTGTTGTTGTTGGTATTGTTGTTGTTATTGTTGTTGTCAATATTGTTGTTGTTGGTATTGTTGTTGTCAGTATTGTTGTTGTTGGTATTGTTGTTGTTGGTATTGTTGTTGTTGGTATTGTTGTTGTCAATATTGTTGTTGTTGGTATTGTTGTTGTCAGTATTGTTGTTGTCAGTGTTGTTGTTGTTGGTATTGTTGTTGTTGGTATTGTTGTTGTTGGTATTGTTGTTGGTATTGTTGTTGTTGGTATTGTTGTTGTCAGTATTGTTGTTGTTGGTATTGTTGTTGTCAGTATTGTTGTTGTTGGTATTGTTGTTGTTGGTATTGTTGTTGTCAATATTGTTGTTGTTGGTATTGTTGTTGTCAGTATTGTTGTTGTTGGTATTGTTGTTGTCAGTATTGTTGTTGTTGGTATTGTTGTTGTTGGTATTGTTGTTGTTGGTATTGTTGTTGTTGGTATTTTTGTTGTCAGTATTGTTGTTGTTGGTATTGTTGTTGTTGGTATTGTTGTTGTCGGTATTGTTGTTGTCATTATTGTTCTTGTTGGTATTGTTGTTGTCAGTATTGGTGTTGTTGGTATTGTTGTTGATAGTATTGTTGTTGTTGGTATTGTTGTTGTCAGTATTGTTGTTGTTGGTATTGTTGTTGTTGGTATTGTTGTTGTCAGTATTGTTTTTGTCAGTATTGCTGTTGTCAGTATTGTTGTTGTCAGTATTGTTGTTGTTGTTATTGTTGTTGTCGGTATTGTTGAGTCAGTATTGTTGTTGTCGGTATTGTTGTTGTTGGTATTGTTGTTGTTGGTATTGTTGTTGTTGGTATTGTTGTTGTTGGTATTGTTGTTGTCGGTATTGTTGTTGTCGGTATTGTTGTTGTTGATATTGTTGTTAGGCCGTAAGGAGGCAGCCCCTCCACCATGCAAAGGCACAACAGGCCAATCACCTGTTTGCTTTAAATCATGATTACGCGAACTACAAGAGAGAAAACTGGACTGATTCTAAAGGCGACGAACTGGAACGGACTACGGACTACGACTTATGGAACTTGGAACACAAGAAGTATAAATGGGAAGGAAGAGGAGCTGGTGGAAGAGATGAGGAAAGCAAAACTAGAAATCCTGGCTATAACGGAAACGAAGAAAAAAGGACAAGGAGTCATGGATCTCGATGGCAACACGTTGCTCTACAGTGGTGTACCCATATCTGAAAGAGCTAAAGGGGGCGTGGGTTGCATTGTGGCCCAAAATCAAAAAGATAGTATCAAGGGATGGAACTTTGTCTCGGAGCGCATTATGGTTGTAAAACTAAAAGAAGGAGAAACCATAGTCAACCTGGTCATAGTGTATGGGCCAAATGAGGATGAGAGAGCAGAGGTCAAGGAGGAATTCTTCGAGCTGCTTCAAAGGACAGTGGATGACTGCCTAGATGAAGTTATTATGCTCGGAGATTTTAATGCCAGAGTTGGAAATGACCATGCTAGATGGGGTGGAGTTATCGGAAGATATGGAGAAGATACTCTCAATGACAATGGAAAGCGACTCCTTAGATTCTGCAGTGAGCAGAATCTGATCATTACAAACACAAAGTTCCCCCATAAGCGCATACATGCATACACTAGATGTGAACCAACCAAGAATGAGAAGTCAGTGATCGACTATGCCATTGTTCGGAGAAGCTCATTCAGATATGTCCGAGATGCAAGAGTCTGGAGGGGGCCAGAGATTGGAAGTGATCACTACCTGCTAACAATCAAACAAACAACTGAAAGAGTTGCTCAGCCTAGGAACTGCCCAACATCACGCAAGAAACCAAGTAAACGAGCAGGAGAAATGAGCATTAGGACCTACAAGCTGAGAGAGCCAGAAATTAAGACCAGATATCAGGGGCTTATTGCTACAGCAGTGAGCAACACAGAAGAACGACCTGATGACTTGGAAACCCTCTGGAATAAATTCAAGGATATCATAAAGACAGCTGCTGCAGAAGCATGCGGTGAAGTCCGACTTGGGAACCAGAGAAAGAGGACACCTTGGTGGACAGAGGAAGTCAAAGAGAAAATAAGAGAGAAGAAAATGGCATGGAAACAATACTTAGGAGCTAAAAACACAACAGGACAAATGGAAAAATATAGAGAATATGTGACACTCAGAACAGAAGCAAAGAACAAAGTGCTAGCAGCAAAACAGAAGTCCTGGGAAGAATTTGGAGAAAAGCTAGAAAAAGATGCACAAGAAAACCAGAAATTGTTCTATAAGACCCTAAAGAACATGAGGAAAGAAAAACAATGCCCTCTCAAATTTATAAAGGACAAGCAAGGCAAATTGCTTACTGCCCCGAAGGAAGTAATGGAAAGATGGAAAGAATATTTCTCAGAACTCCTGGATGGTGAGCATGATGAAGCATCAGAAATGATAACCACTGACACAGAAGAGGAAACCAATGATGGTGAAGATGACATAAAGATGGAAGAACTGAGGGCAGCACTAGAGAAAATCAAGATGGGCAAAGCAGCAGGGCATGATGGTATAACACCAGAAATGGTTAAGTACATGGGAGCATCAGGCGACCTATTACTCTTAAAGGTCCTACAGGCAGCATGGTGCAACAAGACCATACCAAAGGATTGGGAGATTGCCATCATAACACCAATTTTCAAAAAGGGTGACAATCGACAATGTGGAAACCATAGAGGCATATCCCTTCTCAGTGTCCCTGGTAAAATCTACTCTAGAATCCTAGAGCAGAGACTCCGACGCCTAGCTGAGCCACAATTGGATGAGGTCCAGTGCGGATTCCGAGCAAACCGAAGTACTCAAGACCTAATCTTCACACTCAGACAGCTGAGTGAAAAGGCCCTTGAGTATAAGAGTGAGATCCATCTTTGTTTCATAGATCTGGAAAAGGCGTTTGACAGGGTCCCCTGGAGCAAACTTTGGGACTGTTTGGCAAGGAAGAATATTCCAGCACCTCTGATTCATGCTATACAGAGCTTCTACAAGTCTTGCAGAAATTATGTGAGGACAGCAAACCATAAGTCAGAAGAGTTCAGGACCACCACTGGTGTAAGACAAGGTGATATCCTATCACCTTACCTCTTCATACTCCTTATGGACGATGTCATCAAGGCATGTAAGGAGAGAACAAGAAAGTATTCAGTGGGGTACTGGAAGATGAGACAGGTCTATATTTCGGAGCTGGCATTTGCTGATGATGTTGCCCTGATTGCTAAATCAGAGGCACATCTCCAATCCAACCTGCAAGTCTGGAAGGAAGAGCTGGAGAAGAGAGGGATGGTCATAAGCAGCTCTAAAACAAAATCCATGGTGATATCACGAGAAGAAAGAAAACATCAGATTAAGTTGGGAGAACAGGTCCTGGAGCAGGTCGACCACTTTAAATATCTCGGAGCTATTATAGACCGAAAGGGAGGCATCAAAGAAGAGTTGGCCACTCGAAAAGCAGCGGCTGGGAGACTTTTTCAGGCCATAAATCGTGGATTCCTCAGCAAGAAAGAGGTTGGTAAGAAAACGAAGATGGCTGTATACCGCTCCACCTATGTCCCAGTCTTGACATATGGATGCGAGTCGTGGGCAATGACTACAACCCACAAAAGCCAGATCCAAACCTCAGAAATGAGGTATCTGAGGAAAGTGGTTGAAGTAACAAGAAGAGACATGGTCCGCAACCAGACGATCCGTCAAGGCCTAAAATCCCATCCGCTGCAGACCCAAATAGAACAGTCCCAACTAAGATGGTTTGGCCATGTCTGCAGAATGGGAGAAGATCGGCTACCACGACAAGCATGGGAAACAAAGAGCCAGGGATCCAGACCTCCAGGACGACCCAGAGTCCGCTGGGAGGACAACATTAGACAATCTTTGAAGGACCGAGGACTAGAATGGAACCAGGCCAGGAAGAAGACAGCTGATAGAATGGTCTGGCGCTCTCTCTTCCAAACCTCTACACCTCACGGTAGAAGGGGAACGACTAAGTAAGTAAGTAAGTAAGATATTGTTGTTGTTGGTATTGTTGTTGTTGGTATTGTTGTTGTTGGTATTGTTGTTGTTGGTATTGTTGTTGTTGGTATTGTTGTTGTTGGTATTGTTGTTGTTGGTATTGTTGTTGTCAGTATTGTTGTTGTCAGTATTGTTGTTGGTATTGTTGTTGTCGGTATTGTTGTTGTTGGTATTGTTGTTGTTGGTATTGTTGTTGTTATTGTTGTTGTTGGTATTGTTGTTGTTGGTATTGTTGTTGTTGGTATTGTTGTTGTTGGTATTGTTGTTGTTGGTATTGTTGTTGTTGGTATTGTTGTTGTTGGTATTGTTGTTGTTGGTATTGTTGTTTATGGTATTGTTATTGTTGGTATTGTTGTTGTCAGTATTGTTGTTGGTATTGTTGTTGTCAGTATTGTTGTTGTCGGTATTGTTGTTGTTGGTATTGTTGTTGTCAGTATTGTTGTTGTCGGTATTGTTGTTGTTATTGTTGTTGTTGGTATTGTTGTTGTTGGTATTTTTGTTGTCAGTATTGTTGTTGTCAGTATTGTTGTTGGTATTGTTGTTCTCGGTATTGTTGTTGTTGGTATTGTTGTTGTCAGTATTGTTGTTGTTATTGTTGTTGTTGGTATTGTTGTTGTTGGTATTGTTGTTGTCAGTATTGTTGTTGTCAGTATTGTTGTTGTTGGTCTTGTTGTTGTCAGTATTGTTGTTGTTGATATTGTTGTTGTTGTTATTGTTGTTGTTGGTATTGTTGTTGTTGGTATTGTTGTTGTCAGTATTGTTGTTGTCAGTATTGTTGTTGGTATTGTTGTTCTCAGTATTGTTGTTGTCGGTATTGTTGTTGTTGGTACTGTTGTTGTCAGTATTGTTGTTGTCGGTATTGTTGTTGTTATTGTTGTTGTTGGTATTGTTGTTGTTGGTATTGTTGTTGTCAGTATTGTTGTTGTTGGTATTGTTGTTGTTGATATTGTTGTTGTCAGTATTGTTGTTGTTGATATTGTTGTTGTTGGTATTGTTGTTGTTGTTATTGTTGTTGTTGGTACTGTTGTTGTCAGTATTGTTGTGGTTGGTATGGTTGTTGTTGGTATTGTTGTTGTTGGTATTGTTGTTGTTGGTATTGTTGTTGTCGGTATTGTTGTTGTTGGTATTGTTGTTGGTAATTGTTGTTGTTGGTATTGTTGTTGGTATTGTTGGTATTGTCATTGTCAGTATTGTTGTTGATGGTATTGTTGTTGCTGGTATTGTTGTTGTTGTTTGTGTTGCTTCTAGTGTTGTTGTTGCTGATATTGTTGCTTTTGTTGTTGGTATTGTTGTTGTTGGTATTGTTGTTGATATTACTGTTGTTATTGTTGTTGTTGGTTTTGTGTTGGTATTGTTGTTGGTATTGTTGTTGTTGACATTGTTGTTGATATTGTTGATGTTATGGTTAATGTTGGTATTGTTGTTGTTGGTATTTTTGTTGTCAGTATTGTTGTTGTTGGTATTGTTGTTGTTGGTATTGTTGATATTGTTGTTGTTGGTATTGGTATTGTTGTTGTTGGTATTGTTGTTGTTGGTATTGTTGCTGATGGTATTGTTGTTGTTGGTATTGTTGTTGGCATTGTTGTTGTTGGTATTGTTGTTGTTATTGTTGCTTCTAGTGTTTTTGTTGATATTGTTGTTGGTGTTATTGTTGCTGTTGTTATTGTTGGTATTTTTGTTGATATTGCTGTTGTTATTGTTGTTGTTGGTATTGTAGTTGTTAGTATTGTTGCTGATGGTATTGTTGTTGTTGGTATTGTTGTTGTTATTATTGCTTCTAGTGTTGTTGTTGATATTGTTGTTGGTGTTATAGTTGCTGTTGTTATTGTTGTTGATATTGCTGTTGTTATTGTTGTTGTTGGTATTGTTTTTGTTGCTATTGTTGTTGCTGTTTGTATTTTTGTTGTTGCTTTTGTTGCTATTGTTGTTTTTGTTGCTATTGTTGTTGCTGTTTGTATTTTTGTTGTTGCTTTTGCTGTTGTTGCTATTGTTGTTGCTAATGCTATTATTGTTGTTGTTATTGATGTTATTGTTGATATTGTTGTTATAGCTATTGTTGATGTAACTATTTTTGTTGCTGCTGCTATTGTTGTTGTTGTTTCTATTGTTATTAATGTTATTTTTGCTATTGTTTTTGTAGCTATTGTTGCTGCTATTATTGTTCTTCTTGTTGTTGTTATTGTTGTTGCTACTGCTGTTGTTGCAATTGTTATTGCTATTATTGATGTTGCTATTGTTGTTTTTGATGTTATTGTTGTTATTGATGTTGTTGTTGTTGCTATTGCTGTTGTTGCTGATATTGTTGTTGTTGCTGTTATTGTTGCTGCTATTGTTGTTGATGTTATTGATGATGTTGTTGCTATTGCTATGTTTCTATTATTGATGTTGTTGTTGCTATTGTTATTTGTCGTACCAATAGGTTGTGAGTTATCTTTCTGCCCTTCTGAGTAGAGTGGATGGTGATAAGTACGTGAGAAAAAAAACGTGTGAGAAATAGATTTCACGGGTGAATAGTTTAAGGAGAAGATATGTCTCTGGAATGAGCAAATTTCTCTAGTCCAGCCTATCTATACGACTATAATTTAGTACAAGACAATCGTGCCCTCCTCATATATAAATATAAGTTTAACTACACACACACACAGCTATGTGACAACAAGACACACAAATGTGAAAAAAAACTATGGTTAATTGGGTATGTGTCTGACCAACACACAAAGTTAAGTTTCTTTTGTTGTTTATTATCATTTAAATTTGACAACATCAAATATCTAAAGAAAGATCAAATAAAATCAGATTTACATACATATGAAAATAACAGAATAAATGTGCCCTCCCCCCAGTGGGAGAAAAGAACCCAAAAAAGTTAATACCCCAAAGGTCAAAGGTTAGCACTATGTTACAGAATAGACAGTAAAGAAACAAGTTCCTACTATATGCTACCCAGTAAAGTAAACAAGTTTAAGCAAAATCCAATGTTGGTAAAGTTCTGTAACAAAGAAAAATATTCACCCTCTCTGTCATACAGTGGCCTTTCAATCATGCTTACCTACTCTTGGTGATATCTCTTGGAAATACAAGTATCCTGAATATAAAATTGAAAGGTTTTTTATTTCCCAAATTGACCCCAGTCCATCCTCTAACAAATCAAGACTAACAAGGTGGATGTCGAATCTGGTGGTTTAATTTTCCCTGGATGTACAAAATGTCACCACGAATAGTTAGTGTATCAAGACGTGCTCTTGAGGTTCACAGTTAAAAAGGAGGAAAATACTTCCAGTATTGGGAAACATCTCGTTGCTAAAATGTTACAAATGATGATGATGATAATCCTATCGGCTGGCTCTATGGTGAGTGCCAATTCTAAAACAGCATAACTTTCTGGATAAATCCGCTTGGATACAACTGTCAAAAGTCAGGAGTAATGTTATTGTATCTACAACCCAGTGGGCTGATAAAATTGAAAAAAATATTGCTGGGTTTTGTAAGTCCAGTTAAAATTTACAAGTTAAAATGTTTCTCATGTATCGTTGGCCAATCCTTGTTCACAAATGAACTCGGGGATGCACAAGCCAAGAAAAAGACAACATTAACCAATCAGTAAATGAAGAAAAGACCAAAAGATCGCTGGATGCCCTTGATCAGGTTTGCAGAAATATATAAAAAAATTTATGGAAAAATGCTACTATTCTATATAGCTACATATATGTGCACAGATGGGGACAAGACAATCTCTTATCCACTCCGTCAGTCCTGATTAAAGTTAAAAGGCACAGGTGTTTTTCTTTACGCCTATCCTATCGCGCATCACTTAGCGAGTGCAGGTTTGGTTGAGATATGCAGCTCTTCCCCTCCCACTCCCAGTCAACAATCAGCATACACTGTTAATCATTATTCAATTATACATACGCGCACTTACATAAATATCACCCGTCGTTAATAGCTATTAAATTGTCGGCGTCTGTTAGTTATCGTATGGTATTAAATAACAGTCACTTATAATAAATACGCACAATGTATTAAAACGTGAATTCTTTTCTGTCACTATCAGTCACACCTAGCATATATGTCAGTCAACTAAAACCATCTGTTCTTGTGTGAGAAAGCGGGTGGTGAAATTAACATTATAACTGAACATCTGGTATAAAATAGCTACGCGTTATTTTATTTCACTGGTTTTAACAGCTAGAACTCTAAGTGAATTATAATGGTAAAATCTTAACACTTTAACACATAAGCACTAATTTCTATTACCAGAAAATCAGAACGACAATCCCCACGAATGCTGTTAACACATCTTCCACAATGGTTCTAGAACTATGTGCTTAGACTATCCAAAAATTCATAGTGACAACTGATAGCAGGTTTAAGAAGACGCAGTTTATATATCAGCATGTTTCTCTGATCTATAGATGATGTTACTTTTCATGTTACCATGTGTATTGAGAGAATCAGAAACAGAGTTCCCAAGATAAAGGCTTTATGGTCACTCTGTCGGGTGTTGCTAATCGATATCAGAAGAATTCTCACGTCTAACGGGTCTCTCGAAGATTTTACCCGTACGAATGCCCGCTTCTGAAGATCAAAGAGCCCAGGCCCTGAGTACGAACTTCAAAGGGTCTTTGGTTCTTCACGTGCGGTCTGTCAGGTATCATATGATTGACAGATAAGCTCGCGTGAGAAACTCGATAAACAAACCTGATTCGCTACCTGTTATGACTGGCAGGTCACGAAAGTTTGTAAACCTTGTGTTGGCTCATGTTAAACACAGAAAAAGAGGTAGGACTAAAAGTGAGTAAACACAGACTGTAAATGCATGGTTTTGCTAGCAAATCATAGAACGCTAACGGGATTACAAAGGCTGTCAGATTACTGTAGGCTATATTTCCATTATATGTCACACTATTGTTGTTGCTATTGTTGTCTTCCTGCACAGAGCCACTTCTCAGCTTCCCGTGCCCATCACTGGTTCCATAGTAAGATCCTTCTGCATGCAGTCAACCAAGTCAAAGCTAAAGAATTACGCCTGGAGCTACAGTGACTTCTCCAGTATGCAATGCTCAGTTCTCAACCAGTTTTCATCACAGGAGAATCCCTGGAAGAGCGTGGATGATTTTAAGAGTAATTGAGGATGTAATTCGCCTCACAGACATAGGTTCACTTCCGTGTACATATATTGTAACATTATGCATAGCTGGTGGTCATATACAAATGACTCCGGATATGTCTCCATGCATAGACCTGTCCTGTAAAAATGTTAAACCACATGTTCTATGTAACCGTTCTTAAATCTGAAATTCTAAAACACATCTAGCTCCAAATTTTAGGATAAAGGGTTGCTGATTAACTCATGAAAAAATATTGTTTTAAGGGCAATATTATACTTCATTATTAGAAGAACAAAACACAATTTCAATCCTTGGAATAATAAAGCCAGATATGATCGATGTAGAACCTCATATATTTTCCCCATGACAGTAATCATTGGCTGCTAAAAGGAAATGCAAATTTAAAGTGAGACAGAGAACAAAGTATATATCAGTGATGTTTGACTAAATGTTAACTTTACAATAAAGAAAAGATCAATGTCTTATTTTATGTTGTAGTTAAAGAATAAAATGAATATTGGAATGCTTGCTCATGAACTTTCACTTGGAATGAAGAAACAATGACCTTTACTCCTGGGGGTCACTGTACTTTTAACTGTCAGCTAAACAGTCAAACAATTACTTTTAATCCTGAGGTCACTGTACTTTTAAATGTCAGCTAAACAATCACACATTTACCTTTAATCCTAGGGACACTGTACTTTTAACTGTCAGCTAAACAAACAAACATTTACCTTTAATCCTGGGGTCACTGTACTTTTAACTGTCAGCTAAACAAACAATTACCTTTAATCCTGGGGTCACTGTACTTTTAACTGTCAGCTAAACAAACAATAACCTTTAATCCTGGGGTCACTGTACTTTTAACTGTCAGCTAAACAAACAATTACCTTTAATCCTGGGGTCACTGTACTTTTAACTGTCAGTGACTAAAGACTAGTCAAAATGTTGATAGCCTGAATCCCATTCCCTCCCCCTCCTTTCAGCCTTTAATCACTTATAAATATATCACATTACATCCTGTGACCTACATATTGCTGAGCCCTCCCCTTATTTATAAGACAAATCTTATCAAACATTCCCAGCAACCATAACCAGACATGCACTCACATCTATGGGGGGAACTTGTGAAACACAAACAACTAACCAGATATGCTCTCACATTTAGGGGGGGGGGGAACTTGTGAAACACAAACAACTAACCAGATATGCTCTCACATTTAGGGGGGGGGGAACTTGTGAAACACAAACAACTAACCAGATATGCTCTCACATTTAGGGGGGGGGGGGGGAACTTGTGAAACACAAACAACTAACCAGATATGCTCTCACATTTAGGGGGGGGGGGGAACTTGTGAAACACAAACAACTAACCAGATATGCTCTCACATTTAGGGGGGAACTTGTGAAACACAAACAACTAACCAGATATGCTCTCACATTTAGGGGGGAACTTGTGAAACACAAACAACTAACCAGATATGCTCTCACATTTAGGGGGGAACTTGTGAAACACAAACAACTAACCAGATATGCTCTCACATTTAGGGGGGGGGGGAACTTGTGAAACACAAACAACTAACCAGATATGCTCTCACATTTAGGGGGGAACTTGTGAAACACAAACAACTAACCAGATATGCTCTCACATTTAGGGGGGAACTTGTGAAACACAAACAACTAACCAGATATGCTCTCACATTTAGGGGGGAACTTGTGAAACACAAACAACTAACCAGATATGCTCTCACATTTAGGGGGGGGGGGGAACTTGTGAAACACAAACAACTAACCAGATATGCTCTCACATTTAGGGGGGAACTTGTGAAACACAAACAACTAACCAGATATGCTCTCACATTTAGGGGGGAACTTGTGAAACACAAACAACTAACCAGATATGCTCTCACATTTAGGGGGGAACTTGTGAAACACAAACAACTAACCAGATATGCTCTCACATTTAGGGGGGAACTTGTGAAACACAACCAACAAACCAGATATGCTCTCACATTTAGGGGGGAACTTGTGAAACACAACCAACAAACCAGATATGCTCTCATATTTAGGAAGAAAAAAAAAACTTCTCAAATACAACCAACTAACATGTCCAGGTATAGTCTCATGTGTAGAAAAAACATCTTTCAAGTGAACCATAAAAAGTAGACTACTTATAGCACATAAATGTGAAGGGCATGCTGGTTTAGATGAAGGTTAGTAACAGGAGTAACTCAAAATATTGAAAGAAAACAATTACAAGATTGTCAATTGTTGTGAGGTCCCCTTCGCTTGAGGGTTTTGCAAGTGTACGTTGTTTACATACAATATTTGTTCAGAGTTAACGTCCAGGGTTCAGGGTTCATTCTTTACATGCCTAAAACAAGTATTAGTTTTCTTTCGTTCATACATGTCTTTCTTTAAGAAAATAATAACTATCCAGTGACGGTTCATATAAACTTTAACTGATTCCGTACGCAAGATCTTTTAAAAGACGCAATGGCCGACCGCTGGGACCGCAAGATCTTTTAAAAGACGCTGATTTATTTCGTTGTTTCTTTCTATTCTGATATTTTATACTGCCCGGAATTTATCTCGAACGGAAGTAAACACAAAACTGGGCAAATTTCAACAAGCTTCAACGTCTTTTATTTGCGTTTGAAGGGATTTTTTCACATTTATCTTCATCTTTAATCGTGTTTTGTCGTATCGCCATAATGGCCGAAAAACACACAGGATATGTTATTAATATGTGAACAGTGAACAAACTGTGTGATCAACCATAACTTTCTTACTTTTTCTGTGTTTCTAAATGGATTACCTGCACAAAGAGAGCAGTGAAACTGTATTGTGATAACAATTTATGTTACAAGCCTTACGTAAGTCGAAAATTTTTGTTCAAAATTTCAAGTTATCTTTTTTCCGTGTACATGTTATCTGTTATAACATAAACATAACATAAAATTGGCTAGAAAGACATATGGATTTATATTGTTCATCCAATGTACTTTAATTTGATGTATAATATGTTATACTTAACTCATGATTAGACACACATTGTCAGTAAACGTAAATTATGTATGTGTAAATTTTTGGGGCTTAAAAATAATTCCGTCCAGAGCTGAAAATAATTACGTACGGAAAGAGTTAATAAACATTAATAACCTCACAATAAAACCCATCGATGTGGTCAAGAAATAATACATAATTAGTCACAATACTGCACATTCAGGCTTTTACACTGCCTGTGATCTTGAATATCTTCACCACATACACAAAAGAGAATTATATCATCCTCTCAATAATGAAATGTGAAAATGACCTTTCCACAATATGTGTGCATACTCACATGTTAAGAAAATGTATACATATTAATATATTTTGTGGATATCCACACACATTGTACACATCCTCCAAGCCCACAGGCCAGTTCTAACGCCCCTTTTTTCTGCACACCCCCACTTGCCCATCTCTTATTTTTCTTGCACATGCCTCGCTAAAAACCCCCTCTCGCACCGCTAGCGAATCTGTCACATTGCCAGTCTCACCACGTGACATCATACATGTATGTAGTAGATTGGGGTAGTGATGCGGTACTCACACGGCATTCAAATTAACTGCATTTTCAGCATCGCAAAGCAACTCCCCACATCAATGTTGAATTAAATAGAACAATCATTACAAAATTCAAAATCAACAAAAGTCATGCTGGACAAATATCAACCAGTTGAACAGTTCTGATATTGATTATATCAAGTGATGGTAACAAAGTACTTCAGTGAACAAAAAAGTATGAATAAGTGTTTTTAAATCACAAAATACACTAACAATGTAAGAATACTCTCCAGTGTGTATTTTTTTCTGCATTTCAAGACTAATAGATTATATAACCTTTAAATCACATACATCATACATGTAAAGTTACTCCTTTACGTGCACTCTTTAGTATGTTCTCAAACTACTACAGCTGTTAAACCTTACATCAAACTGTACATACAGCTGTTAAACCTTACATACAAAAGTGCAAGCGAGGACTGGCAGCCTTAAAAACAATAGCTGCTGTGCGCTTGGAACAGAGACTATTGTTTCTCCTGTATCATCAGCTCGTGATTTCAGTAATTGAGTACGGGCTAGGAATACTGATGCTGTCAGTGTCACAATGTGAATGCATTCAAAATGAAGGGATGTGACTAGTTTTGGCTGTACACATAACACCCCCATTGTGACAATGAGATACATGCTTGGATTGCTGTTATTTAGATCTAGATATGCGATGGCCCAGGCAAAAGCCTATATGCGGGTAACCACAGACAAAAGACACGCCCTACATGAGAATGTAGCTGACATCAAAGGAGCAAGAATAAAGAGGGGGATGTCATGGATGGCACAGGCAGAGGCTACGATTGGTCAGGTCTTTCAGGGTTGAAAATATATCCAAAGAGAAGAGTGGAGTAATTCAAGGGAGAACTGGATAAGCTACCAGCAAGTCATCATTAGTCTTGGCAGAGAGTGCAGAGCTTGCGGCAAAGAAAAAGCAAAGCCGGAGATTAAACAGCTGATAAGTGATCACGCTGGAGATGATGACGCCATTGTGTACATTGATGAGTCTGTAGTGCATGGTGAGAAATCAGAATGGGGCTTCTCTGCGAGAATAAAGGGTAGAGTCATTCTTGAACAGAGTGGAGCTCACATGATAACAACCTCCAGCATGAGAATGGAGGCAGAGGCAGTTGTTGCTGCACTGAGGTGGCTGTCTGAAACTCCATCAACCAGGGCAGTTATATTGTCAGACTCTCAGGCCATGCTTCGGAAAGTTCAGAACGGATGGCTGCAACAGGAATGGAAAATATCAATAGAATCCTCAACTCTTCAAGAACTGGAGTGGATCTACTGTCCTGGTCATGCAGGAGTACGTGGCAATGAGAGAGGTGACAGACTGGCCTTGAGAGCACCCATAGTGGGGACACCACACATGGATAAGGGAGAGATACTAAGGGCTATTAATGATCACCTGCTAAATAATGACACTGTAATGGATGAATCAACGAAGCTGGGACTGTTGCAGTTTGGCATCAAACGTGGGACTAGCAGAAATGGACATGAGAGAGGATGCATCCATCATATGTACAACCAACATGCTACAGGCACAATTAGCATTCATACTCTTTGATATTTGCTCACGGAGACTGGGTACCTATGGGTTTGCCCAGAGTGCAGTGAGGTCAATTCTGATTAACAATAACAATAACATAAAAAACATCACTCTTGAAAGGTCTCTTCAGTATATATTTTACTTTCTCTTTTCACAATAGCAAACTGTGTAAACTCTACTCTACAAATATCTCACTTAAAAGGCTTCTATCTTGTACGTATATTAAGGTGTCTTTTTAGATAAGAACATGCGCACATCTCATAAAGCACACATGTAAGATTTCTCTATTGTATGTTTATTAAGGTGTCTTTTAAGATAAGAAATTGTGCACATCTCATAAAACACACATGTAAGACTTCTCTATTATATGTATATTAAGGATGGATGGGTGTCAAAAAAAAAATAAAAAAAAGGTGATAATGAGAAAAAATGCAGAATGAGAATAAATGTATATTAAGGTGTCTTTTCAGATAAGAACATGCACACATCCCATAAAATACACATGTAAGACTTCTCTATTGTTTGTATATTAAGAGACATCACAATTTTGATGGGTGACATGAATGCAAAGATAGGTACAGTCAACACTGGCTTTGAAGAAGTCATGGGAAAACAGGGGCTAGGAATAATGAATGAAAATGGGGAACTATTCTCAAACTTCTGTGCTTCAAATCAACTGGCTATAGGAGGAAGCATGTTTCCACATAAGAGAATACACAAGGCAACATGGATATCACCAGACCATAGAACAGAAAATCAGATTGATCATATATGCATAAACAAGAAGTTTAGATCATCATTGCAGGATGTAAAGGTATATAGAGGAGCAGATGTGGCATCAGATCACCACCTTCTGATAGCCAAAGTAAAAATGAAACTCAAGAGATATGCAACAAAGCAAAATTATAGACAACAATTTAATGTAGGACATCTAAGAAATTAAGAAACAAGAGACAAATTTGTGGTCACAATATCCAACAAATTCCAAGTGCTCCAACAGCTGGAAGATGTAGAGAATACAGAAGACTATTGGCAGCAAATCAAAACTGTATGGAATTAGACATGTGAAGAAATACTGGGAAAAAGGGAACGACAACAAAAAGCATGAATAACAACAGAAACCATCAGTAAGATAAAAGACAGAAAAAACAAGAAAGCAGATTTAAACACAAGCAAAACCAGAAGTTCCAAAGCCAAGGCTCAAGAAGTGTACACAGAAGCAAACAAAGAAGTTAAAAGAAGTATCAAAAGAGAAAAGAGGAAGTATATGGAGTTGGCAAGAGAGGCAGAAGATGCTGCAGCCAAAGGAAATACGAGAGAACTGTATAGCAGCACAAAGAAGCTAACAGGGAAATACAAGCAAACAAGTTGCCTCATAAAGGACAAGAATGGAAAACTGTTCAGCAATATACAAGAACAAATGAAGAGGTGGACAGAATATCTTGAGGACCTTCTCAATAGACCAGCTCCACAAAACCCCCCCAACATCCAGCCAGCAGAAGAGCTAGAAATTAACAGTGAAAGACCAACAAAGGAAGAAATAAAGAAAGCCATAAAGCTTCTAAGAGATGGAAAAGCATCTGGACCTGATGGCATTCCAGCAGAGGCCATCAAAGCAGATATCGGCACGGCTACAGAGATGTTATATAAATTACTTGGTAAAGTCTGGGAAAAGGAAGATATACCAGCAGAATGGAAGGAAGGATATCTGGTTAAGTTGCCTAAGAAACGAAATTTACAAGAGTGCACAAATTATTGAGGAATAATGTTACTATCAGTGCCAGGAAAAGTATTAAATAGGATTATCCTTGAGAGATTAAAACAGTCCATAGACAAGAAACTGAGAGATGAACAAGCAGGTTTTCGACATAACAGATCCTGCACAGACCAGATAGCCACTTTGAGAATAATAGTTGAACATAGCCACTTTGAGAATAATAGTTGAACAAAGTCTGGAATGGAATTCACCATTATACATCAAATTTGTGGACTACGAAAAGGCATTTGACAGTGTAGAAAGAGAATCACTTTGGAAATTGATAAGGCATTATGGAGTTCCCCTGAAGATTATTAATTTAATAAAGAAAACATATGAAGACATGACATGCAGAGTTCTTCATGAAGGACAGCTTACAGAACCATTTGGGAAAAGAACAGGAGTGCGACAGGGATGCCTCTTGTCTTCATTTCTTTTCTTATTAGCAATAGACTGGGTTATAAGAACATCAACAACACACAACAGAAATTGAATCCAGTGGTCTCTGACTAAGCAGTTGGATGATCTGGATTTTGCTGATGACTTGGCTCTTCTGTCCCATAACTGTAATCAGATGCAGGACACATTGAAAACACTTGATGAGAGGTCACAGCAATTGGGTCTGAAAATACACAGGGAAAAGACAAAGATAATGAGAATAAATGCAGGTAATGAAAACAGGGTAGAACTTGAAGAAGCACCAATACAAGATATCGAGTCCTACACATATCTTGGCAGCAATTTAGACAAAGTTGGAGGGACAGACAGTGATATCAAACTAAGAATACAAAAAGCAAGAGGAGCTTTCATTGCATTGGGAAATATATGGAGATCAAGAGAAATCGGATCCAACACGAAAATAAGAATCTTCAACTCAAATGTGAAGTCAGTCCTATTGTATGGCTCTGAGACATGGAGAACAACAAAGACAACAACCAAAAAGCTACAGACTTTCATAAATGGGTGCTTGCGTAGAATAGAGGGATTAAAATGGTATGACAAGGTTACCAACGTGGAACTGATGACAAGAACTAGACTAGTGCCAGTGGAACAAGAGATGAGAAGAAGGCGATGGCAATGGATAGGACATACACTGAGGAAACCTGTTGATAGCATTACAAGGCAGTCCTTGTTCTGGAACCCCCAGGGCAAGAGAGGCAGAGGTAGAACAAGAAGCACATGGAGAAGAGAGCTGGAAAAAGAGGTGAAAATGATGAGAACGTGGAAAGAACTTGAGATGATGGCACGTAACAGGAGGACTTGGCATGTGTTTGTTGAAGGCCTATGCTCCTTTGGGAGTGGAGGGTTATGATGATGATGTATATTAAGGTGTCTTTTCAGATAAGAACATGTGCACATCTCATAAAATGCACATGTAAGACTTCTCTATTGTATGTATATTAACATATATAAATGACATATCAGAGAATATTCCAAGAACCCACAATGCCTCCTTTGCAGACAACTTAGCCCTGTGGATCTCAGAGGAATATATCACTACGGCAAGCATACGGTTGCAGCAAACCCTAACACCATTGGTGGAGTGGGCCAAGGCATGGCTAATAAAGATAAATAAAAGGAAAACATCATTCACAGTGTTTTCTCTCTCAAACAAACCACAGATCTCCAAACTGGTGCTAAATGGGGGAAAATCTACATCTGGATGACAACCCAAACTACCTAGGCATTACCTTTGATCGCCGCTTGACTTGAAAACCCAGATTGAGAAAAACATGACAAGAGCAAGGCAGAGAATGGCAATCATGAACAAACTTGCTGGCACAGGTTAGGGAGCAGACGAGAGAGTACTAAAGAAGCTATATACTGGGCGAGTGAGACCAGTCTTAGAATATGGCATTGCAGCATGGTCAACGGCAGCTAAGTTGAACTTTGACAAAATAAACAGAACCAAAAACCAAGCAATGAGAATCATAACAGGGGGCATAAAGTCAACACCCATAAAAGAGTTGGAAAAGATTACTCACCTCCAGCCTATGGAGGATAGAAGAGATAGCAGAGCCCAGCAACAAGCTGAGAAATTCAGGAGGATGATAGACCACCCAATGCACCAGAGAATAAATGGACTTGGAAGGGGAAGACTGAAACGAAGCAACTTTGTAGAGACAGTCAAAACAAAGATGAGAGCAGACCCCATAAATGCAATATCAACAGCTATGCCAATATGTACTGCACACAAGCTACCAATTTGGAAACAACAGTGCTTCCCTGAAATGATAGAAAACATTCCTGGTATTGAGAAAAAGAACAGCCAAAATGAAGCAGAAAGGAGAGTCCTAACCACAAAATATATAGAGAAACATTACCCAAACAACACCTGGATCCATGCGTACACAGATGGATCAGCAACTAATGCAACAGAAAATGGGGGTGGAGGAATCTTCCTGAGCATAAGCAATGGCACACAAAAAAAAGATAGCAGTCGCAACATGGAAATTTTCAAGTAACTTCAGAGCAGAGGCAGAGGCCTTAAAAGCTGCATCAGAATTTCTAATGACAGAAGAAAGCTCAGAGAGACCAGTAGCTATCTTCTCAGATGTGCTATCAGTGACTACAATGCTGAAAAGTCAAAGTAATGCTGAACTAGATGACCTAAGATTAACACTTCCCAGACTATGTCAACAGTACAAAAGAGTCGTGATACAGTGGATGCCTTCTCACTGCAACATCCCTAGAAATGAAGAGGCTGACAGATTGGCAAAGGAAGGGGGAAAACTTCCTCAACTTGACACAAATATAACCTATGAGGAGTCCAAGAGTTTTATCAAGCGCAGATACAGGCACAAGTGGGAAGAAGAGCATCCAGGCCACACAAAAAATGATCCGTATTACCAGCTCAGCAGAAGTGAACAAGTGATAATCTTCAGACTTCACACAGGTCATAATTGAGATACCATCTATTCAACAAATTAAAGATAAGAACTACTGATGAGTGTGACTGTGGCACCAATAAAATGACTACTGAACATCTGCTTCAAAGGTGCCCAACATATGAGGAACAGAGAAAACGCATATGGCCATCACCAGTACCATTCCTAGAGAAAATCTACGGAGATATCAACAGCCTCAGGCTGACCACTGCTTTTTTTGAACTTATTTAAGTTGACATCTGAGGGTGAACGAAGAAGAAGTATGTATATTAAGGTGTCTTTTCAGATAAGAACATGCGCTTATCTCATAAAGCACACATGTAAGACTTCTCTACTGTATGTATATTAAGGTGTCTTTTCAGATAAAAACATGCGCACACCTCATAAAACACATGTAATACTTCTCTATAGTATGTATATTAAGGTGTCTTTTAAGATAAGAACATGTGAACACCTCATAAAACACACATATAAGACTTCTCTATTGTATGTATATTAAGGTGTCTTTTCAGATAAGAACATGCGCACATCTCACAAAACACACATGTAAGACTTCTCTATTGTATGTATATTAAGGTGTCTTTTCAGATAAGAACATGCGCACATCTCACAAAACACACAGGTAAGACATCTCTATTGTATGTATATTAAGGTGTCTTTTCAGATAAGAACATGTGCACATCTCATAAAACACACATGTAAGACTTCTCTATTGTATGTATATTAAGGTGTCTTTTCAGATAAAAACATGCGCACACCTCATAATACACACATGTAATACTTCTCTATAGTATGTATATTAAGGTGTCTTTTAAGATAAGAACATGTGAACACCTCATAAAACACACATATAAGACTTCTCTATTGTATGTATATTATGGTGTCTTTTCAGATAAGAACATGCGCACATCTCAAAAAACACACATGTAAGACATCTCAATTGTATGTATATTAAGGTGTCTTTTCAGATAAGAATATGCACTCATTTCATAAAACACACATGCAAGACTTCTCTATTGTATGTATATTAAGGTGTCTTTTTCAGATAAGAACATGCGCACATCTCACAAAACACACAGATAAGACATCTCTATTGTATGTATATTAAGGTGTCTTTTCAGATAAGAACATGTGCACATCTTATAAAGCACACATGTAAGACTTCTCTATTGTATGTATATTAAGGTGTCTTTTCAGATAAAAACATGCACACACCTCATAATACACACATGTAATACTTCTCTATAGTATGTATATTAAGGTGTCTTTTAAGATAAGAACATGTGAACACCTCATAAAACACACATATAAGACTTCTCTATTGTATGTATATTATGGTGTCTTTTCAGATAAGAACATGTGCACATCTCATAAAACACACATGTAAGACATCTCTATTATATGTATATTAAGGTGTCTTTTCAGATAAGAATATGCACTCATTTCATAAAACACACATGCAAGACTTCTCTATTGTATGTATATTAAGGTGTCTTTTCAGATAAGAACATGAGCACATCTCATAAAACACACAGGTAAGACATCTCTATTGTATGTATATTAAGGTGTCTTTGCAGATAAGAACATGTGCACATCTCATAAAGCACACATGTAAGACTTCTCTATTGTATGTATATTAACATATATAAATGACATATCAGAGAATATTCCAAGAAGAACCCACAATGCCTCCTTTGCAGACAACTTAGCCCTGTGGATCTCAGAGGAATATATCACTACGGCAAGCATACAGTTGCAGCAAACCCTAACACCATTGGAGGAGTGGGCCAAGGCATGGCTAGTAAAGATAAATAAAGGGAAAACATCATTCACAGTGTTTTCTCTCTCAAACAAACCCCAGATCTCCAAACTGGTGCTAAATGGGGAAAAATCTACATCTCGATGACAACCCAAACTACCTAGGCATTACCTTTGATCGCCGCTTGACTTGAAAACCCAGATTGAGAAAAACAGGACAAGAGCAAGGCAGAGAATGGCAATCATGAACAAACTTGCTGGCACGGGTTGGGGAGCAGATGAGAGAGTACTAAAGAAGCTATATACTGGGCGAGTGAGACCAGTCTTAGAATATGGCATTGCAGCATGGTCAACGGCAGCTAAGTTGAACTTTGACAAAATAAACAGAACCAAAAACCAAGCAATGAGAATCATAACAGGGGGCATGAAGTCAACACCCATAAAAGAGTTGGAAAAGATTACTCACCTCCAGCCTATGGAGGATAGAAGAGATAGCAGAGCCCAGCCACAAGCTGAGAAATTCAGGAGGCTGATAGACCACCCAATGCACCAGAGAATAAATGGACTTGGAAGGGGAAGACTGAAGCGAACCAACTTTGTAGAGACAGTCAAAACAAAGATGAGAGCAGACCCCATAAATGCAATATCAACAGCTACGCCAATATGTACTGCACACAAGCTACCAATTTGGAAACAACAGTGCTTCCCTGAAATGATAGAAAATGTTCCTGGTATTGAGAGAAAGAACAGCCAAAATGAAACAGAAAGGAGAGTCCTAACCACAAAATATATAGAGAAACATTACCAAAGCAACACCTGGATCCATGCATACACAGATGGATCAGCAACTAATGCAACAGAAGATGGGGATGGAGGAGTCTTCCTGAGCTTAAGCAATGGCACACAAAAAAAAGATAGCAGTCGCAACAGGGAAATTTTCAAGTAACTTCGGAGCAGAGGCCTTAAAAGCTGCATCAGAAATTGTATTGACAGAAGAAAGCTCAGAGAGACCAGTAGCTATCTTCTCAGATGTGCTATCAGTGACTACAATGCTGAAAAGTCAAAGTAATGCTGAACTAGATGACCTAAGATTAACACTTCACAGACTATGTCAGCAGTACAAAAGAGTCGTGATACAGTGGATGCCTTCTCACTGCAACATCCCTAGAAATGAAGAGGCTGACAGATTGGCAAAGGAAGGGGGAAAACTTCCTCAACTTGACACAAATATAACCTATGAGGAGTCCAAGAGTTTTATCAAGCGCAGGTACAGGCACAAGTGGGAAGAAGAGCATCCAAGCCACACAAAAAATGATCCGTATTACCAGCTCAGCAGAAGTGAACAAGTGATAATCTTCAGACTTCACACAGGTCATAACAGATTGAGATACTATCTATTCAACAAACTAAAGATAGGAACTACTGATGAGTGTGACTGTGGCACAGATAAAATGACTGCTGAACATCTGCTTCAAAGGTGCCCAACATATGAGGAACAGAGAAAACGCATATGGCCATCACCAGTACTATTCCTGGAGAAAATCTACGGAGATATCAACAGCCTCAGGCTGACCACTGCTTTCTTTGAACTTATTCAAGTTTACATCTGAGGGTGAACTTTGAACTTATTCAAGCTGACATCTGAGGGTGAACGAAGAAGAAGTACGTATATTAAGGTGTCTTTTCAGATAAGAACATGCGCTTATCTCACAAAACACACATGTAAGACTTCTCTATTGTATGTACATTAAGGTGTCTTTTCAGATAAAAACATGTGCACACCTCATAAAACACACATGTAATACTTCTCTATAGTATGTATATTAAGGTGTCTTTTCAGATAGGAACATGCACTCATTTCATAAAACACACATGTAAGACTTCTCTATAGTATGTATATTAAGGTGTCTTTTCAGATAAGAACATGTGAACACCTCATAAAACACACATGTAAGACTTCTCTATTGTATGTATATTAAGGTGTCTTTTCAGATAAAAACATGTGCACACCTCATAAAACACACATGTAAGACTTCTCTATAGTATGTATATTAAGGTGTCTTTTCAGATAAGTACATGTGCACATCTCATAAAACACACATGTAAGACTTCTCTATTGTATGTATATTAAGGTGTCTTTTCAGACAAAAACATGTGCACACCTCATAAAACACGCATGTAATACTTCTCTATAGTATGTATATTAAGGTGTCTTTTCAGATAGGAACATGCACTCATTTCATAAAACACACATGTAAGACTTCTCTATTGTATGTATATTAAGGTGTCTTTTCAGATAGGAACATGCACTCATTTCATAAAACACACATGTAAGACATCTCTATTGTATGTATATTAAGGTGTCTTTTCAGATAGGAACATGTGCACATCTCATAAAACACACATGTAAGACTTCTCTATAGTATGTATATTAAGGTGTCTTTTCAGATAGGAACATGCACTCATTTCATAAAACACACATGTAAGACATCTCTATTGTACGTATATTAAGGTGTCTTTTCAGTAAAGAACATGTGCACATCTCATAAAACACACATGTAAGACTTCTCTATTGTATGTATATTAAGGTGTCTTTTCAGATAAAAACATGTGCACACCTCATAAAACACACATGTAAGACTTCTCTATTGTATGTATATTAAGGTGTCTTTTCAGATAGGAACATGCACTCATTTCATAAAACACACATGTAAGACATCTCTATTGTATGTATATTAAGGTGTCTTTTCAGATAGGAACATGTGCACATCTCATAAAACACACATGTAAGACTTCTCTATAGTATGTATATTAGGGTGTCTTTTCAGATAGGAACATGCACTCATTTCATAAAACACACATGTAAGACTTCTCTATTGTATGTATATTAAGGTGTCTTTTCAGATAGGAACATGCACTCATTTCATAAAACACACATGTAAGACATCTCTATTGTACGTATATTAAGGTGTCTTTTCAGATAAGAACATGTGCACATCTCATAAAACACACATGTAAGACTTCTCTATTGTATGTATATTAAGGTGTCTTTTCAGATAGGAACATGCACTCATTTCATAAAACACACATGTAAGACTTCTCTATTGTATGTATATTAAGGTGTCTTTTCAGATAGGAACATGCACTCATTTCATAAAACACACATGTAAGACATCTCTATTGTACGTATATTAAGGTGTCTTTTCAGATAAGAACATGTGCACATCTCATAAAACACACATGTAAGACTTCTCTATTGTATGTATATTAAGGTGTCTTTTCAGATAAGAACATGTGCACATCTCATAAAACACACATGTAAGACTTCTCTATTGTATGTATATTAAGGTGTCTTTTCAGATAGGAACATGCACTCATTTCATAAAACACACATGTAAGACTTCTCTATTGTATGTATATTAAGGTGTCTTTTCAGATAGGAACATGCACTCATTTCATAAAACACACATGTAAGACATCTCTATTGTATGTATATTAAGGTGTCTTTTCAGATAGGAACATGTGCACATCTCATAAAACACACATGTAAGACTTCTCTATAGTATGTATATTAAGGTGTCTTTTCAGATAGGAACATGCACTCATTTCATAAAACACACATGTAAGACTTCTCTATTGTATGTATATTAAGGTGTCTTTTCAGATAGGAACATGCACTCATTTCATAAAACACACATGTAAGACATCTCTATTGTATGTATATTAAGGTGTCTTTTCAGATAAGAACATGTGCACATCTCATAAAACACACATGTAAGACTTCTCTATTGTATGTATATTAAGGTGTCTTTTCAGATAGGAACATGCACTCATTTCATAAAACACACATGTAAGACATCTCTATTGTATGTATATTAAGGTGTCTTTTCAGTAAAGAACATGCGCACATCTCATAAAGCACACATGTAAGACTTCTCTATTGTATGTATTCTTTGTTGTGCTTTTAGATCACTGTAGTCATATTATACTACACCACAAACATTACTTTGTAAGGCTCTCTCCTGTATGTTTTCTCTTGTGTTTATTAAGTCTGCTACACTCTACAAACACAAACATCACACTTGTAAGGCTTCTCTCCAGTATGTATTCATTTGTGGGCTTTCAGATCACTACGATGTGCAGACCATATTCCACAAACATTACACTTGTAATGCTTTTCACCAATATGTATTCTTTTCTGTTCTTTCAGTTTGGAACTATCTGTAAATCCTACTCCACAAACATCACACTTGTATGGCATCTCTCCAGTATGTATTCTGTTATGTTTGTTAAGAACATTACATTGTGTAAACTCTACTCCTAAAACATCACACTTGTAAGGCTTCTCTTACTTACACTTACTCAGCTGTTCCCCTTCTACTGTGAGGTTTAGAGGTTTGGAAGAGAGAGCGCTAGACTATCCTATCAGCTGTCTTCCTCCTGGCCTGGTTCCATTCTAGTCCTCGGTCTTTCAAAGATTGTCTAAAGTTGTCCTCCCAGAGGACTGTGGGTCATCCTTGAGGTCTGGATCCCTGGCTCTTAGTTTCCCATGCTTGTTGTGGTAGCCTATCTTCTTCCATTCTGCAGACATGGCCAAACCATCTTAGTTGGGACTGTTCTACTTGGATCTGCAGGGGGTGGGATTTTAGGCCTTGACGTATTGTCTGGTTGCGGACCATGCCTACTCTTGTTACTTCAACCACATTCCTCAGATACCTCATTTCTGAGGTTTGGATCTGACTTTTGTGGGTTTGTAAGGCTTCTCTCCAGTATGGATTCTTATGTGGGCTTTCAGATCACTAAGACGTGCAGACCCTATTCCACAAACATCACACTTGTAAGTCTTCTCTCCAGAATGTATTCTTTTGTGTTCATTAAGATTACCATTTCGTTTAAACCCCACTCCACAAACATCACACTTGTATGGCCTCTCGCCAGTATGTATTCTTTTATGTTTATTAAGATAATTACATTGTGTAAACCCTACTCCACAAACATCACACTTGTAAGGTTTCTCTCCAGTGTGTATTCTTTTGTGATCATTAAGATTATCATTTCGTGTAAACCTTACCCCACAAACATCACACATGTAAGGCTTCTCTCCAGTATGTTTTACTTTGTGTACTTTCAGACCAGAAGACAGTGTAAACCGTTTACCACAAACATCACACTTGTAAGGCTTCTCTCCAGTATGTATTCTGTTGTGTATTTTCAGATTAAAAGACTGTATAAATCCTACCCCACAAACATCACACTTGTAAGGCTTCTCTCCAGTATGTATTCTTTTGTGTCTATTAAGACTTTTACATATTCTAAACTCTACACCACAAACATCACACTTGTAAGGCTTGACTCCTGTGTGTGTTCTTTTGTGTGCTTTCAGATTAGAACGATCTGCAAACCCTACTCCACAAACATCACACTTGTAAGGCTTCTCTCCAGTATGTATTCGTTTGTGAGCTTTCAGATCACTACGACGTGCAAACCTTTTTCCACAAACATCGCACTTGTAAGGCTTTTCACCAGTATGTATTCTTTTGTGTTCTTTCAGGTTAGAACTATCTGTACACCCTAATCCACAAACATCACACTTGTATGGCCTCTCTCCAGTATGTATTCTTTTATGTTTATTTAGATCATTACATTGTGTAAACCCTACTCCACAAACATCACACTTGTAAGGCTTCTCTCCAGAATGTATTCTTTTGTGTTCATTAAGATTACCATTTCGTTTAAACCCTACTCCACAAACATCACACATGTAAGGCTTCTCTCCAGTATGTTTTACTTTGTGTACTTTCAGACCAGAAGGCAGTGTAAACCCTTTACCACAAACATCACACTTGTACGGCTTCTCTCCAGTGTGTATTCCGTTGTGTCTTTTCAGATTAAAAGACTGTGTAAATCCTACCCCACAAACATCACACTTGTAAGGCTTCTCTCCTGTATGTGTTCTTTTGTGTGCTTTCATACTGTAAGACTGTGCAAACCTTACTCCACAAACATCACATATGTAAGGCTTCTCTCCTGTATGTGTTCTTCTATGTCTATTAAGATCACTACTGCGTGTAAACACTAAACCACAAACATCACATTTGGAAAGATTCTCTCCAGTATGTGTTATTTTGTGTGCTTTCAGGCTAACCAAGTGTGTAAAACCTATACAACAAACATCACACTTGTAAGGCTCCTCTCCAGTATGTATTGTATTAAGTTTCTTCACAGTAGAACAATGTGTTAGCATTACACCACAAACATCAAGTTGACAAGGGTTCTGTATTTCCTTACTCTGCATGTTGTTTACAAATCCACAACTCATATCAACCCCATCAAGCTCATCAGTTTTCTTCCTGATATCATCTGACGCACTTTCATTTTGAACTGTTACATTTAAATCATTCTGGGTCTCACTAATGTCTGATGATCTGGTTTGAAAAATAATGGAATGAACAGCTACATCACTTCCTGGTGTCTCAGACTCATCATAATTGTCATTTGTCAACAATGCAACACTGGTATAATCATTCTTGTACAATCTTTTTTTGGTGTTGATGCTCTGGGCTTGGTAAGGCACATCTGAAATTATATGGGATTTAGACATAAATAAATAACTAGTGGAAGATAAGCAATCAGTTATCAAATGTCCTAAATTGTGTAGCTCTATAAAATTTTAGTAAGATATAAGGCTTAGTCACAATTTAAAGTGGGAATAATCAGACATTTTGGCAGCATCAGATTTCATTCTATATCTTAAATATCCATCAGTAAAATACAAATTTAATTTCCTTCATTATGAGCACAATTATGTTAAACATGTGTTTACATAAAGGTCAGCACAGATTTACTTTGACTCTATTGAATGTTGCATATTTTGATGAATGTCATGAGTGGAAATACAAGGTAACATTTTAAAAAATTTGTGTTATGTTCTGGACAATATTTTTGATTGATGTTTATGACATCACTGATGTCAATGACTCAGATTTCCATGTTAGGATGTCTTGTAAACAAGAAAAACATAAATAATAAACAAGAAAACAAATGCAGCTTAGAAAGCCAATATTTTTTATAAAATCCAAATGCAGGCAAAATGCTGCTTTTTTTTTTCTTCTATGGCAGAAGTCTCTTTAACTGCTCAATGTGAAAAAGGTTTTGGGCAAAGTATTAATAATTTTTTTGGTTCCAAAGGTTGTTATTGCCGGGAGTTGTAGTGAGGATAAGCTCTCACTGCAGATAAAATACTTCTATGGCACGTGCCTCAAACAGCCTCTGACAACCAAGTCCAGCTCCCGGCCTTCACGTGTGGCTCAATTTGAGCCCGGCGGAACTGTTTCCACTGACGGGAGAAGGGGCAAAGGCAAGCGACTGGCGCCTTAAAACCAGCAGCTTCGGGCAGATAGGGCTCGTGATCCTTGGTTGGTAGCTTATCTAAGAGAAGGAACTCTGAATTCAAACCACCGCTGCCTTGCGGGAATATCCATTTATGGAATTGGCTTCGGGAGTAAACCCTGAGGATAAATCCGGAGTCGGAGTCCCTAAGGCAGTCTAATGTCGATTCGACATTATTCTGGCAACTCCTGCGACATGGCTGGTACCAAACTGTATCGGCTACTGCCGTTCCTTTGGATCTACCGGCTGTGTGGAGAGGGGGAACATGCTGCATGGGCAACAGCTTGATCTCCATATAACTGTGCCCAAGCTCGCGCCCTGGAGAGGACACTCCAGCTTCACCCTATAGGTGTCGGCAAAACACGGGAAGTAGCAGTTACCGGTTATAAGCATTTTGCCCAATTGGCGTAGGGCATGGCGCCAGGGGCTACTTCCGACAGTGGGAGAGGTTCTAGGATCTCACTGGACAGCTACCGCCCGCTTCAAGCTGGGCAGCCCCCAGTCAATAAGGTGTTGTCCCGCCACTGTCTGCTTTCCCCATTGGGTGCATGGGGATTAGGGTCAAACCCGAACTGTGGACAGAAAATTTTGCACCAAGCAATTATCGAAAAAATAGAAATAAGCAAACTCTCAGATTGGGATGCTGGAACGTCCGGACTATGTTGACTGGACTATCCGAAAACCTACAGGATGTAAACGATGTAAGGAAGACAGCCATAATTAATGATGAGCTTAAACGACTTCAGGTGGATATAGCTGCACTTCAGGAAACGCGCCTGGCGGGCTCTGGAACGGTGAGCGAGAAGGACTACACATTTTATTGGCAAGGGAAAGATCTTAATAAAGCTAGAGAACACGGAGTAGGTTTTGCGGTCAAAAAATCGCTAACTAAAATGGTTGAACCAGGCGAGAATGGATCAGAACGCCTGTTAACGCTCCGCCTGCAAACTAGCACAGGTCCCATCACCCTTGTCAGTGTGTATGCTCCTACTCTGTACTCTGCCTCAGAAGCTAAAGATGAGTTCTACGAGAATCAAAAGCAGTTATCAAAAGCATACCTAGGCAAGAACAGCTTGTTCTCCTTGGTGACTTTAACGCTAGAGTGGGTGCCGATAATGTTTCATGGCCTTCATGTCTGGGCAGGTTTGGTATTGGCAAGATGAATGAAAATGGACAACGGCTCTTAGAGTTGTGCGTCCACCATGACCTCTGCGTGACCAACACCTACTTTCAGACAAAACCCCAGCATAAGGTGTCATGGAGACACCCACGATCCAAGCACTGGCACCAACTTGACCTGATTCTCGTCAGAAGGCCACTCCTCAGGTCTGTGCTCTCCACGCGCTCGTACCATAGTGCAGACTGTGATACAGATCACTCCTTGGTTTGCTGCAAAATCAGAGCACAACCAAGAAAACTCTATCGTGTCAGACATGAAGGGAAACCACGCATTGATACCAGCAAGATGTCAGACCCTTTCATGATCGCTCAATTCACTGCGACCTTCAAGAAAGTGCTCAGTAGCCCTCAGCATGGTGATACTATTACAGAGAACTGGGAGCATCTACGGAACACCATTCAAAGTACTGCACTTGCCACCTTTGGTAAGAAAACAGCAAAGTCAAATGACTGGTTTGATGCTTCATCAGATGTGATGGCACCTGTCATTGAAGCTAAGCGCAGTGCTATGAATGAATACAAACGTTCACCGAGTGCCAGAACCCTACAGATCCTGAGGGCTACGAGAAGCAAAGTTCAACAAACTGCTCGACGCTGTGCAAATGACTATTGGCTCCAGCTCAGTGAGAGCATCCAGATCGCAGCGCAAACAGGCAACATTAGACAAATGTATGACGGTATAAAGAAAGCACTTGGCCCCCATAAAAGTAAGACGGCACCGCTAAAAACCATCAGCGGAGAGAAGCTAACCGATAAGGGTAAGCAGATGGAGAGGTGGGTCGAGCACTACTCTGAGCTTTACGCTAGAGACAATACCGTTACGCCTGCAGCCCTTGATGCTGTCAACAGTCTGCCAACTATGGAGGAGCTGGATGCCGAACCAACATTAGAGGAACTCAGCAAGGCCATTGATAGCTTGGCCTCTGGCAAAGCACCAGGCAGTGATGGGATTCCTCCTGATTTAATCAAATGCTGTAAGAGCACGCTATTACATCCCCTGCATAGGATGCTGTGCCAGTGCTGGGAAGAGACAACTATTCCTCAAGACATGCGAGATGCCAAGATTGTAACACTGTATAAAAATAAAGGAGACAGAAGTGATTGCAATAACTACAGAGGCATCTCTCTTCTTAGTATTGTTGGTAAGGTTTTTGCCAAAGTCATCTTAATGCGACTACACAAGTTAGCTGAGCGCATATATCCAGAGTCACAGTGTGGATTCCGAGCTGGCAGATCAACAACAGACATGATCTTCTCTCTCCGCCAGCTTCAGGAAAAATCAAGAGAGCAGAAAAGACCATTATATATCGCCTTTATAGACCTCACAAAAGCATTCGACCTGGTTAGTAGGGATGGACTCTTTAAAATCCTCCTGAAAATAGGCTGCCCTTCTAAAATGCTGGAAATGATAAAGTCATTCCATGACGACATGAAGGGAACAGTCCAATATGCTGGAAGCACGTCACAGCCCTTTGATATACGAAGTGGCGTTAAACAAGGCTGTGTTCTGGCTCCGACCCTCTTCGGAATCTTCTTTGCCTTACTCTTGAAACATGCATTCAGAGATGCAACTGAAGGAATATGCCTTCACACTAGGTCAGATGGCCGTCTGTTTAATCTTTCAAGGCTGAAGGCAAAAACAAAAATCAGAAGGGTCACTATAAGAGACTTGTTGTTCGCTGATGATGCTGCAGTCGTCACTCAAAGCCAACAGGAGCTTCAGAGCTTGATGAATCGCTTCACTAAAGCATGCAAGGACTTTGGCCTCACAATAAGTCTAAAGAAAACGAATGTGCTGAGTCAGGATGTGGGTGCTGCACCAGTTATCACTATCGATAACTATGAATTGGCAGTGGTGCACCACTTCACATACCTAGGGTCTACCATCAATGACAAACTCTCACTGGATACAGAAATCGACAGCCGCATTGGCAAAGCTGCAGCTACCTTTGCCCGCCTCACATCGCGTGTTTGGGGAAACTCTAAACTCACAATGAAGACCAAAGCTGCGGTATATAATGCCTGCGTCACCAGCACACTCCTATATGGCAGCGAGACCTGGACGACCTATGCTAAGCAAGAAAGAAGGCTCAATACCTTCCATTTGCGGTGTCTACGCCGCATCCTCGGCATCTCGTGGAAAGATAAAGTGACAAATGTCGAGGTGTTGTCACGTGCTGGCCTTCAAAGTATGTATACGCTGCTTAGACAGCGCAGACTTCGCTGGCTTGGCCATCTTCGCCGCATGGAAGATGGTCGCATCCCAAAAGATATCTTCTACGGACAATTAGCAGATGGCAAGAGAACAGTTGGGCGACCACAGCTGAGGTTCAAAGATGTGTGCAAGAGAGATATGAGGGCACTGGACATGGATCCAGCAACATGGGAGGATGAAGCTGCCGATTGCACAAAGTGGCGATGCTATTTACGGCACCACCTCAGATTGGGCGAAGAGAGGCTCACACAAGAAGCAGAGGTGAGGAGAAAACGTCGAAAGGAGCTCCAGGAAAATAAGCAGTTGAGGGCTGTCACCTCAGGGGCGCATTCCCATAGTCAGTTATGACTGAAGGGGCTATTATTATTATTATTATTAATAATTTTCCAAACATCTTTATCATGCTATCCCAGAATACTCTGCATTAACAGTTGTTAAAAAAAAATTAATAATTGACACAGAAAGATTAATAACTGTTGTGTGGGTGGTTTACTGGTGTTGGAGGGTCCTTCGTTCGATTATTATAAGTTTAGTTGGTATGCTTGCTTATCCATCATTACACAACTTGTGTCCAAGCAAACGTCGGTTCCGTACGAACTGATCCATTATTACTATAAACTTCCTACAAGAAAGAGTTCATCAGGTCAAAGGACCATCAACAATGCAAGTTGAAGCAATCAAACGTAATCAAAGGAATGTGGGTAAGCCTTCGATTCAAGTCCAATATTTATTACAAGTTGACGCACGAAGACAGTTCACATTTGTATACATTCATATATAGTTCATTAGAAATTACGTGCATAGTATTCATGTCCGTCCGTGTCAAAACAATATGTCAGATGAACATCATGGCTATATACGTGCGCTGCTGTAGTCAACAGCCAGAAATGAGCGCATGAGTTCTTGACAGCTACAAATTGAATCATAATACGATTCTCCTTCCATTATTTAATTTACTTAATAATCTCATACTTTAGATTAATCCGAACTGACCCTGAGTTCTACATTGATTCATATATAGGCTATCTACTAGGCATTTCCTTGGAAGAAATACAAGACACGACTTCTCTGCTTGACGGATAGCGTAACAAGGGCCATGTAACCAAGTCACCCAGCGTGACCTTCCCAACGCGAATGCGTCATAATCTTAGCATATATTTCGCGTTCAGTATACCGTAAAATATCGACATATTCTATTAATGTTATTGACCCCTAAACGTTGCGCACGGCTAAACCCCAGCAGACGCCGTCATTTAAAATAACAAACCCCAGCAGACGCCATCATTAAAAATAACACCGTAACAGATTTCCTGTCAGACGGGGGAAAAAAAAATCTATTAGATTTTTTTGAACAATATTAATCAAATTATCAAAAATTTAACAAAACCCGACGTATGGCCTACGATGTTCTATCTAGAACAGTGTCGCGGTCATGTCAGTAATATCTTATAATAAAATCAACGTCATATCATACATATAACTTATATTAAATAAAGAAATGTCACTGTCACTAATTAATTAACTAATTAATTTGATGTATGTATTGACTAACTAATGTGAGGTGTTATTAAAATTATTCTAACTAATTAAAATTAAAATAGTTAATTATAATATGTACGTATGGTACTAACTAATTAATATCTAATGAGAAATAGTATAAGAGAGAAAAAGAAATAAAAATTGAGAAGTACGGACAATTAAAACTAAAAATTAAAGTATACATTAAAATAGTAATGAGTGTGAAAATGAAGTATAAGGATAGATACCTAATTAAATTAAAGCAATCAGAAAGAAAAGAACAACAAAAAAAATTCATACATTTTAACTATTCATATGAAATATCATAATCTAATATCTATCACCTTAATAATTAAAATATTAATTGGTGTGATATTTTTTTGTTTCATCTTTTCTTAGTATATTTTATTTTTTTATTTCATCACACTTCAACTTTATTTTATTATATATTAATTCAATAGCTAGCAAATTTAACAATATCGGACATGAAGATCCAATTGTTGTTACATCCTAATGACTTGTATGAAAGTTCATTAAGACACAAAGTTCATATTATCGAATTTTGATATGATTATCCAATCGTCGTTAGTTCCGTTCTTGAAATTTTGAACGTAATTTGAATAAGTCATCACCGTATCTGTCCAGTTTATATCAGAGATTGTTACTTTTTACTATTTTGCAATTGAAATGAGTGATACGCAGAGTCCAGGTGAAGTCCAAATTTTCAACCGATCTGTAAAACTTGATATTTTGATTACAATAGTTTATTTCGAAATGTCCTCATTTAAGTAGGAAGTCCAACTGAAGTGTTGTATATTCTGACGTGGCATTAATACCGTTCATTGCAAATGTAATGCTTGATTAGTCAGAAAATTTTCTTGAAATTGTAATATTCATTCAGAATCCGTAGGATGTCTGGACAACGTGTCGGCCATAACGTTCTCAGTTCCTGGTATCGACTGTATTTCGAAATCATATGGTTGCAATGCAATAGCAAAGCGTGCAAGCTTTGGACTTTTATGGTTTGAACGACGTAATGCTGCCACAGATTTCTGATCAGTCTGGATCAGAAATGGTGATCCCAGCAAAAAATTTTCGAGTTTGTTAATTGCCCAGATCACGGCGAGCAATTCTCTGTCTACAGTCGAATATTTAGTCTCCGGAGGTTTCAGCTTGCGTGAGATGTATAACACAGGATGAAGGATATCATCATGATATTGGAGTAGACAGGCCCCGAGTCCGTAATTACTCGCATCTGTACGTAGAACAAACTTTTTAGAAGCATCTGGTAATTTTAATACTGGTGGGCATGACAAAATTCTTAATATACTGCGAAAAGTTCTGTCACATTCGTCTGTCCAATTTATCCTTAATGGCATGTTCTTCTTTAATAACGATGACAAGACAGCCGTGATGGATGACAAATAAATCTATGCTGTATGGGGCTGAGCATAGTTGACACATTTAAACAACTTACTGTCTCTTGTAGGCATGGTAAAAAAAAACAAACAAATAAGACAGAAAACATGTGTACAAATTTAAAGATGTTAAGAATCAAAAATGTTTTTTTTCGAGAAGAAAAAAATCAATAAATCAATCTATATTAGGATAGATGATTAAGAAAGACAAGAAATGATGACTGACAATGCTGAGTCATCAAGAAATAAGACAAAAGGGTGAGCGTACACCATTATCTGCGTGGCGCAGAATCAGGTACTAATTGTAAGTTCATAAGAACTTCACCATCATTACCCTTGTCTGGGACATTTTTTCTTTGCCCATTTTCAAATTTTACTTGCACTTATAACGTTTTGATTTTATGCCTTTCTAGAACCACCACTGCAAATTGTTGCAATGTTCTTGATTCATCATCAAAGTTCTCAAAAATTAATTAAATTAATTAAATATATTATTAAAATCAATTCATAGAAATATTATTATTACATAACATTAATGAAGACAATACAAATGATTAACCAAGGCTTCACAGTACAGTAGCACAATACAAAAGTGACATTTTAACAAAAATAAGTGATATTATAAAACCAAGTCTACTAACCGGAAATATAGAAGGGTGAAGGTTAAATGAAGTAAAAGAACATATTTGGCACTACGAATAATGACGTCACAGGACTCATTTGACGTTAATACAATACATTTAAATAAAATTAAAGATAGCCAGATTAGAATAAACAGGATAGATTACGAACATATGACTGTAACTGAATAAAAATCAAACTGAATATGGTAAAATACAACGGTTATTTAACAGAACTAGACACCTAACATACAAGGTGAATTAATGCAGGTCCGAACGAAACAACCACCGGTAATGTCTTCGACGCGTTCTTCGCGAAATGCGATTAATTCACGACCCTAAGAACAATTAAAATCAGTTCGTGGCATCCAAGGAGCCATAGAATTGATTTCAATCTGCCGCCCATCCCTACCCACTACATGTAAAAAGACAGAAACAATATTTAACATGGCTAAAAAAAAAAGAACATGGCGTTGTCGGACAAATAGGATTAACTTATTGTAACCTTCAAATAAGTTACTTATCTTTTTGCCTCGATAGATTCATACAATGCTTGCTTCGCCAACGGACAGTAGAACCTATATTTCATGCTCATGTTGATTGAATCTATTTTCCAATGTTCGATTAAGCGTTTATAAATAATTTTCTTCAAAGACGTTGAAAGGCGGCTGCCATCGCTACAGCTGATTCATCCTGTTGTCAAGGGGGTGTGACGTCATCGGTGTAGATACAAAAAGTGTTCATTTCGCTCGAAGGAAAATTATTTCTTTCAACTCGATAATCTTTGAGTATTTTTTTACAATTAAATTCCAGTTCCTCCCCACACTGGCCACCACTGTTGCGTGGGTGGTTTACTGGTGTTGGAGGGTCATTCGTTCGATTATTATAAGTTTAGTTGGTATGCTTGCTTATCCATCATTACACAACTTGTGTCCAAGCAAACCTCGGTTCCGTACGAACTGATCCATTATTACTATAAACTTCCTACAAGAAAGAGTTCATCAGGTCAAAGGACCATCAACAATGCAAGTTGAAGCAATCAAACGTAATCAAAGGAATGTGGGTAAGCCTTCGATTCGAGTCCAATATTTATTACAAGTTGACGCACAAAGACAGTTCACATTTGTATACATTCATATATAGTTCATTAGAAATTACGTGCATAGTATTCATGTCCGTCCGTGTCAAAACAATATGTCAGATGAACATCATGGCTATATACGTGCGCTGCTGTAGTCAACAGCCAGAAATGAGCGCATGAGTTCTTGACAGCTACAAATTGAATCATAATATGATTCTCCTTCCATTATTTAATTTACTTAATAACACTGACAAACAACATTTTTCTTTCTTATATAAGAATAAGTGTTCTTATGTCAGTTTTTTGCGCTGATTTCAAATTTGAAATCCGTTTATCTCTATCACGTCAGGTTTTTAAGATATTTGTGAATACATATATTTTTGGGAAACCGTTATGTGCTCCGTTTCATTTTTACTACATAACTTATTAAAAATTAATAAAATGCAAAATAATTCCACTTTTTATACTGCTAAAAGATGCATGACATATGTTACGCTATTTTTCCAATAGTTACTGTATTTTGAAATAATTCTGAGCGAAATATGGCTTCTAGAAGTTGTAGAAATTCAGCTGATCTGTTCTGTTACGTGTGCGGATATTTTACCGATCGTGTTCACCAGAAAAACTTTACACCATTACTAAAGAAAGCATATGAACTTTATTTCGATTCGAAAGTTGATGATGCAAATAAATCTTGGAAGCCAAATGCAGTTTGTTCGACTTTGTGCAAATACATTGGCAGGTTGGTTACGAAAATCGCCGAAGCATAAGTCGATGCCTTTTGGAGTGCCAGTAATACGGCATGAACAAGACAAATCACGCTACTGATTGTTACTTCTGCTTGACAAATATCCATGGTTTCACTTTTAAAACTAGAAAGTCTGTGGTTTATCCAAATATTGAATCGGTTTCGAAACCAGTGTCTCGTGATCCAATCACGTGTCCGATCCCAGTTCCACCAGAACAATATCCGTTGGACGTCAATGAACCATCAGAAAGTGATAGTTTACCTGCTTCAGAAACTAATTCTGACTCGGATTATATACCGGTGAATGATGGTGTTCACTTAATTAACCTTTCAGATCTAATACGTGATCTCGTTCTTACCAAAGGACAAGTGGAATTACTCGGTTCGCGACTCAAAGAATGGAATCTTTTAGCGCCCAATACTTTGATATCTAAATTTCGTCATAGACACAGAGAACTTGTTCAATACTTTGAGATGGATGATGACATTTGCTATTGCAAAATTCCAGTCGCCTACTCTGTTCATATGAAAGAAACTTATGACAACATGGCTATACTTTTGGCAAAAATAAAGTACAATGACTACCAATGGCGGATTTGTGGAGACCTAAAGGTCATTGCAATTCTCACGGGCATGCAGACTGGGTATACTAAATTTTGTTGCTTCCTATGTGAATGGGACAGCCGCAACAGACAGGAACATTATGCAAGAAAGGTATGGCCTATCAGGGATTGTATGCAGCTCGGGCATAAAAATGTAATACATGAGCCATTAGTTAACAAAGACAGCATCATTTTAACACCGTTACATATAAAGTTGGGGCTCATGAAGAATTTCGTAAAAGCATTAGATAAAATGAGCAAAGCTTTCACTTATCTTCGAGAAAAGTTTCCGCAAGTTAGCGATGCAAAGATAAAGGAAGGTATCTTTGTAGGACCTCATATTAGGAAAGTTATTGCAGACAAACAATTCGAGAACTTGTTACATGGTAGTGAACTTCACGCATGGATGGCATTCAAATCGATCGTCGATAACTTTCTGGGAAATCACAAATCTGTCGACTATGTGCATATTGTTAAGCAGTGCATAGATGCATACAGAATTATGGGCTGTAACATGTCCCTCAAAATCCATTTGCTCGATTCGCATCTTGACTTTTTCCCTGACAACCTTGGCGAAGTCAGCGATGAACACAGAGAACGATTCCATCAAGATATCGCCGTAATGGAGTCACGTTATCAAGGACGGTGGAGTGTGACCATGCTTGCCGATTATTGTTGGATGTTTCATCGCGATGTACCACATGCCATTCACCGACGAAAGTCGACTGCAAAGAAATTCAAGCCTACATAACTGTTATACTTCTTGTACGAATGATGTTATAATACTGTATGCGTTGTTAAAAAACTTCAATTGCGTATTTCTCGAGATCCCGACCTGATAGAGAAAAACGGTTTGCAGATTTAAAAACAGCGCATTAAAATAGACCAGAAAAACATAGAAATGTTAGAGAAAGAAAAAAAAACATTTTTTTTGTTAGCCAGTGTAATCTCATACTTTAGATTAATCCGAACTGACCCTGAGTTCTACATTGATTCATATATAGGCTATCTACTAGGCCTTTCCTTGGAAGAAATACAAGACACGACTTCTCTGCTTGACGGATAGCGTAACAAGGGCCATGTAACCAAGTCACCCAGCGTGACCTTCCCAACGCGAATGCGTCATAATCTTAGCATATATTTCGTGTTCAGTATACCGTAAAATATCGATATATTCTATTAATGTTATTGACCCCTAAACGTTGCGCACGGCTAAACCCCAGCAGACGCCGTCATTTAAAATAACAAACCCCAGCAGACGCCATCATTTAAAATAACACCGTAACAATAACCTTCAGGAAGCTGTGGGCGACAATTGTCGCCGGAGGTACCCTATGTTCGCCTAGCTGCAGGCGACTTAAGTCTACTTTCGGATATCGTTCATTTCCTGCTATATAAGATGTGTATATGTCATATCCCCCCCCCCCCCCCCCCCCCCCGGATGTTAAAATTGAATCTTATGTGAAAGAGAATTCACTTCCTTTTCTGACCCTCAGTTGTAACAGGTGTATTAGCAAAATTTTTCTGTGCAATTTTCAAATCAAAATCAATCGGCATGGAACAAGCTGTCATTTTTGGTGAAATTTTAATGGATTCTGACTCCGATGCGATGACGAGGAGTTTTTTTGGCTTTATTAGCGCTGATATCGGTTCTCAGAATATGGATGATGGCAGAGATGGGGACAACAGTAGAATGTCATTGCTAGTATGTCTAGCCTTAGGGGTTAGGTTCAGGGTTAGGTTTAGGGTTAGGGCCGAATGTCACTGCTGACGAGATGAGGGCATTTGTTGCTTTGCTACTGATGATGGGTGTAAAGAAAAGATTGTCATTTGATTTGTATTGGTCAAATAACTGTTTCATCAAGATACCAGGGTTTAGGACTATTTGTTTGTTGGTTTTTTTTTTAATTTTTAAAATATTTTTTAAAATTTTGTTTTCTTTTTTTTCATTTTTCCATTCATCTCTTCCTATCACATCTAACATATACACAAACAAAACTTATATCATTAGATTCATCATTCATTTATTTATATAAATTAAAAAAATGATAGCAATTGACCAAGAAACACAGAAACTATAGACGTAACGTCTATAGTGACTTGTAACACCCACTATAAAAACGGGGCGTTGTGAAAAAGAATGCAGCTGCAGGGCAAATTTCCGTCATTTTAATGCAGCGTGTTAAAGGATAAACATACATCTTGAATATATCATGGTAGTGTGCTGTGTTATATAGAGTCCCCATACCATAAAGAAAGATTAAAAAACATACATCTTGAATATAGTGTGCTGTGTTATATAGATTTCTACCATAAAGAAAGATTAATAAACATACATCTTGAATATATCATGGTAGTGTGCTGTGTTATATAATAATAATAATAATAAATTCTTTAAGCGCCAAACACGGCGCATAAGGCAGAAACCAGTGCTCTCCAGGTTGTTCGTTGTGACGCCACTCCTCTTAGCTCTTGCACATTATTTAGGCCCAACGTTCTTCCTTCTCTTATTATTGTTCTTCTGAGTGTTTCTTTTGGTCTTCCTTTTTTCCGCTTACCCTCAGGAACCCAAGTGAGCGCCTGTAGTGGTATTCTGTTGTTTTGCATTCGTAGGACATGACCGATATATGACCATCGTCTTTTCCTTATATAGTCGGAGACATATTTCTGCCTAGAGTCTTCTCTTATTTGTCGATTAGTCTTGAATTCTTTCCAACTGATGTTCATGAGTTTTCATGTGTTATATAGAGTCCCCATAATATAATGATTAATAAACATACATCTTGAATATATCATGGTAGTGTGCTGTGTTATATAGAGTCCCCATACCATAAAGATTAATAAACATACATCTTGAATATATCATGGTAGTGTGCTGTGTTATATAGAGTCCCCATACATTGAAGAAAGATTAATAAACATGCATCTTGAATATATCATGGTAGTGTGCTGTGTTATATAGAGTCCCCATACCATAAAGAAAGATTAATAAACATACATCTTGAATATATCATGGTAGTGTGCTGTGTTATATAGAGTCCCCATACCATAAAGAAAGATTAATAAACATGCATCTTGAATATATCATGGTAGTGTGCTGTATTATATACAGTCCCCATACCATAAAGATTAATAAACATACATCTTGAATATATCATGGTAGTGTGCTGTGTTATATAGAGTCCCCATACATTGAAGAAAGATTAATAAACATGCATCTTGAATATATCATGGTAGTGTGCTGTGTTATATAGAGTCCCCATACCATAAAGAAAGATTAATAAACATACATCTTGAATAGATCATGGTAGTGTGCTGTGTTATATAGTGTCCCCATACCATAAAGAAAGATTAATAAACATACATCTTGAATATATCATGGTAGTGTGCTGTGTTATATAGAGTCCCACTACCATAAAGAAAGATTAATAAACATACATCTTGAATATATCATGGTAGTGTGCTGTATTATATACAGTCCCCATACCATAAAGATTAATAAACATACATCTTGAATATATCATGGTAGTGTGCTGTGTTATATAGTGTCCCCATATCACAGGAAGAAAAAGAAAGAAGGTTGACACTTTTGGACTTATTTTAATTGTCTAGGCACACACATTAATTCATCACTACCATCAGGCACACACATTAATTCATCACTACCATCAGGCACACACATTAATTCATCACTACCATCAGGCACACTCATTAATTCATCACTACCATCAGGCACACACATTAATTCATCACTACCATCAGGCACACACATTAATTCATCACTACCATCAGGCACACACATTAATTCATCCCTACCATCAGGCACACTCATTAATTCATCACTACCATCAGGCACACACATTAATTCATCACTACCATCAGGCATACACATTAATTCATCACTACCATCAGGCATACACATTAATTCATCACTACCATCAGGCACACACATTAATTCATCACTACCATCAGGCACACACATTAATTCATCACTACCATCAGGCACACACATTAATTCATCACTACCATCAGGCACACACATTAATTCATCACTACCATCAGGCATACACATTAATTCATCACTACCATCAGGCACACACATTAATTCATCACTACCATCAGGCACACACATTAATTCATCACTACCATCAGGCACACACATTAATTCATCACTACCATCAGGCACACACATTAATTCATCACTACCATCAGGCACACACATTAATTCATCACTACCATCAGGCACACACATTAATTCATCACTACCATCAGGCACACACATTAATTCATCACTACCATCAGGCACACATATTAATTCATCACTACCAGCAGCATAGAACATAAGAATGCTTAAAAATCTATGTCATGTTATCTCAAGACATTGAAAATGTAAATCTTCACAGGAATCCATTTGGCTGAATACAATGATGAAGTAAATAATACAAACTATGTTTTTATTTATAATTTATTAAACACTTTTCACGTAAAGTATTTTTTAGGTCTGTGTAAGGTTTTTATTGATCCAGTGTAAATCCAGTGTTTTGCCCTCAAGAGATTGATAGGTATGGAAAGAGGAAGGGATGTCAGTAGAAGTGGGGTGGAAATCTTCTTCTTTTCTTCTTCTACGTACACTCTCAGACGTCGTCCACTTGAATGTTCTCAAAGAAAGCAGTAGTCAGTTTGAGGCTATTTGAATCCCTGTAAAGCTTTTCCACGAAAGGAGCTGGCGTCGGCCATATGCACTTTCTCTGTACCACATATAAGGGGCAACTTTGAAGCAGATGTTCAGCAGTCATTTTATCAGTGCCACAGTTACACTGATCGGTGGAAATGAGAGTGTATCTTTATTTTGGGTGGACAGAAAATGATAAAGTTGTTTGTAAAGTAGGTGGGATATAAAACAGGTAAAAAAAAGGAAATTGCTGGAGGTTAGACTATAAGACAAAAAGCAGCTAGGATTGTTGTTAAATAAAATGTAAGTCAAAGAAGAGGTAAGAGTGGCTAGCAGTAATAACATGCATACATTAAAAACCAACTTTAATCTCAGTATGTTTTATGAGGAGTTGTTTCCTAGAGTGAAGTTTGGTGGTTGAAGAGTTATAATGGAAAGTGAAACTGTGGGGTAAAATCTTGCGGTGATGACAATTATGAAAAAAGTTAAGATGACAGGTGAATCTAGTTTTCATAAAATGACAAAGGCAAAGTTGGTGGAAGTAAGAGATAGGTCTGGTAGAAGACTCAAAGAGATCTTCTTCTTCTCGTTCGCTGTTGTTTAGTTACATCTACACAAGAAGTCCGGTTCTCTGGTTGTATGTTGCTGTGGTTGAAAGTTCGTCAAGACTCCCAAACAGCTTTGCATGGATGTGTGTCTCCATGGGCCAATGTCCAGTCTGCAATTGACTTAGTATGTCGCATTCTAGTAGGATATGCTCAGCTGCCCACATCACCTGTCCACATGAGCACAGGGGCGATGGGACCAATCTCAGTCTGCACAAGTGACCGCCCAGTCTGCCATGTCCTGTTCCAATATGGAACATGATCACCTGTTTTGCTCGATCAAGGCAGTGACAGTTGTCTACCTGTCGGTCGACACTCCCAATGATCCTGATGGGTCCTCCTTTCCTGGAAGGTGACCGTCCGTTCCCCTTGTTCTCACATTGCTCCTTCCCCTGCCAACACATCAGCTCTCTCTCGTTTCCTGGTATGCCACAGTGTTATGGTATCCAATGTAGCACCATCCCTCCCTTGATAATCACTTAGCATAAGGCTTTTTTAAACTCTGGCAGTCTCACTGTTGAGGGCCCACAGAACTGACATTGCATTGGTAAGGGACACAACCTGCTGACATTGGCCCACTGTGTTATTTATTATTCCTGCAGCAATGTTTAATACTTGTACTTCAGCAGAGTAGTTTGAACAAAACATTCCAGCAGGTGAACAGGGGGATTTGCTTTCTTTGTCTGGACAGACCACATCCACTCCTGCGCCTCCATTCCTTACTGCCCCAGCCGCAGATCCATCAGTATATACCTGGATCCATGCTTCTCTGGGGTATAGTTCTTATGGAAAGAGATGATGAACATAAGAGTTTTCATTTCAGGGAAGACATAATTAGAAAACCTTCAGGTCACCACAAATCTGTCACTTATAATTGTCATAGTTGATGGTGTGTAACAGTTGATTCACGTTGTTGTGCGTTTCTTTCATGTGGACTGCATACCCGAGTGGAACAGATGGTAAAACGTTACCATTATGGAGCAGCACAGCTTTTAAGCTCAACTTGGATGAATCAATGAACAGCCTCCAATCATTGTCTTTGTAGTTGATGTATAGTGCTGCCATCAGACCCACTATATCAACACAAGCAATGATGTTATCTGTCATTTTGAAATATGGAAGTAGACCTTTTTGCCGAGCATGAAACACAGACTCATGCACATTCTCTTCTAGAAAATTCCATTGCTGCAGTCTGGACCCCAACAGCTCTGCTTTATTTTTTTGGCAATGCCAGATCTCTCACTAGATCATTCAATTCACTCTGGGTAATTTTATGTGGCTGTGCAGACTCTTCAATAGGCAAGAAATCAGGATCTCTTGATGTAGATGCTTTCACAGGTGACGGATGTCCACTGGCCTTATTATCTTCTTCATCATCCAGAGTATAAGATTCTGGTTGGTCCAGAACAGGAAGTCCTTCCCCATGAGGCACTGGCCCCTTAGCAGAGAGAATATTCGGATAGGCCACAGGCCGCTTTTTCTTCTTAGAAATACCATGTCCAATTGGAGGAGTCATGCAAAAGTAACAATCATTAAGATGGTTTGTCGGTTCTCTCCACACCATTGGAACTGCAAAACGCATCGATCGTCTTTTTCGGTTCAACCAGCAGTGCAGATTCATTGCACAGGATTGACAACATGTATGGGGCCCAATACCGGTCCTGGTCACTGATCTCACAACCAAAATAAAGGCTGTAAGCTTTCTTTATCATCGGTGTAATGGGTTGCCTTTGTGATAGCAAAGTTATTTGTCCGCAAATATAGCAAAAATAATTTGCACTGTTCACCATTCACGAGGCATCTTGAACGATATGTCTGCACTCACAGAACCCACAAGACAAATGATGACAAGGAGGAAATGTGGTTGCAATGACTGCTACAGATTGCGTCATCCAATTGGTGCTCAAGGCTATCTGTCTCATGTGGAATCACACACCACAACTATAGAAAAGAGAAGGACTGGGTAATTCGCATCGGGAAGGTGAAGTCACCAGCCTACTGACCCCCCCCCCCCCCCCCCCCCCCCCCCCCCCCCTGATCTTGAAAACTATTGCTAATTCACGATTTTTAAGTTCATATTCGTGATCAGCATGTCCAAATTAGTTAATATTAGCTACTTTTGTCTCAGATACATTTTGGCTGTTGTCCAGTGTTATAGTCCCTATACTTGGAGTAAACCAAGTACCTTTAGAATTAGAATCAGACACCACACCTCTTAGCTACTTTGACCCCAAATAATAATATGCACATGTAATAATTTGCATAAACAGAGAACTACCTGTATAATTCTTGTTTCTGTTTCTTAACTAAGGTAGAGATAACAAGCTATCGAATGTATGTGACATGGAAGTCAGCAAGGGAGAAAACACAGAAAAAAAACAAACATGGATGATGACAAAGATAGAAGATGCTGGACAATCTGACATAATGGCATAGAAAGTAGTCTACTTCATAAATGATAAACAGTACTAGACAGGAAGTTGTGGAGAGACATAATGGCATAGAAAGTAGTCTACTTCATAAATGATAAACAGTACTAGACAGGAAGTTGTGGAGAGACATGATGGCATAGAAAGTGGTCTACTTCAGAAATGATAGACAGTCCTAGACAGGAAGTTGTGGAGAGACATGATGGCATAGAAAGTAGTCTACTTCAGAAATGATAAACAGTACTAGACAGGAAGTTGTGGAGAGACATGATGGCATAGAAAGTGGTCTACTTCAGAAATGATAGACAGTCCTAGACAGGAAGTTGTGGAGAGACATGATGGCATAGAAAGTAGTCTACTTCAGAAATGATAAACAGTACTAGACAGGAAGTTGTGGAGAGACATGATGGCATAGAAAGTGGTCTACTTCAGAAATGATAGACAGTCCTAGACAGGAAGTTGTGGAGAGACATGATGGCATAGAAAGTAGTCTACTTCAGAAATGATAAACAGTACTAGACAGGAAGTTGTGGAGAGACATGATGGCATAGAAAGTGGTCTACTTCAGAAATGATAGACAGTCCTAGACAGGAAGTTGTGGAGAGACATGATGGCATAGAAAGTAGTCTACTTCAGAAATGATAAACAGTACTAGACAGGAAGTTGTGGAGAGACATGATGGCATAGAAAGTGGTCTACTTCAGAAATGATAGACAGTCCTAGAGACAGGAAGTTGTGGAGAGACATGATGGCATAGATGGCATAGAAAGTAGTCTACTTCAGAAATGATAGACAGTACTAGACAGGAAGATGTGGAGAGACATGATGGCATAGAAAGTGGTCTACTTCAGAAATGATAAACAGTACTAGACAGGAAGTTGTGGAGAGACATGATGGCATAGAAAGTAGTCTACTTCAGAAATGATAAACAGTACTAGACAGGAAGTTGTGGAGAGACATGATGGCATAGAAAGTGGTCTACTTCAGAAATGAAAAACAGTACTAGAGACAGGAAGTTGTGGAGAGACATGATGGCATAGAAAATAGTCTACTTCAGAAATGATAGACAGTACTAGACAGGAAGATGTGGAGAGACATGATGGCATAGAAAGTGGTCTACTTCAGAAATGATAGACAGTCCTAGAGACAGGAAGTTGTGGAGAGACATGATGGCATGGAAAGTGGTCTACTTCAGAAATGATAAACAGTACTAGACAGGAAGTTGTGGAGAGACATGATGGCATGGAAAGTGGTCTACTTCAGAAATGATGAACAGTCCTAGACAGGAAGTTGTGGAGAGACATGATGGCATAGAAAGTGGTCTACTTCAGAAGTGATAGACAGTCCTAGAGACAGGAAGTTGTGGAGAGACATGATGGCATTGAAAGTGGTCAACTTCAGAAATGATGAACAGTCCTAGACAGGAAGTTGTGGAGAGACATGATTACCAAAATAATCAAACATTTTACTTGAAGAGAAAGAAATGAGATGCCATGAACATGACTGAGGTGGAATAACACATCCCTAATGTATATGGTGTGGTGGAATAATACATCACCATCTATAGGTTGTGGTAGAATAATATATCACTATCTATGTATTGTGGTAGAATAATACATTACTATCTATATGTTGTGGTGAAAAAATACATCACTATCTGTATCTTGTGGTGGAATATTACATCACTGTCTATATGTTGTGGTGGAATAATACATCACTATTTCTATCTTGTGGTGGTATAATACATCATTATCTATATGTTGTGGTAGAATAATACATCATTATCTATATCTTGAGGTGAAATATTACATCACTATCTCTACCTTGTGGTGGAATATTACATCACCATCCATATGTGGTGGTGGAATAATTCATCATTATCTATATATGGTGGTGCAATAATACATCAGTATCTGTATGATGTGGTGGAATAATACATCAGTTTTTATATGTTGTGGTGGAATTATACATCATGATCTTATGTTGTGGTGCAATAATACATCCCTAGTCTATATGGTGTGGTGGAGTAATACATCCATAATTTTTATATTGGTTGAATCACAATAACTAGTTCTCTTATTGCAATTTGCATGATAATGAGAGGTTCCAGCACCTTCTATCACATAAACAAACAAAAATTCACTTTTTATATTTATATACACATACATACTTTTATGAGCATCCGACTGTCAGAGTGGTTAGAATTGTTTTTCACACAGCAAAGGTGCTGGGTTTGAATTACAGTACTGACATGCTCCAGTCTACCCAGCTGTAAATGGATACCTGACTCTGCTATTTGCATTAGGGAAGAAAAAGGAAGCACATAAGGGAATAGGTCAGCCCCACCTCTTGATGCTGGACCTTCACTCCCCAGTATCTGCTATGGGATTACTTTGTTTTTTTTTTACAGGCATCAAAAATAAGTGGACATTAACAACTAACCTAAAACATTGACTATAAGGACATTAACAACTAACTTAAAACATTGACTATAAGTGGACATTAACAACTAACCTAAAACATTGACTATAAGTGGACATTAACAGCTAACCTAAAACACTGACTATAAGTGGACATTAACAGGTAACTTAAAACATTGACTATAAGTGGAAATTAACAGCTAACCTAAAACATTGACTACAAGTGGACATTAACAGCTAACCTAAAACATTGACTACAAGTGGACATTAACAGCTAACCTAAAACATTGACTACAAGTGGACATTAACAACTAACCTAAAACATTGACTACAAGTGGACATTAACAGCTAACCTAAAACATTGACTATAAGTGGACATTAACAGCTAACCTAAAATATTGACTATAAGTGGACATTAACAGCTAACCTAAAACATTGACTATAAGTGAACATTAACAGTTTCACACAGACTGAAATACACAGCAAAACTAAAACATTGACTATTAGTGCGTATTAAAATTTTCACACAGACTGAAATACACAGCTAACCTAAAACATTGACTATAAGTGGACATTAACAGTTTCACACAGACTGAAATACACAGCAAAACTAAAACATTGACTATAAGTGGACATTAACAGTTTCACACAGACTGAAATACAAAGCAAAACTAAAACATTGACTATAAAAGGACATTAACAGTTTCACACAGACTGAAATACACAGCAAAACTAAAACATTGACTATAAAAGGACATTAACAGTTTCACACAGACTGAAATACACAGCTAACCTAAAACATTGACTATAAGAAGACCAAATACTGTAAATGACTTTGTTAATGTGTGTAACTGCTGAGGTGTAGAAAGGTGAAATCATTACAATTTATTATTTCATGAACTATTACACAATGTGTGAAGTTTTATTTATTTTATTGACGTTTCATATTTGGTCTGTGTGAGTACTATGAATGATAATAAATAGGAATGCTAGACCAGGCAAAAGGTTCATGAGTAGTTTAAAATATTATCTCTGTATATAGTATCCTTAGTGTTGTTCTGATCTTAGACATTTTTTAATAAGGAATACAGAGTTAGATTTTCAGAAATTGATAAAACTTAAAAAAAAAAAAAATACAACTATTAAAAAAAGCATGTTCACATCTATAAGACTACCATTTCATTACCTTCATCTTTACATAAACCAGGTTGTTCTACTTTCTTAATTCTTGGTGTTTTTGTATCCATGATGTCAACTATCTGACCATGAGTACCACAGTCTTCAGTGTAGTTATGACCATCACGATTCTGGCAGGAAAACAAAAATATGAAGACTATTTAGTGCATTTAATGTGGGTACATGATAAATGTGTGATTCATCTATGAAACAAAATAATTCAGTGTCCCACAAATAGTTCTCCTGTTACATTCAGATGTACTCTCAGAGCAGTGGTGGTATAATAATCACAAATCTAAAGTTTGTCATGCAATGAATGCTTCCCTTGTAGAAGTAGTATACTGCTGTATTAAATATTACTTCTATATATGGGGTACTGGAAGATGAGACAGGTCTATATTTCGGAGCTGGCATTTGCTGATGATGTTGCCCTGATTGCTAAATCAGAGGCACATCTCCAATCCAACCTGCAAGTCTGGAAGGAAGAGCTGGAGAAGAGAGGGATGGTCATAAGCAGCTCTAAAACAAAATCCATGGTGATATCACGAGAAGAAAGAAGACATCACATTAAGCTGGGAGAACAGGTCCTGGAGCAGGTCGACCACTTTAAATACCTCAGAGCTATTACAGACCGAAAGGGAGGCATCAAAGAAGAGTTGGCCACTCGAAAAGCAGCAGCTGGGAGACTTTTTCAGGCCATAAATCAAGGATTCCTCAGCAAGAGAGAGGTTGGTAAGAAAACAAAGATGGCTGTATACCGCTCCACCTATGTCCCAGTCTTGACATATGGATGCGAGTCATGGGCAATGACTACAACCCATAAAAGCCAGATCCAAACCTCAGAAATGAGGTATCTGAGGAAGGTGGTTGAAGTAACAAGAAGAGACATGGTACGCAACCAGACGATACGTCAAGGCCTTAAATCCTACCCCCTGCAGACCCAAGTAGAAGAGTCCCAATTAAGATGGTTTGGCCATGTCTGCAGAATGGGAGAAGATCGGCTACCAGGACAAGCATGGGAAACAGAGAGCCAAGGATCCAGACCCCGAGTCCGCTGGGAGGACAACATTAGACAATCTTTGAAGGACCGAGGACTAGAATGGAACCAGGCCAGGAGGAAGACAGCTGATAGGATAGTCTGGCGCTCTCTCTTCCAAACCTCTACACCTCACGGTAGAAGGGGAACGACTAAGTACGTAAGTATATGACACCTTAATTCACATTCTCAGCAGACTCACTGTTTCACAATTTCATTTTTGCCTATTAGTCAAAAAATGTTGGCATCATACACAGGTCTTAAAAAAAATTAATTATAGGCATATTTAACTGGTGTTTTGAGGAACACTTTGAAAATAATGATTTTGCTGAAATGAATATACAATGAGAATTTCTTTATCTTCCCTTATTACTTTCTGAGCATGTCCCTGCCTAACAACAGAAACAACATGTTGACTAAGATAGGTAATAATAAAAATTGTTAAAAAAACACAAAGTTCTCCCATAAGAGCATATATACATACACAAGATATAAACCATGAAAGAATGAGAAATCAGTAACACTGGACAACAAATTTTGACTTTTTGTGTGTACCTGAGATTAAACCAAGTTACCTTTATATTGTTTGGGCTGCTAAATATGAAAATGGCAGTTAAAACACCACATTAGCTCTAGTTTTTTAAATATCTATAAAACAAGTTTTACATATTTGATAATACCATATGATAATAATGTTCATAGCGGAAATGATTCACAGCGATGCCTTTTTGCCTGTTGCTTGTAATGAGTTTCTGGAGCATCTCTCACAAGGGTCCAACAATAGTCTGCTAGCATTGCTGCATTCCATTTCCCTTGGTACCTTCTTTCGAGGGTAGTAATGTCCTGATGAAATAGTTCCCCATGCTTGTCACGGACAGCACCGCAGTTAGCAAGGAAGAAATCCAGATGAGAGTATAAAAAGTGCAATTTCAAAGACATGTTGCACCCTAGTCTCTCGTGGCGCTGCAAGAGGGTTTCTACAAGCTCCTGGTAATTGTTAGCCTTATTGTTTCCTAGAACGTTTGTAGCCACTTGCTGGAAAGCATTCCAAGCTAACTTGTCATCACCTGTGAGAATATCATCAAAATGCTGATCTCAGAAGAGCTGACGTATCTGTGGACCGACAAATACACCTTCCTTGATTTTGGCCTCACTAAGTCTTGGAAATTTATCACGAAGGTATAAAAATCCTGCCCCATTTTGATCCATGGCCTTTACAAAATTCTTCATTAGTACAAGTTTGATGTGGAGAGGAGGGAGCAAGATCTTGTGGGATTCTACAAGTGGTTCGTTAAGTACATTCTTTTTCCTCGGTTCAAGTGATTGTCGTTGGGGCCAATTCTTTTTCTTGTAGTGGGAAGTCTTGGCACGGCTGTCCTACAGACAAAGGAAACAGCTAAACTTTGTATAACCCTGCTGTAGCCCCATCAAGATGGCAATGACCTTCAGGTCACCACAAATCTGTCACTTATAATTGTCATAGTTGATGGTGAGTAACAGTTGATTCACGTTGTTGTACGTTTCTTTCATGTGGACTGCATACCCGAGTGGAACAGATGGTAAAACGTTACCATTATGGAGCAGCACAGCTTTTAAGCTCAACTTGGACGAATCAATGAACAGCCTCCAATCGTCATCCTTGTAGTTGATGTGAAGTGCTGCCATCAGACCCACTATATCAACGTAAGCAATGAGGTTATCTGTCGTTTTGAAATATGGAAGCAGATCTTTTTGCCGAGCACGAAACACAGAGACATGCACATTCTCTTCTAGAAGATTCCATTGCTGCAGTCTGGACCCCAACAGCTATGCTTTATTTTTTGGCAATTCCAGATCTCTCACTAGATCATTCAATTCACTCTGGGTAATTTTATGTGGCTGTGCAGACTCTTCAATAGGCACGAAATCAGGATCTCTTGATGTAGATGCTTTCACAGGTGATGGATGTCCACTGGCCTTATCCTTCATCATCCAGAGTATAAGATTCTGGTTGGTCCAGAACAGGAAGTCCTTCCCCATGAGGCACTGGCTGCATAGCAGAGGGAATATTCGGATAGGCCACAGGCCGCTTTTTCTTCTTAGAATTAACATGTCCAATTGGAGGAGTCATGCAAAAGTAACAATCATTAAGATGGTTTGTCGGTTCTCTCCACACCATTGGAACTGCAAAACGCATCAATCGTCCTTTTCGGTTCAACCAGCAGTGCAGATTCATTGTACAGGATTGAGTACATATGTGGGGCCCAATACTGGTCCTGGTCACTGATCTCACAACCAAAATAAAGGCTGTAAGCTTTCTTTATCATCGGTGTAATGGGTTGTCTTTGTTATAGCAAAGTTATTTGTCCGCAAATATAGCAAAAATAATCCGCACTGATCACCATTCATGAGGCATCTTGAACGATATGTCTGCACTCACAGAACCCACAAGACAAATGATGACACGGAGGAAATGTGGTTGCAATGACTGCTACAGATTGCGTCATCCAATTGGTGCTCAAGGTTATCCGTCTCATGGGAAATCACGCGCCAGGGCTATAGAAAAGAGGACTGGGTCATTCGCATCGGGAAGGTGAAGCCACCAGCCTACTGAATCCCCCCCTGTAGTGGATTTGATGGTACTGTATGGTTGTGATATTATCTAGTGTGATGCATGAGGTCAGCTGTGAAGGCTCCTGAGATAATTGTAGCTGTGAATTTACAGAAGGCCCTTCTTGCTACCACTTACGACCTCACACATATCTTTTTTACTAATGAATATGGCTACGTTAAAATCTAGGGTACTGATATGTAATGTGTTGTGGTAGATTACATACACACACACACAGATATTTAATAAGTCTAATAATATTAATAAAATTTATAATACACTGAACTAACTCAAGCTGTTTAAATTTTGATAATTTATTTTCTTTAAGTTTATTTGTTCTGAACCAAGGTTTTATTTTGGTCAGAACATATGAAAGGTTTTGAAATTATGAATGAAATGCATGAATATATGTCATAATAAAATAGAAAATGTGTACATATGTATTTCAAATGACTGGTTAATAGTAATTATATTAAGATAGTCCCAGGAGAACTTATTTCTAGATATGCTGTTGGGGTGATATCATCACTCCCTGTCTATGACTACCAAACATTGTCCATTCACTGATGGGAGTAATACAAGTTTTATTTCCCAAAATTTTTGTGGGTTCTAGTGATGGTAATATAGTTGGTGTGTTAGTTAGTAAATAAGTTGGTGAAGGTCCAGCAGGCCAAACGCTCACGTATCTTGACTGAGTAGTTCTGGTGCTGGAATCTGGTGGCCCCACCTCTCCGTGCTTGGGGGCAATATAAGGCTGCTCTGACAAAATACTAGACTGCACTGGTCCACACTTGTATATATCAACACAGCATTTGACACCACTTTGGTGCCAAACAGAAACTCACACTTCTGCAACAAAAGTATTGGGTCATGTGTCAGAACTCTACCTCCTGAGCCACTTCTGCACACAACATTACACGACAACACCACATAGACGGGGTCAGATCTCTCTGACCATACAGCACATCTTACCAAGTTGGTTTCACATAGAACTAGTTCCCCAAGACTACATATTCTGAAATATGTTCATTAGCTTCCTGCTATTGAATAAGATAGGTGATATGTTCCACTGATCAAAACACTTGATCCGCCCTTCATAATCCTTGCTGGCGCTTATGTATTTTGTTTGTCTCTAGACCCTGAACTTGGGCTGGGGATCTAGAGCGAATCCTTACTTGTTGTAAGGGATAGATTTTGATATGGCAGTATCAAATCACTCGAAACATTAAACAATATTAAAATATACAAAGAAATGTTTTCAGTCTTACCAGAATTATGAACAGAGAACACAGTTATATTCTAGCAAAACTCAGCTGAGCTGCTGGCTCTAGTATGGCGTCCCTCTAAATATTGCAATTAGCTTCTGGGAATTACACCACTGAAGAATTACTGTGTCTACTACTGGACAACTTATGTTGAATGGCAAAAATGCGCGTCTGTGCGCCGATAATATGATTATCTGTGGCCAATCACCGACTTTCCCCCTTTCAAATTTCAAACCTCCTACCAAAAGTCAATTCAGTCATACCTCAGTCAAGTATGTATTAGTGTCTGTTGGTCCGTCTGTCTCTACTTGCTTTTTCATAAAAAACACGCTTGGTTCTACATGCCTTTTTACACGAATCGGTCTCCAGAGTTATTTTTAGCCACAATTTTCCACTATTTCCCCCTCTCTTTCATTCCAACTAGATTTTAGCACTTGAGTCTCAAGGCCGCAATTTTTGAAAATTAGTGACTTTTTTTTTACAGTGCAGTCGCTCGTCTGTTATGAACAACACAGTCTTTTGTCAATATCTTCATTATTATCTATCCGTCTGTATAAATGAAAGCATATTATTTCTCTGCTCAAGATGGGCTATCAGACTAGCTAGGTTTTATATTCCTAACATTATTATTAAGAAAAAGTTACTTTTTCAAGGTTAGTTGTTTTTTTGAAATATGTTCGAGCATCTTCTGTAATGCGTTTGCCGCTGAATTCAAATAAAAGGACTAAGTATCGTAAAAGCGTCCAAGAAATGACTGTTGCGTATAATAGCTAAGGTCCCTTTTGTCCATTTCTTTACATTGTGTCAACTTGGGGACGTGAACTTTTTTCCTTTCCCCACCAATTGCGTCTTTTTAGCCTTGCTAGTTTCAAGCACGTGTTCAGTCATATTTTTTCTTTTTGATCTCCGTTCCCTCCCGTCTCCAAGGGTAAACGTTTTGTCTGTGCGTCTAACAAGTTAGTTTCCAGGGCGGGTAGTGAACCGCGGCATGGGCGATCATGTCTTCTAGTAGCTTACGCATTATTTTTATCCCTACATTTTATCTTTGGAGATATTTTAACGTTGTATCACGGTTAAATTTATCACACCTCCCCAGATCTTGAAAACTAGAGCTAATTCATGATTTGTATGTTCATTTTCGTGATCAGCATGTCCAAATTAGTTAAAAATAGCTACTTTTGTCTCGGATACATTTTGGCTGTTGTCCAGTGTAATCGACTATGCCATTGTTAGGAAGTGCTCATTCAAGTATGTGATAGATGCTAGAGTCTGGAGAGGGCCAGAGATTGGAAGTAATCATTACCTGCTGACAACTAAAAGAACAACTGAAAGATTTACCTGGCCTAGATATTGCCCACCATCACACAAGAAACTAAGTAACTGATCAGGAGAGATTAGCACTAAGAACTACAAGTTAAAAGAGCCAGAAATTAAGATCAGGGATCAGCGGCTTATTTCTACAGCAGTGAGAAACCTAGACGAATGACCTGATGACCTAGAAACCCTCTGGCCTAAATTCAAGGATATCATAAAAGCAGTTGCAGCAGAAGCATCTAGTGAAGTCCAACTTGGGAAGAAGGGAAAGGGGACACCTTGGGGGACAGAGGGATTTAAAGAGAAAATAAGAGAGAAGAAAAAGGCACGGAAACAATACTTAGCAGCTAAAAATACAGTAGAAAGAACAGAGAAATATAGAGAATATGTGAAACAAAGAACATGTTGAAAGCGGTGAAACATAAATCCTGGGAATAATTTGGAGAACACATAGAAGAAGATGCTCAGAAAGCACAGAAATTGTTCTATAAGACCCTGAAGAACACAAGGAAAGAAAAACAGTGCCCTCCTAAATTTATAAAGGACAAGCAAGACAAATTGCTTACTGCCCCAAAGGAAGTAATGGAAAGATGGGAAGAATATTTTTCAGAGCTCCTTGGTAGTGAGCAAGGTCAAGCCTCAGAAATGATAAGCACTATCACAGAAGAAGAAACCAATGGTGGCAAAGATGGCATGATATAGCATGGTGTGATATCACCCTGTATCTTTTTCATCTTTCATATATTATTTCTCTCCCATTTTCCTTTTTCATCATTTTTAAAGCAAAGTATCATAATTTTTTTTGTTTCCAAAAATGTAAAAACATTCATTGCCAGTATGTGCTTGGGGAAAATGTTTTGTTTACTCAAGTCAAATGGCTCTGTGCAGAACAATATACACAATGTTGGATAAGATGTATGTATTAACCAGTGCATGTTGTATAACCATTATATTAAAGCCATGTTGTCTGTACATGACAGTACAGATATAATAGACCTTTGAAGTTAAAAATAAGCAATAAAAAAGGTTATGTATTAATTTTAATTCAGTGATCCAAGTGGGGCCTGCTGGTAATTGAAAATATTTTTTTACTTCCAATAATGCTAATACATTCTTTGCTGGCATGAGACAAAATGTCAAATAAATAAAAATGGAACCAACCTGAAACAAGTAAAAACATTCAAATACGTGGGCACTATATTAACGTGGAGCCACAGTAGCACAGTGGTTAGTGTACTGGCTGCCTAGCTCAATGGTCCATGGTTTGATCCCCAGTTGAAGTAAGATTTTTTTAGACTGTAAACAGCTCCGGGATTCGACCTAGCCTCATGAATTTGGTACCAGAACAACTCTTGGAAGGATAAGGTTACCGACGTGATGCTGACCACATTACCCGTAGTGTGCCGATGGTCAAGAAAATATGGGCTTAACACTGTATTCCCAATATGCCTTAATAGGCATGTAACAGAATCCTTTACCACCTTTCCATATAAGCTAATTCATAGAAAAGCACCAGCAAAGCATAATTCTATAAAAAGAGAAACAAACTGTACAACACATCATCATCAATGACAGTAAGAATGTGTGGTTCTCTAGTGCTACAATGAACTAGTACTTTTTATGGGTTGTAGAAGAAAATAATCGCATAAGCTCCCCTCACAGGATAATATGATAAGGTTCCAGGTGTTTGATGCAAAATTGCAAGTGTAGATCTCTTCAATAAATGAGTGAGCTAAGGCATACTGATAATTTACTAAAATAATTAACAAATAAACTACTCACTTCATAGCCTGGTTCCAGTTTTATTTTTTCACCACTGAATGCAGCTGTAGTCACAACATGTCTTGAAGTCTGAGAAGAGAGATTGATGAACCATAGCAAGATATCATACACTGTACTGTGGCAGTAAAATTAATGTACACATCATAGAGAGGTAAAAGCGGTATATATAATAGACAACTTACAAATAATATCTACTTTAAGCTCCATTAAATGCATGTATGAAATATAAAATTGTAACCTCATTATTTTGTTCCTGTTTCACCCTGACAGCCAGACCAGAGATGTCATTTTCAACATTTATTTCATCCTGGTGGGAAAAAATCAGAAGAGGACGTTAGAAAATTCTTTAAAAAATCCATGAGATTTCTGAGAATCACTAGAGACATTTAATCTATTCCACTGGGGTAGGGGTCAACATTAGGAAGAACTAGTATGTCAGTAGTGACAAGAGGAAAAAAAAATTAACTCACATTACAATCCCAATCCATTTTAATTTTTTCATCCAAAAATGGGAACTGTGTTTGACTATTTCTTGGATGCTGGAAAGAAAAATAAATGCAAATATACAATAAAGTTTTGAATCTTAAAAATTACAAAAAAAAACTCTAGTGGGGTAGAAGATGATGTAGAGATGTTAGTAGTTAAAATTGCAAACATTATATTAGACAATATAACCACTTTCTACCAAGCTGCAGTATGTATCCCAGCAATAATATTCTTGCTGTCTAATTTCTAGTTGTTATTATGCTGCATTCTTTTACTGTGTCTCCACTCCTTTTATTTATTTCCTGTGGTAGAGAAGATTCTTGCCTTGACCAGGAGAAGTTACTTTCTGATTGGAAAATGTGCTCTCACCACACAGATGAATCTATGGACAAGTAGAATAGACACTTCAGCAATTTGGCATGTTCCATTCTTAACAGGCCAAAACCAAAAAGAACTTTTATTTGCCAAGCCCAAAAGTTTTTTATAAGGAATTGCTAATGTAGACTATATTTATTTACAAGTGTTAAAGTAATTGATAATTAAATTCTGTATATGTTGATTTTTGACAAATCCATATTTGAAATACTCATTACAGAGCGTGTAATATCCTGATACATAAGTATCCTGATTTGATTACATATTGTTCTATCTACATCTGAAAAGCAAATAATAATAATAATAAGAGGAATTTAACTGAATTAAATCAGCTGGGGGCTTGAACGAGCTAACATTCAATTGCATAACCCATATCCACAAAATGCGGTGGGAAAGATACAGAGTTAATGTGCTCAGACTCATTCAGAATTGTTCTCGATTTCTTAAATATCTTGTGGAGCTACTTTGAGGTGGGTGCATCCTTATCCTTTTACCTACAACTCAGTCAAGTGTAATCTTGTGTGAAGGAAGACACCTTTGAAGACCCACATTAGATACTCTAAGTTTTGGCCACTGTTGGATCACTACTGCAGAGCTAAGGGGAGGCAACCCATGACAGGTATGTATACAAATCTTCTATGATCCATTCTTGGACACTCAAGGGGTCTGTAGATAACAGGTTAAGAAACCCTGATCTAGAACAAAAACATGACACCTATCATCAACTCAATAGGAAGTCAATCATTTTATATTTAAACTTCACTAAATGACACCTATCATCAACTCAGCAGAGCGACAATATTTTTATATTTAGTCTTCATAAAAGTCACAAGACACAGATTTTTTTTTTCAAATCAAAAAAAAAAAAAAAAAGAAGAATTTTAACAACACTTTTATTCAACATAGAAGAACAATAGAGGTGATACTGTATATTAGAATACTCACATAAAAATATAAAGAGGTCCCTAAAAGTATTTACATGTGCATTTTGACTATAATAAAGTTTGATATAGCTTACAATACTTACTTAGTCTTTCCTTTTCTGCCGTGAGGTGAGGTTTGGAAGAGAGAGCACCATACTACTATCCTATCGGCGGTCTTCCTCCTGGCCTGGTTCCATTCTAGTCCTCAGTCCTTCAAAGATTCTCTAATGTTGTTTTCCCAGCAGAAAAGGTTATCCTGGAGGCATGGCTCTTAGTTGCCCATGCTTTTCACGGTAGCCAATCTTCTCCCATTTTGCAGACATGGCCAAACCATCTTATTAGGGACATTTCTACTTAGGTCTGCAGGGGCTGGGTTTTTAGGCCTTGATGTATCATCTGGTTGCAGACCATGTCTTTTCTTGTTACTTCAATCACCTTTCTTAGAAACCTCATATCTGAGGTTTGGATCTGGCTTTTGTAGGTTGTAATCAATGCCCATGACTCACATCCATAGGTCAAGACTGGTTGATAGGTGGAGCAGTATACAGCAATCTTCAGCTTCTTGCCAACTTCTGTTTTGCTGAGAAATCCTCAATTTATGGCCTGAAAAAGTTTCCCAGCTGCTGCTCTTCGGGTAGCCAACACTTTTGATGTGTCCCTTCCAGTATATGACAGCTCCAAGGTATTTAAAGTGGTTGATCTGCTTCAAGTCCTGTTCTCTCAGCTTAATCTGATGCCTTCTTTCCTCTTGTGATATCACCACGATTTTTGTTTCAGTGTTGCTGATGACCATCCCTCTCTTCTCCAGACTTGCACGTTGGATTGAAGATGTGCCTCTGATTTAGCAATCAGGGCAACATCATCAGCAAATTCCAGCTCTGAAATACAGACATGACTCATCTTCCAGTACTCCATTGAATACTTTCTTGTTCTCTCCTTACATGTCTTGATGACATCATCCATGAGGAGTATGAAAAGATAAGGTGACAGGATATCACCTTGCCTTACACCAATGGTGGTCCTGAACACTTCTGACTTATGGTTTGCTGTCCTCATATAATTTTTGCAAGATTTGTAGAAGCTCTGTATAGCATGAATCAGAGGTGATGGAATTTTCTTCCTTGTCAAACAGTCACAAAGTTTGCTCCATGTGACCTTGTCACATGCCTTTTCCAGATCTAAGAAACAAAGATGCATCACTTATACTCAACAGCCTTTTCATTCAGCTGTGTAAGTGTGAAGATTGAGTACTTCAGTTTGCTCGGAAGGCATACTGGACCTCATCCATTTGTGGCTCAGCTAGGCATCCGAGTCTCTGTTCCAGGATTCTAGAGTAGATTTTACCAGGGACACTGAGAAGGGATATGTCTCTTTAGTTTCTACTTTGTCAGTTGTCACTCTTTTTGAAAATTGGTGTTATGATGGCAATCTCCCAATCCTTTAGTATGGTCTTGTTGCACCAAACTGCCTGTAGGTCCCTCAGGAGTAATAGGTTGCCAACTACTCTCATGTACTTAACTATTTCTGGTGTTATTCCATAATGTCGCTGCTGTTTTGCTCATCATGATTAAGATTTTATCCAGCGCTACCTTCAGTTCTTCCATCTTTATGCCATCAACATGACATATTTGTATTTGAGAAGAAAGAGTGATGGACCATAGCAAGATATCTTACTCTGTATTATGGCAGTAAAACTTAATGTGCACATCAATGAGAGATCAAAGCTGTACACATAACAGACAACTTAAAATATTATCTACTTTAATTAAGCTCCATTTCAAGTATATATAAAACATAAAGTAAAACTGTAACCTGATTATCTTGTTCTTGTTTCACCCTGACAGCCAGACCAGAGGTGCCATTTTCAATTTTCCTTTCATTCTGGTGGGAAAAACAAAATCAACAGAGGATGTCAGAAGATTCTTAAAAAAAAAAAATGTACATGTTTTTCTGAGAATCACTAGAAATATTTCATCTTTTTCACCTGGGTAGGGCCAACATTAGAAATAATTAGTATGTCAGTAGTAACAAGAGAGGGGAAAACAAAATAAACTCACTTTAAAATCCAGCTCCAGTTTAATTTTTTCATTCATAAATGGGAACTGTGTTTGGATATTTCTTGAAGGCTGGAAAGAAAAATAGTTTCATATAAATATACAACAAAGTTTGAACTCTCCAAAATAATCAAAAAATATTTGATGATGTAAAGATGTAAGTGGGGATAATTAAATATATTATATTAGAAAAACAATGCCACATTCTAGCAAGCTGCAGTATTCATCCCAGCAAATATTTTTGCTCTCTAATTTCTATTTGCATGAATGCTGCATTTTGTTCCTGTGTTTCACCACCTTTTGTTTATTCCCTGTAGTAACCATGTAGGAGTAACAATCCACGTATTTCTTATGACATGTTAAAAGATTTATTTTTTACAAGAATACTTTTATTTTTCATTTTCTCACTACACAATATATCAAAATAATCTTCGGTAATGCCAGTATTCTTATGTCCCTTCACTGTGGTTTTGTCTCCCCCGATTTCCCAGCTTTAATCATTTAATTATTCATGACCTTATAGCTCCCTGTGGAGCTTAGCCCTACAACAAATACATGCCCAGTTTCCCCCCCCCCCCCAATCCTGTAATTCAGGTCAAGGTCTTTCCATGACTACTTTGTTGATGATCTTGTCATTTCATTTCTCCAACACTTACTACTTGTCATGTCTACTTTGTTGACAATATTGTCATTTCATTTCTCCAACACCTACTACTTACTTGTCATGTCTACTTTGTTGACAATATTGTCATTTCATTTCTCCAACACTTACTACTTACTTGTCATGTCTACTTTGTTGACGATCTTGTCATTTCATTTCTCCAACACTTACTACTTGTCATGTCTACTTTGTTGACAATATTGTCATTTCATTTCTCCAACACTTACTACTTACTTGTCATGTCTACTTTGTTGACGATCTTGTCATTTCATTTCTCCAACACTTACTACTTGTCATGTCTACTTTGTTGACAATATTGTCATTTCATTTCTCCAACACTTACTACTTGTCATGTCTACTTTGTTGACGATCTTGTCATTTCATTTCTCCAACACTTACTACTTACTTGTCATGTCTACTTTGTTGACAATATTGTCATTTCATTTCTCCAACACTTACTACTTACTTGTCATGTCTACTTTGTTGACAATATTGTCATTTCATTTCTCCAACACTTACTACTTACTTGTCATGTCTACTTTGTTGACAATATTGTCATTTCATTTCTCCAACACTTACTACTTACTTGTCATGTCTACTTTGTTGACAATATTGTCATTTCATTTCTCCAACACTTACTACTTGTCATGTCTACTTTGTTGACAATATTGTCATTTCATTTCTCCAACACTTACTACTTACTTGTCATGTCTACTTTGTTGACAATATTGTCATTTCATTTCTTCAAGTCTTACTATGTATCATGAATGTTTTTCTTCTCCCTAGACAGAAATAGCTGAGATGACATCAACAACAGTTACTAAATACAAGGTATAGAAGACATAACCTCCAGAACAGCAGATCTTAACTTTCTTTGTACTGCAGACCCCTTTGACTGTCCTTAAAGGATATGAACATCTTAGAAAAACTCTACACAAATGTATCATTAAGATTTGTGCACACAAATAATACATTGTATTATGATTATTTACAGACACAATCTGTAAACAATGAATATTTACCTTTACATGCTAAAAATCTTCAGAGTAAAAATTATGATGAAAATAAAATTCAAATAGAATCCATTCATGAGCCCCCAAGGGGTCTGCGAACCACAAGTTAAGAAATCCTGTTTTAGAACAACACAAAATGACATCAATCATCAACTCAATAGAAATCAATATTTTTTTATATTTAGACCTCACAAATTGACACCTATCATCAACTCCATAGAACTCAATATTTTTTTATATTTAGACCTCACAAATTGACACCTATCATCAACTCAATAGAAATCAATATTTTTTTTTATATTTAGACGTCACAAATTGACACCTATCATCAACTCAATAGAAATCAATATTTTTTTTTATATTTAGACGTCACAAATTGACACCTATCATCAACTCAATAGAAATCAATATTTTTATATTTAGACCTCACAAAATGACACCTGTCATCAACTCAATAGAAAGTCAATATTTTTTTAAAAATTTAAGACTTCACTAAAGCCACAAGATACAGATAAAACAGAATTATTTTTAATATTTATTAAAATAAGCAAATTTTTAACAACACTTTTATTTAAAAAAAAAAAAAAAAAACAACAGACGCATCACTGTGTATTAGAAAATTAGCAGAAACATAAAATTAAGAGATCCCAAAAGTATTTACATGTGCTGTATCACTATAAGAAGGCACAGCTCATAATGATAAACTAATTTAATGACTTGAAGAAAAAGGGTACTGATAGAAATGAGAAAACTCAGCAACCAAAACTGGGAACAACCTGCAACAGCAACATCAGGCAATTATTACTTATAATATTACACTTTCTAATTTCCTAAACTGTCCCACCTACTTGTAACAAATTTCTACCAACTTTTCATGGTGCATTTTTTTTTAAAGTATGGAAAAGCTGCACATTACGGCCTAGAAACTAAATTGCAGATCCTTGGCCTTTCTTCTCAATCTCTTCATAGCTTAGTGTTTTTAAGAAATATTTATGTATGTGTTTTATTTTTAGTAACAAGAAGAGACATGGTCCGCAACCAGACGATACACCAAGGCCTAAAATCCCACCCCCTGCAGACCAAAGTAGAACAGTCCCAACTAAGACGGTTTGGCCATGTCTGCAGAATGGGAGAAGATCGGCTTTCTGGAGGTTATGTCTTCTATACCTTGTATTTAGTAACTGTTGTTGATGTCATCTCAGCTATTTCTGTCTAGGGAGAAGAAAAACATTCATGATACATAGTAAGACTTGAAGAAATGAAATGACAATATTGTCAACAAAGTAGACATGACAAGTAAGTAGTAAGTGTTGGAGAAATGAAACATGGGAAACAAAGAGCCAGGGATCCAGACCCCAAGGATGACTCAGAGTCTGCTGGGAGGACAACATTAGACAATCTTTCAAGGACCGATGACTAGAATGGAACCAGGCCAGGAGGAACACAGCCAATAGGATAGTCTGACGCTCTCTCTTCCAAACCTCTACACCTCACAGTAGAAGGGGAACGACTAAGTAAGTAAGTAAGTTTTATTTTTTATATTTATGGAATTTTCCCCATTAAGCATGTCAGGGTTGTATGAATATGTATCTCCATCTTATATTTATATATTTAGCCAGAGAAGCATCAATGCTCATTATAGATGAAGCTTCTAAGCTTTCATGCCACTCTTTCTGTGTCACTGATTTATTTCAAAATGAAAATGAATGAAGTGACAACCAGAAAATTAGTGAACACGTAGCAGAAAGAGACCAACATAATTATGTCCTGACTGTTCCGACTTGTTAAGTGTTTGCATAAACATAAAAAGAGATATGACCAAATGGTGCATTCTGTGCCCCTGGCTATTTAATATCTACACAGAAAAAAAAATATTCAGACATACACAGGAATTCCCTAAACTAAACAGAAGATTAATAAAAGACCAAAGATATACAGATGACACAGTTTTATTAGCTGAAAGTAAACAGGACTTAAAGAACTAATGAAGCAAGTAAACAGCATAAGATATGATTATAGATTAGACATTGAGAAAATGATATTTTAGCAATGCAGATGGTAACCAACGTTAAAGATAAGAATAAATGGGAAAAAAACTGGAAAAGTAGAGAGTTTCCCATGTCTTAGACACATAATGAGAGAAAATGTCAGACGTTAAATGGAAATAAAGAAAGAATAAGAATGTCCAAAGCTACATTCAACAACAAAAGATAAATACTGACATCTAAACAATTAATTAGAATGAGTCATGTTCACTGTCATGTTCACTGTCGAGCCTGGTTCTGTTTCGATAACAATCGCTTGTTTTACGATAGTGACTTGTTAATTCTCTGATCAACCCTCCTATCCAACCGACCAATTCGAGGGTTTCGAGGTCGGTTATAGGAAAATATCTACACCACTAGATACTCTGATGTACCATTGCAGGCACTCACTTGGGTTCCTGAGGGTAAGAGGAAAAAAGGAAGACCAAAAGAAACACTCAGAAGAACAATAATAAGAGAAGGAAGAACGTTGGGATTAAACAATGTGCAAGAGCTAAGAGGAGTGGCGTCACAACGAACAACCTGGAGAGCACTGGTTTCTGCCTTATGCGCCGTGTTTGGTGCTTAAAGAATTCATTATTATTATTATTATTAAACAATTAATGCACAAATTAAAACTGAGAATTATCAAATATTTTAATTTATTCTTCATTAAGGTGTGACGCAGAAACATGGACAATAAGTATACAATTGGAAGAAAGAATTGAGAACCCCAAGATGTGATATATAGAAGAATGGGGCATATAAATTAATAATGATAGTCATCAAGCATTAACTACTGTATGATGAAGCAACTGGGACAATCATCAAACAGTTAGATGAAAGAATTGAGGCCCTTGAGATCTGGATATATAACAGAATGAGGTAATTCTCATGAAAGAGAGGGAAGGGGAGAGAAGAGATTTTAGTACAGCTAGGAATAAAAAGAGAAATAACGAATGAGATTAAAGTCCAGATCATATATAAATACACAGGTCATAGGTCTACCTGATCATATATAAATACATAGGTCATAGGTCTACCTGATCATATATAAATACATAGGTCTACCTGATCATATATAAATACATAGGTCTACCAGTTTGATGATCACTATAATGGAAGGACAAATTGAAAGCATAAGTGCAAGAGAAAACAGTGTTGTAAACAGGAGGATAACATCAAGAAGTTAATGAGAAATTGTCTTTTATATCAAACATTATTGCAGAATGGGAGAAGATCAGCTACCATGACAATAAAAGGAAACTAAGTGCCAGGGATCCAGACCTCCAGGACAACCCAGAGTCTGATGGGAGGACAACATTAAGACAATCCCAGAAGGACCAAGGACAAGATTGGAATTAGGCCAGGAGGAAGATAGCCAATAGGATAGGATGATGCTCTCTGGCAAATCTCTTCATCCCATGGTAGAAGCAGGGCGACTAAGTAAGTATTTTATTGAATATTAAGACAAGAGACAGAAGATGTTAGAGATCTACTGCAGCTAGCCTTCCAAACCAAAATGTCAGTTGATGTGATCAGATTTCAGATAACTTAGTTTAAGAGCTGAATATATAGGCTTACAAAATACATTTATCTCAGGTTAAAACTAGATTAGTATACATCTGCTGCCATATTGCCCATGTGTCTATAGAAGCAAAGTTAGTTGGACTTATTAAAAAAGCTTGGAACAGGGTATGGGGTTAGGACAACAAGAAGTGTAGTGGGACATCTTCTTCTATGCCATCCAAATAAATCATACACTAACCCTATTTTTTAACTGCATCTCTGAATTCTGTTTTAAAGCAGTATTGAAAAGACGGCCGGCTGTTCTTCATTTCAACCTGGGTTTGTTTTAAGGTTAGGCCTAGTGATTGAGCGGCTTTTTTTTTTTTTTTAAGTAATTTGAAAAAAAGCTCAAAATAGAGGTTGGGTTAAGTATAGTGTAAGATGCTATTATTATTTTAATAACTGAAGTGACACAGTAGATGTATCGATATCCACTTGACAAACATGGTGGCTTTTGCCTAGTTTTCTGAAACTCTGTCATACCTTATAATCTAGTTCCTGTTTTATCTGTGTCGTTTCTTCACATTTCTTCATCTTCGTACAGTTCTGCATTATAGTTCCTTTTGGAGTATAAATGGCGTCTTTCTCAGACTTAATGAAGGAAAGGTAAAAGAAAATAAGTTTCGCTTTCCACCTTCAAATGTAAACAGTCGAGCTGGCAAAACGGTTACAGCTCTTGCTTCTCAAGGCAGAGTTACCGAGTTCAAAACCAGATAGCGACACTCTAAAGTCTACCTAGCTGTAAATGGGTAGCCCTGACTCTTCCCTCGAGGTAAAAATGACAAAGACACAGAAGAACTGAACTGGTCTTAAAATATGAGTTCGGCATTTTAAAGTTAGAATGACCTCCCCATTACGGGAGCGTTCGATGTATTCCAGAGATTTTTAATTATGAAATATTGGTAGTTTTTTTTATTTTCACACAATGTAAATATAAAGAAAATTGTGAAAGTAGTGACACGAACTACTTACTTACTTAGTCGTTCCCCTTCTACCGTGAGGTGTAGAGGTTTGGAAGAGAGAGCGCCAGACTATCCTATCGGCTGTCTTCCTCCTGGCCTGGTTCCATTCTAGTCCTCGGTCCTTCAAAGATTTTCTAATGTTATCCTCCCAGCGGACTCTGGGACAAGAACTACCAGTGGAATAAAGATGTGAAGAAGACGCTGGCAATGGATTGGACACGTACTGAGGAAACCTGTTGATAGCAGTACCTGGCAGCCCTTGTTCAGGAACCATCACGGTAACAGAAATAGTTTTGGACCATCGAACATATGGAGAAGAGAATTGGAGACAGAAATAAAAATGATGAGATCTTGAACTTTAAAAAAAAATCCAAGAAGAAAAATATCCCGTTCAACCTCTTATGGGTTATAATTAGGATATATATATTGTTTTCAATTCCAAATAATTTTTTTTTTTAATTAATGAAGACAAATATCCCGTTCAACCTCGAATGGGTTATAATTGGGATATATATTGTTTTCAATTCCAAATAGTATGAACAACTGCCAATATGAGAAAGGGACAATCACAATTATGCTTATGCGTTAAATAAATAAACAAAAACAAAAAACAAACAAACAAACAAAACAAACACAAAAAAAGAAATCAAGAAAAAAAAACCCTGAACAAGAATAATAAAGTGGAGGGGTGTAAAGGCCTGGTGGTTCCAGTTATATAACTGACTTTAACAGATATTTAATTGACTTTCATCTGATAAAAGTCATATGCATTGTAAGAACAGCATCAGACCTTCACATTCCCAATTACTATATATTAACATTTGTTCCTGTTAAATATTGTTTGACTATATTATTGTTAAGTCCTTTTTGGAGTTAATTGTATTTCGCGTTGGGAGTTAAGTGTTTGAGATCCTCACATGCGGGTCTAGTCTTTTATAGACACACATGTGAGCACGTCTAAAGTAATGATATGTTTAATTATTTGCGTGCCTTCGTGCACTATATTTGAACAGAATAGCGCGGCTTGCTGCGTCGATCTGTTGTCATCGAGCTTTGATGCTTGAGGCATTATGATATCATTGGTCTTGTAGAGACATGATTTTTGGCCCGGAGTCTTATCTGAAGTCTATCATTGACCCGGCCGCGTTATATTAATATTCATCGACGAGATGCAATTGCTGTCCTTGTGCCTGGTGTGCCAAGAAATATCTATTTGAAGATTCAGCCATAATCTGGCTTATTACTGTACCAAGTCTGAGGTATCGTCCCTCCAGCATTAGTAGTTGTAGAGCTTCAATCGACCAGTCGATTGCTAATGAGTCAACACAACGCTTGGAGAAGTCACTGATCGTCATTGAAATGTATTTTTTTTTTTGCTCACGATGCTTTTAACATGGTTATGTTTGTAAATCCATGCTTCACGCAACTTGATGGCCTAATGGCTTCCGTTTGACCTTCGTATGGTAACGGCCGTCGATATCAATCAAAGTCCAAGCCAAGTATGAGATAGGCGCATATATATTTGCTGTCAAAACTATATATATATATATATATATATATATATATATATATATATATATATATATATATATATATATATATATATATATGGATTGCTCCTGCCAATATTGCTATTGATGATTACTGCACCCATGATGTCGATGTCTTCGTCTTCGTATAATAAAAATGTATCGTCAATGTACCTTCCGCATTGGATCCACCATTTGTTCATCGCCAGTTTTGGTCCTGCTGTTTGACTCATTACTGAACTTAACTATTACCACCATAAGACAAAGAAACGACCCACGTTAAGCATTCGCGCCAATAGCCACCCCTCACCAGAAACCATCACCGGTAACAATTATGTAGTTCCCTATGTCTATCTATATTCTCAACACCTCCTATATATTTATGTAAATTTGATGCCTGCAAATAATCTAATATTGGTATTTTCATTTGTTCATACCGCTTACATTTTAACAAGAAATGTTGTATAATATTGTCTTGAAGACATCCTGTACAGTAAGGTTCTTTTATTCTGAAAGTCTTTTCCCAGCTGTATTCTGAGAAGTTTCTTATTACCGGTCCTGGGAATTTTCAATTCCGTAGATATCTTACATTTTCTTGTTGGAGCCTTGAATATCTTATATGCATGTCTTCCTTTCAGATTTTTATCCCACTCTGCTTTCCATTCGTCTGTTATTAAATCTTTAATTAAGCTCTTAAACTCTGATTTACTCATCCCTAAATTTATTAGAATTCTTATCAGATCTACTGTACCTTTCTTGGCTTCTTTATCTGCCTTTTTCATTTCCTTCTATGCCAACATGTGAAGGTATCCAAGCGATTAAGACTGACCATCCTCAAAAATATAAGTATGTAGTAGCCAGAAATATCTCCTTTGCTATATCAGGTCTATTACATTCTCATAAGTTTCTTAGTGCTTGAATTATTGAAAGAGAGTCAATTAAAATTATTAGTTTCTTTGGGAGAATATTACTAGCGCTTTTAGTATCGCCACCATCTCTGCAGTGAAAATGGATGTATTTTTCGTGATACTATACTCTTTTGCCCGTTTCCATAATGGAATGTACATTCCTATCCCCAATGTACCATTCTCTCCCTTAGATCCATCTGTGTATACAGTAATGCTGTCTTTTGATATTTGTCGTATATATTATTTCTAATAAAGTTTTTAGCATATATAAGGCGTAAGAAGTGTTTTACATTCTAGAAATCCACAGTGCTCCTCATTAATTTCTAGGTTTTTTTTATTTCTCACGCTTCTCATGATAGTTCTGAACAGTAATGTGGTTATATGACTTATGAAACTAATGGTGAAGTGTTCTTTGCATTCCATAACTCCACGTTTTTTTCCCTTGTGGAAAACTAAGCATGTAGATCTTAGTACGGTAGATAATCAGGAATGTGACGACAGTTATAGATATCAGCCAACAGTTTTGTTATCACATCCGTTCCTAATTCTTCAAAAGTCTCCACGAAAAAAAGCTTCGTTTTGGCGAGCCGCGTCCCGTTCCACCTAGTCGGATACATTAGGGCGCATGTCTAAATATAAAAGAACTTTTGGTCTGATAACATTAAGATTAGATATACACTAAAGTTTCCATGTCCCTTACTGTTTTATTATCTGGCCCAGACGTCCTGCCGTTTTTAATGTGGCGCATGGCATTCTCAGCTTCTGTCACAAGTACTACTTAACACATTAACTACTGAATTGAAAAACACACTGTGGCCGAATTAAATTTTTTTCCCATTTTCATCCTGTAGGTGTTTGCACAATGTAAGCTGCAGTTTTCGTAATTGTTTACAGATTTTTATGAATTACACGTCATTTTAAAGATAAATGAATGTACTATTACAATAAACACCGGTTGTAACTCTAATAGAGGTTGTTGCTATTTAACGGCCCACGATGGCCGAGGACGTGCAATATTTTCACAATTATAACTGCTTGCGCCCCATCCCTATCAAAATCACAATTTCAATCAATGTGCACACCGTTTTCACTCTTGTCCTCGTCGCTAGATCTATCAGTCAATTGTTGAAACACGTTTCTATCCTATTCAGCCTTTAGACGAGATGTACACGCATTTTTTGTAGTCCTATCACTAGTTGCCACGGTAAACAGTTTTACACGATTTGGTAACTAACCCAAAACGCTGAAAAATATAAACATAATATCAATTTTCCAGTGTTCTACAATAACCATACTTTGGGAATTTGTTTTCCAGTGGCAACTTAAAATCTCGAACCAGATCAGAGAGTGTTTCAGTACATTTTTCATTCGTTTTATTACTAAAATTAGATTGGCGCTCTGAGCGGCTTGCGGTCCAAATGTGATTATTTTGTGAGCCGCTGACAGCGGCTTGCGGTAGTTAATGTGTTAACAATCCTAGCAAAGCCTGTGTGATGTGGTGCTCTTTTGGACAACCCCAAAGTGAAAGCAGACCTTCCAGACATCACTTTCAAATGGCAGAAAATTGAAAGGCAAGCCAGTCTGAAGTATCTGGGAGTAACGTTTGATCGTGGGCTATTGTGACCACTTGGCATACACTACCATTTATACGTGTTAAAAACCACATAGAATGAGAATAACAGACGTTAAAAGCAGATAAGGCATTTTTGCACAAAACACAGTATCATGAAAAGTTCACGGCTTTTAGAGAGGTATTGTAAAGCTGTCCCAGGAAAAAAAAAGATGAATGCGTGTTTTTGAATGGAAAATTTTGTGAAATGAGAGTTGTTATTTTGATTTTTTTTCTCCATTGTTGATGGAAAAGAGAGATGTCACAAAAGTCGAAACAACCGAAAGTCGTGTGCAAATTGTGGAAAACAGAGAGACGTATGTAGAAAATTGTAACATGTGAAAAAAAGAAAGAGTCGTGTGAAAAATGGCAGGAAAAGGAAGGACCTACATATATAAGGAGAGATGTGGGCGATAGGATCATTAGAATTAGAATGAGAATTAATGCAGATTTTAATAGATTAAATTAGAGAGATAGTGTTAGGTGAAATTTGTCTTTGAGATTATCAAGACAAGTTTTTTTTTTTTTAAGTAAACAAGTATTTTTTTTTAAGTAGACAAGTTTTTAAGTTGACAAGTTTTTATATTATTCTGTTGGATAATATTTTTCCTTGTGGATATCTATATTTTCATTGTGAATAATACTCACTATTCTGTTGAGCGTAAGTAACATGTACTGCACCATTGTGAAAATACCAGTGCTGTCAAATGACATCAATTAAACTCTGATTTAATTTTCTACATTGCTGTGTTGAGCTTGGATCATTTGAAAACCATTATACAATGTATTGCTTATCACTAACCTAAAAGGGTAAGAACGAACTTGGGAAGAAAAATAAACTTCGGTCAAGAATTTCCATCTCAGGCGAAAGGCCTGTAACCACTTGAAACAGAAACGTACAAAGAGTTAGCTCTCGTCAAAATATTTACCTGCCCACAACACCTTTGACTGGCCAACTGACCAGGTCATACACATTCTTACATTGATGTTGTAGCCAGCCCGGCCACACATGTTCTTTACATTGGCGCCGTGACCAGCCCTTTTCTTTAGTGAAAGCATACTATAAACATTGACGCCGCGACCAGCACTTTTCTTTTGTGAAAGAATACTCATTTTGGCGCGTGAACAGCCATTTGTTTTAGTGATAGCAGACAGGCCTAATCACTAATCACTATCATGGATCCACAAACGTTGCAACAGCAGCTTGATCAGCAACAACTACTGCTCCAATAGCAACAACAACAACACTTAATAAATATCCAGCAACAGCAACAGCAACAATCAGCTCTACCAATATACATCCCCTTCCAGACGCCCCAGAGCCAGCTATGATTGCTCTATAGAAAATTACGGAAACCTTGGGTAATGTGGACCATTTCGTCAAGTACCAACAGGTCCGAACTGTCGTAACTCCATTTGCTGGGGATGCAATGTCTTTCAGGAAGTGGCTAGTGGACATTGACAAATTTGCTTCTCTTATAAACGCTGCATGTGATGAGGACCGCAAAAGAATAGCTTACCTGTCTTCAGATTCTTGGGTGACCGATTTTCTCCGTCGTAGATCTAACACATATCCCATCGAGACCTTTGATTTACTGAGGAAAGAGCTTGTACAACGCTATAGTGATATAACCGATGGACATCATGCTTGGACTTTACTTCGCAAAATACACCAAGACAGACACGAACCAGTACAATTCTATGCTGATCGATTACTCAACTTGGCTGAAGATGCTTTTCTAGACGGGAACATCCCTTCCCAAGAGCTTGAAAGACATTTAGTTGGCATTTTTATTGACAGATTACACCCAGATAACCTTAAACTCCATATTCTTAGAAAGGATACAAAGACCATTCAACTAGCGGTGACTGAAGAAAATGTTCGTAAAAGGTTCCAGCAACGAATTGGCAGGGAACCAAAAATAGACTATTCCGAAGAATACCACGAGCCGATGGAAATTGGCCACTCAAGACCACATTGGAGTAGGAACAGCTCCCACAGAGTCCATTCAAATTATAATCATCCCAACCAACATGCAGGACAGTCTCATTCTCATCAGCAACCCAGAAGACATCAACAGAATGTGCACCAGGTTACTGCCTTTACTTGTTTTATTTGCAAACGCCGAGGACATACTTCTTACGAATGTAGACAAACACAGAGTAACAATCAATACAGAGCACATCCGCAACAGTATCAGAACCACTCTCAACGTTCTTACTATGGAAATGGTGATCAACAAAGACCTCACCTACAGCGAAATCATTCCTTCAATCGAAGCCAGCCCAGATCTTACAACCAAGGTCAGGGAAACGCTCATGTCAGCCGATAAATAGGACCACTCGGTATGACCACAACAGACATAACATAAACAACAGTTATGAACATAGGTCCTACACCAACAAAAAGAAACCTCAAGATCATAGTACCGATTGCAAACCACAGCTAACAAATCAATCACATAAATTTATTACCTGATCCCAGTTCATGCATAATATCTATCAACAACAAAAATTACAGAGCTCTGATAGATACTGGAGCCACCATTAGCTTGATGAGAGAGCAATTATACATACAGATTAAGAAATATGTCAGATTTGCACCTTCGAAAACCGGTATGGCTTCTGTGGCTGGCGAACATTTAAAATCGATTGGAACTGCTTATGTGACACTTCAGATCGGACATCAAAAACTTATTCATCCTTTTATAATTACAAGAGGCATGTCTCGAAACTTCATATTAGGACGTGATTTATTGAATAAACACCAGGCAAGAATTTACTTTGATATGCACAAAATAAAGATAAATGGCGAATATATTATGTTGCAAGATGACATCCATCATCATGTGACGTATTCTTTCCAGAACGTTGTCTCCATTACAGCTGCTCTGAACGCATCACGATTCTGGGCAAGTCGACCTGCATCAGCCAAAGACAAGTTCAGACTCTCTGTGATGTCCTGGGTCCACCGTCGTCTAGGTCGACCCCTTCCCCTTTTTCCAGGGACCATGCCTTCCATCACTGTTTTTTCCAGACTATTATGTCTTTTTATATGACCGAAAAATTTCAGCTTCCTTATTGCGACGGTATTTAGGAGCCAATGTTCCTGTACGTTTAGTGAGTGCAGTACTTCTCTGTTGGTCTTTTTTTCTGTCCAGGGTATTCTCAACATCCTTCTGTAGCATTTCATTTCGAATGATGTAATCTTTTTTGCAACTGTTTTATTGAGTGTCCAAGTCTCGCAGCCGTATGTTGCTACTGGGAATATACATGCTCTGATCAGCTGTAACTTTGTTTCTTTGCTTGTGCCTTGCCATAGGTTTTTCATCTGTATTAGCTTATGTGAAGCAATTGCAAGTCTTCTTTTAATTTCTACTGCACAGTCGCCAGAGCTGTTAATGATTGATCCTAAGTATTCGAATTCATTGACACTTTCCAGTTCTTCGTTATCAATTTCAATTTCTGGTTTGGTCTTTACTTTGTCTGTTGTCAATACTTTGGTCTTCTTGGTGTTTAGGTATAGATTCTGGGCCTCGCTGTGTTTTTTGGTGGACAGAAGTAATTGTTCAAGTCCTTTTGGGTTGGTCGATAGGAGGACTGTGTCGTCAGCATATCTGATTTCCGGGATCTGGTACCCGCCGATGTTAAATGAGTCAAACTCTGTGTGTTCTTGGTCATCTCTTACGTTTCTCATGATATTCTCGGCATAAATGTTAAACAGGTAAGGGGAAAGGGTACAGCCTTGTCTTACTCCTTTCTGTACTTCAAACCATTCTGATGTTTTCCCCTCTATTCTTACGGCTGCCTGTTGTTCTTGGTACAGCAGTGCGATGAGTTGTATAAGGTGGTTTGGAAATCCCATATTTTTCATAATAGCCCATAACTGCTGATGTTGTACACAATCGAAAGCTTTGGTGTAATCAATGAAACAAGTATGTAGGTCAACGTTGAATTCTCTACACTTTTCTATGATGATCCTCATGTTGAATATATGATGACATCCATATCGCATAATTAGTCCGACTTACATCACCAGTGACATTGCCACCAAACTCTCTTACTATAGTAAACGGTCGTATTAAAGGATCCCAATACTTCAGTCCAGAACACACAATTGAAGTACAACCTTTAACAGATAATGCCATTAAATGATCCCCACATAAGTATCACTGAAGGAATCGCAGAAGTTACCATCACCCGTGATTTCCCTGTAATGATTTTAAGTACCTCAGGCAAGGTGACATCAGTTGCACGTGGTGAAATTAAAGCGCAAGTTAAATTTGTGAAAACAAATATAACAGACAAGGTTCAATCTTTTTCTACCCCCCACCATCAAAAACGAAACACAGATTGATGATCAGAGTTATCCTTCCCCATTCCGTATTCCTCGTCAGCCCCCCACACTGTTTCCCACACCCTCACACAAACTTTGAAAAATCACAGCGCCGGGATACATGTCCTGTCACCAAACATTCAGTCTACGTTCCGTTTCCATTGTGAAGCCGAACACATCTATTACAAGGATAACATGGATATTAATACTGGTAAACACACAAATTGCACACACGCCGAACCAACGAACAGTGTAACTTTCCACGTGCCTACCCAGACAGGTATGTGCGTAAACACTACAATATTCACTGCCTTACAGAGATGCAGAAGCGAAAACCTGTAATTAATTATGACTTGACTTATGCGGATATCATAGATCAAGAAATAGTTATTGATGCCTCCTGTAATCCTCTAACACCAGCACACTTAAGGACTTATAAGACAAATGACAAAACTCCTCCAAGGAAATTTTACGCCTATACAAGAAAACAGCGGGCAGGAAATAGAAAAGCTTATCACGCGACCAGATTTAGCACTGAATGATATTATCCAGGAACTTATAATGACAGCTTACATCACAAGAAACGCAGAAGTTTTCATGAGATTAATATTGTGACATACGTTACCCCCAGATACAATCGCTTAATTAATATGAAAAACCAGCGACTTAATCAACTAGTGCATACCCAGACAAACACTCAGGAAACAAACCTTCAATAAATCAATGACAGCTAAATCCACATTATCGCCGTAGTGGTAGAGAGAGCGAAACTAACATTCAACGGAACAAACCACGATACTGCCGAAGTGCAGGACAGATCGAGAGTGATCATCAACGCTTCACCACCGACCCACAGCACGACAGCAGTTCTCAAGGAACATCCAGTGCACCTGATGCGCACAATAATAGGGTAGACAGGCTGACAAAATTACTTGAAACCTTGCATGCAGAGAAACCTCATGTCAATAGGCTTCAACAGTTTGCCACAAAACACCAACATATGTTTGCCATCAATGACATGGAACTGGAGCGCACATCTACAGTGCACATGGATATAAACACCACAACTGATGTTCCAGTACACCTCAAACCTTACCACACTCCCCTTAAGAACCGTGAGTTAGTGGAGAAATCTATAAATGAGATGCTTAAAGGGGGTATTATAGAAAGATCAAGATCTCAATGGTCATCCCCCATTGTCATCGTCACAAAGAAAGACGGCAGCCACCGTTTCTGCTGTGATTATCGTGCACTTAATAAGATAACGAAGACGATATCATTCCCACTTTCCAGGATGGATGATATACTGGCGACGCTTGGAAATTCCAAATGATTTACAACATTAGATGCACGATCCGGTTTCTGGTGCATCCCATTGTCACCAGAGGCAAAGGAAAAATCTACCTTTTGTACGCATGTCGGTTCCTTTGCATGGAATGTGATGCCCTTCGGACTTAAAGGAAGCCCCGCTACTTTTATGTCACTCATGGATGAGGTCTTGAAAAGATTCCATTCCTTTGCCTTGGCATACATGGATGATATCTAAGTCCATACGCCAGGTACAATACAAGAACATCTGAAAAGGGTAGAACAAATCTTTGATCGTCTGAAATATCATCACATAAAGTTGAAACTCTCGAAATGTGAATTCATAAAACAGAAAACAAAATACCTAGGTTTCATTATTAATGGCAGTGGAATTCGTCCTGACGACGAGAAAGTACGAGCGATCAGGGAGATGCCACGCCCTACAACTGTGAGACACGTACGAGGTTTTCTTGGGTGCTGTAGTTATTACAGACGCCACATCGTCAACTTCTCCAAGGTGGCGGAGCCATTAATAGAACTAACTAAGAAATATGCCAGATGTAGATGGACGGATCAATGTCAACAAGCATTCGATTACCTAAAAAATGCACTCACAACCATTCCAATGTTTGCACACCCTGATACCACCAAACCAATGATCCTATATACAGACGCTTCTGATAACGCTGTAGGAGCTTGTCTTGTCCAACCAAACCATTCTGATGAAACCCCTATTATCCCAAATGTACCCAACGAAAAGCCAATTGCCTTCCTGTCACACGCATTAAGTAAGTCCCAGAAGCATTGGACTACAACAGAGGAGGAAGCATTTGCCATCCATTATGCTATTCAGAAACTTGATTTTTACATCCGCGAAACAAAGGTTATCATCAGAACACATCACCAACCCCTTGTTAGTTGGTTGACAAAGACATCCGAACAACCAAAGAAGCTTCAAACGTGGGCGTTGAATTTGCAGAACTATGACACTACCATAGAATACATTGCCGGAACCCTCAATACGTGTGCTGACCTGCTTTCTAGAATTCCATATCCTGACAACCCGACACACAGAAACGAAAATGAAGCAGCTGCAACAGACACAAATGACAATGCTAGAGAAATAAATGTTATAAATTCAAACCGAATTGCCCATCAATCGGACACTCACACTGACACTGATCGATTGTCAGAAGAAGCTCGAACAGACAACTTCGACATCCTAAAGGAACAAATGAAAGACCCTTAAGTCGTTAAACTAAGGAAACAAATTACAGAAACACCAGCAAAAGTCAAGGATAGCAACACATCTTTACAGGCAGAAAAAGTACAGACATACTGTACTTCAAATCAACCGAACCCCGGTACCAGCTGTCACCACTCACATTCGCCTACAACTAGCGAAGACAACATTCTTCTTAAAATTCGACAGGAACAACTAGACCAACAGCACCAGACTGTACAACATACCGACACCCATAAAGATACACCACAACCTTCTGACAGAACATTGCAAAGTACAGTGTATCAACTTCGCAACACCCTACCTGTAACACTACATCAACCGTCACTGCTGTAGACACTGAGAAAAAGTACGATAGCAGACTGTCCAGGAGAGACATTGCTATATTAGAGTTAACCCAGGTTGCTCTAACTGGGCTACTCTAAATGGTTTTATTTTTTTGTCCGAGTGCGATAGCACTGCCCAGGAGAGGCATTGCTATTTTAGAGTCGGCGAAGTTGCTCTCGCTAGGTTGCTCTAAAAAGTTTTTTCTGACGCTGCCAGCCACCTTCTATGTCGTCCAGTTCATGCTATCAGCGGCAGTCATAACCGCCAGTGAAGAGAAACAAATCTGGAGAGGCGCAACTCTAGTCAACATGCACAGTTATTCTAGTTACAGTGTTCAAACCATTATATTTTGTATTAGAAGATTTAAATAACATTTTCTTAACTTAAAAATATATGTATCAAACATTGTTGTACATTATAAGATAACCAAACACATGGGTCACATTGATGTACTATTTGCCGCTAAGGCAGAATCTCAAAGATTAAAGAAGACATTGTTTGATCTTAAGGCAAGCACATCAACCAAAACGGGTGATTTTGCCGTTTGTAGGCAATGCGCTACAGTTTTTGTTGGCGCTGCACCCGACCACAATTATGACAGTTTATGTCATAATATTAAGACTTTGGCGGAAAACCAAAACATTATTACACTTGTGATTAGCCAGAGCATCACAAATGGCGAACGACACTCAAAGCAATTTTTTCTCAATTAACAAATGTTTCTACTTGTCTGTTCAGGAGTTGCTGAACCAGAAATATGCTATGGATCATTTTATGATTACTTATTATAAATTGTTGAATTTCATTTATATCGCATAAGTAACTATGTACCATGTATCACGTTTTTTTAACAAAGTAATGCGATCGAGACACACAGATGTTGTACTCGTACAGTGAAATTTATTTATGCTCTAATGCGTATTTATAATGTTAACCCACACCTCTGGTTCTTACCCTCTTCCCTACGCACAAACTGTCCAGACGTTGTGACCTCAACAACACCTCTGTGTATTTCGCTATGTCAATCCAACCTTCGTTTTCACGACCTTCATCTTATCCCGTGTGAATTTCCCCATGCGAGTTTTTCTTCTCTTTTTTCCCCTTCTCCCACGCCTCACACTTATTCATCCAGCAACCCCCCACTCTCCCTTAGTCAATGGGACTTCTCAAAATATCCAGACAGCGTGACCTTTTCCCCGATCTTCTTGACACTCGCGGAGGTCATGGTCAAACGTAAATAGTTCCTGTCAATTACGATTCAGTTGTATAAATTAAGTTAGGATACATTTATTGTCCTGAGTATTGATTAAAAGTTCGAGTTTTGTTTGGCACGACCAAACCTTATATGTGTTGACTTGAAAAAAAGTTCAATAAGTCTTATATTAATTACGTATATTTAATATCATAACTCCATATTTTTATAATTAATACTAGCGTTTTGTTAAATAAAAATTACATTAGTGTATTAATACATGAATAATTTACATTGCGTATTGCACATTGCTATCCATATCCTATACTGTTTAATGACATAGTGTATAAACAACTTGTAAGTGTCCACCGTTTTACGCATTATAAATCTACTGGATCCCTTTTTTTGTTTCACATGTATAGTGAGACCTTGAACATTTTTTTTTCACTTGGCTCACATAAGTATATGCCCCCTTTCAAGGACTTATACCTGTAACATAAATTTTTCTCAACCATTGTCCATTCCTAATTGACTCATAAGTATATGCCCCCATATGATATACTCCAGTATGTATGCTAGGGACTTGATATTTTTTTAGTTGATAGGACGAAAATGTCTCCACATCGGATATATTTTTGTGGCCCCGGGATTTATGTGACCGCTTGGCATACACTACCATTTATACGTGTTAAAAAACCACATAGAATGATAATAACAGACGTTAAAAGCAGATAAGGCATTTTTGCACAAAACACAGTATCATGAAAAGTTCACGGCTTTGAGAGAGGCATTGTAAAGATTTCCCAGGAAAAAATAATAAAAGCGTGTATTTTTTAATGGAAAATATTGTGAAGTGAGAGTTGCTATTTTGGTTTTTTTCCATTGTTGATGGAAAAGAGAGATGTCACAAAAGTTGAAACAATCGAAAGTCGTGTGCAAATTGTCGAAAACAGAGACGTGTGTAGAAAATTGTAACGTGTGGAAAAAAAATGAGTCGTGTGAAAATTGCGGGAAAAGGAAAGACCTGCATATATAAGAAGAGATGTGGGCGATAGGATCATTAGAATTAGAATTAATGCAGATTTTATTAGATTAGATTAGAGAGATAGTGTTAGGTGAAGTTTGTCTTTGAGATTATCAAGACAAGTTATTTTTTTAAGTAAACAAGTATTCTTTTTTAAGTAGACAAGTTTTTAAGTTGACAAGTTTTTATATTATTCTGTTGGATAATATTTTTCCTTGTGGATATCTATATCTTCATTGTGAATAATACTCACTATTCTGTTGAGCGTAAGTAACATGTACTGCATCATTGTGAAAATACCAGTGCTGTCAAATGACATCAATTAAACTCTGATTTAATTTTCTACATTGCTGTGTTGAGCTTGGATCATTTGAAAACCATTATACGATGTATTGCTTATCACTAACCTAACAGAGTAAGAACGAACTTGGGAAGAAAAATAAACTTCAGTCAAGAATTTCCATCTCAGGCGAAAGGCCTGTAACCACTTGAAACAGAAACGTACAAAGAGTTGGCTCTCGTCAAAATATTTACCTGCGCACAACACCATTGACTGGCCAACTGACTCGGTCATACACATTCTTACATTGATGTTGTAACCAGCCCGGCCACACTATCGTTCAAGTATCATGTCAAACTGATCCCACAGAAGTGCAAGCGAGGAAGGCAGCCTAAAAAACAATGAATGCTGCACGCATGGAACAGAGACTATTGTTTCTTCTGTATCGTCAGCTCGTGATTTCAGGAATTGAGTTTGGGCTAGGAAACCGGACTGATTCTAAAGGCGACGAACTGGAACGGACTACGAATTACGGAACATGGAACACAAAAAGTATGAAAGGGAAGGAGTAGGAGCTGGTGGAAGAGATGAGGAAAGCCAAATTATAAATCGTGGCTTTAACAGAAACAAAGAAAAAAGGACAAGAAGTTATGGATCTCGAAGGCCTCACGCTGCTCTACAGTGGTGTCCTCCCATCCGAAAGAGTTAAAATGGCGTTGGTTGTATTGTGGCAAAATACCAAACGGATAATATCAAGGGATGGAAATTTGTCTCAGAACGCATTATGGTCCTAAAACTAAAAGAAGGAGAAACCATAGTCAACCTTGGCATTGTAAATGGGCCAAATGAAGATGAACGAGCAGAGGTCAAGGAGGAATTCTTCAAGCTGCTTCAAAGGACGGTGGACGACTGGCTAGACGAAATTATCATGCTCGGAAATTTCAATGCCAGTGTTGGAAATGACCATGCTAGATGGGGTGGAGTTATCTGAAGATATGTAAAAGACACTCTTAATGACAACGAAAGCGACTCCTTAGATTCTGCAGTGAGCAGAATCTGATCATTGCAAACACAAAGTTCCCCCATAAGGGCATACATGTATACACTAGGTGTGAACCAACAAAGAATGAGAAGTCAGTGATCGACTATGCCATAGTTAGGAAGAGCTCATTCAAGTATGTCCGGGATGCAAGAGCGTGGAGGGGGCCAGATATTTTAAGTGACCACTACTTGTTAACAATTAAAAGAACAAGTGAAAGAGTTACTCGGTCTAGGAACTGCTTAACATCACGCAAGAAGCTAAGTAAACAAATGGGAGAACCGACCTACAAGATGAGAGAGCCAGAAGTGAAAACCAGATATCAGGGGCTTATTGCTACACCAGTGAGAAACACAGAAGAACACTCTGGCTGAAATTCAAGGACATAATAAAGACAGTTGCAGCAGAAGCATGTGATGAAGTTTGACTTGGTAAAAAGAGAAAGAGGACACCTTGGTGGACAGATGAGGTTAAATAGAAAATAAGAGAGAAGAAAAAGGCATGGCAACAATACTTAGAAGCTAAAAACACAGCAGGAAAAAGAGAGAAATATAAAGAATATATGATACTCAGAACAGAAGCAAAGAACAAGGTGCTAGCAGCAAAACAGAAGTCCTGGGAAGAATTAGGAGAAAAGCTAGAAAACGAAGCGCAAGAAAACCAGAAATTGTTCTACAGTATAAGACCCTAAAGAATATGAGGACGGAAAAACAATGCCCTCTTAAATTTGTAAAGGAAAAGCAAGGCAAATTGCTTACTGTCCCGAAGGAAGTAATGGAAAGATGGAAAGAATATTTTTCAGAACACCTGGATGGTGAGCAAGGTCAAACATCAGAAATAATAAGCACTAGCACATAAGAGGAAACCAATGGTGATGAAGATGACAAAGATGGAAAAACTGAAGGCAGCACTGGAGAAAATCAAGATGGGCAAAGCAGCAGGGCATGATGATATATCACCCGAAATTGATAAGTACATGGGAGCAGCAGGCAACCTATTACTCTTAAGGATCCTACCGGCAGCGTGGTGCAACAAGACCACACGAAGGGATTGGGAGACTGCCATAATGACACCGATTTTTAGAAAAGGGGACAACCGACAATGTGGAAACCATAGAGGCATATCCCTTCTCAGTGTCCCTGGTAAAATCTACTATAGCATAATACAGCAGAGACCCAGACGCTTAGCTGAGCCACAAATGGATGAGGTCCATTGTGGTTTCCGAGCAAATCGAAGTACTCAAGACCTAATCTTCACACTCAGACAGCTGAGTGAAAAGGCCCTTGAGTATAAGAGTGAGATCCATCTTTGTTTCATAGATCTGGAAAAGGTGTTTGACAGGATCCCCTGGATCAAACTTTGGGACTGTTTGGCAAGGAAGAAAATTCCATCACCTCTGAATCATGCTATACAGCGCTTCTACAAGTCTTGCAGAAATTATGTGAGGACGGCAAACCTAAGTCAGAAGAATTCAAGACCACCACTGGTGTAAGACAAGGTGATATCCTGTCACTTTATCTTTTCATACTACTCATGGACGATGTCACCAAGGCATATAAGGAGAGGACTGGAAAGTATTCAGTGGGGTACTGGAAGATGAGACAGGTCTGTATTTCAGAGCTGGCATTTGCTGGTGATATTGCCCTGATTGCTAAATCAGAGGCAAATCTTCAGTCCAACCTGCAAGTCTGGATGGAAGAGCTGGAGAAGAGAGGGATGACCATAAGCAGCTCAAAAACAAAAACAATAGTGATATCACGAGATGAAAGAAGACATCAGATTAAGCTGGGAGAACAGGTCCTGGAGCCTGGCAAAGGGGCGACCTACCCCAACCAGGCGCATCCACGGGTGGCGGATAGTGGAACGACCTCCAGATATGGTGTGTCAGCTGCGAATTAAGTCAGTTTTGCTGGACGAATAAGCAGTCGCGGACCAAACGGCGATGTCCTCCCAGCAGGACGGGGAGGGGTAACAGGTGGCACTGATACCCCCACTGAAATCCCCCATATGTCCTATGACGGGTGCATCACGCGAGTAAGAGCCGCTATAAGCTCTAGCCACGGGGAAGGTAAACCTCGGTAAACAAACCAACCTGCTGCCTTGCAGCTACCACCGGGAGATGGAAAGGCTATGGGAGATAACCCTGAACAACAAACACAACCCGGCCTGCCGAAGACGGAGTGTGTTAGCTACGGCGCAGACACCGGGAAAAATTAGGACACACACGCTTTTGCATTATGGAGTCATGCGACAATCTCGACTTACGTCATGGCGTCACTCCTATCAGCTACAACCGGGGAGGAGCGGAGCCGGGCCCCTAGCCTCGAAAGGGCCCACCCAAGCAACCGGTGCCTTTGCCAACCAAATGGTCGGGGGAAGGCAAAGTAGAGCAACTGACCAACCAACCCACTATCTTACAGTGGCTTAATGGAATGCAGAAGGAGTGAGGAACAAGAAACCGGAGTTACAAGAATTCCTCAGGGAAAACAACATTGATATAATTTGCATCCAAGAAACTCACCTAAAAGATACCCAACGATTCTTTATACGTGGATACGAATCCTTCCGCCAAGACAGGGCAAAAAGAACTAAGGGAGGAATCCTCACGCTGATTAAAACCTCAATCCCAGCAGTAGAGATACACAGATCTGGTGAGGACAAACTTGAATACATAACAGTCCAACTACTACTGCCCAGTGGAGACTTAATGATCACAAACTGCTACAGCCCTCCAACCACAACTCTGGAGTTACACAAAGTGAAGCTTGCAGCATCAAGACACCTCATTATGGGTGACTTCAATAGCCACTCACCCAGCTGGGGCTATGAAGCAACAGATCTGAGAGGAGAAGAGGTGGAAGATTGGATGGTAGAGAATAAACTAATTCTAATAAACCAACCAGAGGATAAGCCCACCTTCTATTCCAGAGTATGGAAAACAACGAGCACACCAGATCTTGCTATGGCTACAGATGACATACATCGACTCACCACTAGAACAGTAAATAACCAACTGGGGGGAAGTGACCATGTACCAGTCACATTACAGATATCTGAGGTAAGAAGTGCAGGACAAATTAATTTGTCTCCTAGCTGGAATTTCAAAAAAGCAAACTGGAGATTTTTTAAAGAACAAGTCGATAACCTCTGTCAGAACATTACCCACTCAAATAATATCAATAAAAACATTTTCATCATCAGTGAGGCAATCATCCAAGCAGCAAAGAAGTCAATTCCACGAGGTAAACGACGAGACTACAAACCATACTGGAGTGACAATCTGGGAAAACTCCATAGTGACTTAAATAAAGCACGGGAAACTATGGAGCAAAGTCCCACATTAGAGATCACCCAGAGACACAACAGCATAAAACAAGCTTTTAATGAACAAAAGAAAGCTGAAATCCAAAGGAGCTGGCACCAGAAGACCAGCAGTCTCAACATGGAAAAGGACTCGAGCAAGCTGTAGAATCTGACAAGAGTGCTAAATGAAGAAACAACAACCAGCTACTGCAAGACTGTCATCAAGGAAAATGAAAAATACCACACAGGAAAGATGGCAGCAAACATCCTAGCAGATTTCTACAAGGAAGAAAGCGCCACATCACTTCCACTTGCACGTATCCAAGAAGTACGTAAGGAAGTAAAAGAAAAACTGAAGCACCAAAACCCAGATACCTGCATGAAGTCATCCCTTACTATGAGAGAACTCAAAGCTGCCACAACAAAACTAAAGAACATGAAAGCTCCAGGAAAAGATGGTATCACAAATGATATGATCAAGAACCTTGGACCTGTAGCCAGGCACAAGCTCCTCCTAATCTTCAATCAATCATGGAGTACTGGAAAATTCCCATATCGATGGCGAGAAGCAATCATTGTTCCCATCAGAAAGAAACAAAAGGAGAAAACAAGCAAGTCCAGCTACCGACCAGTTAGCCTTCTGAGCTGTCTGGGTAAGGTAATGGAAAGAATGGTGAACTCAAGATTAATGAAACATCTGGAAAAAACCCTATGCTTGATAACACACAGTCAGCATTCAGGAAAAACCGCAGCACCGAAGACCAGCTGGTATATCTAGCACAGGAAATAGAAAATGCCTTTCAGGAGAAAAATAAAGGTCTGGCTGTTTTTGTAGACTTGACAAAAGCCTTTGATAAGGTGTGGAAAGAAGGACTCCTCCTTAAGATGCTCAACAACAAAACTGAAGGGAGAATGTTCAGCTGGATACGGGACTTTCTCAGATACCGCACAGCAAGAGTAAAACTTGACGGGAATCTGAGCCATCGCGTCACTCTTCAACAAGGTGTGCCACAAGGAGGAGTTATCTCCCCCACACTTTTTATCATATATATAAATGATATTGCAGAGAAACTGTCCGGGCATATCTCCAGGGCTCTTCATGCTGACGATTTTGCTGCCTGGTGTGCTGCTGAACATTTGCCTACTGCAAAGTTCAGGATGCAAGCAGCGCTAAATACCATCGGTAAATGGGCATCAGAGTGTGGAGTACAGATAAACCTCTCCAAGACAGTAGCAACCTGCTTCTCCCTGTCAAATCGCCAAGAAACGATCAAGCTGCAATTAAATGAAAGTGAGCTTCCAATCGAAGATAATCCAACATACCTGGGAGTCAAGTTGGATAAGAGACTCACCTGGAAGCCGCACATAAAAGCAGTAGAACAGAGAGCAATAAGAAAGCTCTCTATTATGAAGAAACTGGCTGGCACAAGTTGGGGGGCAAATACCAACATACTTAAAAAAGTCTATACAGGCACAGTCAGGCCTGTACTTGAATATGGCATGTCAGCCTGGGCCACGGCATCTAAAACAAACACAGAATGACTAGGGAAAGTACAAAATTCAGGCCTTAGATTAATCACTTGAGGGAAGAAGACTTCTCCAATCCAGACAATGGAGAGATACGCCAACATCCGCTCTCTGAATGACAGACGTGAGGAAAAGGTATTCACTCACAGTGAGAAGCTTCTACGAATGCCAAGTCATCCAATGCATGCCAAACTCCATAGTTTGACAAAGAACAGGCTGAAAAGAACCAGCTTCATAAACATCTCCAAACATCTGCATCGATGCCATGAAGACCTCCTCCCAAAACAACCTACTGAGATTGAAATGTTAATTGATTATGAGGAGCCAGACGACTGCCATGGAAATATATCTATCTTCACAGAAGTCCCTGAAATAAAAAAGAAAGGCCACCAGACCCCTCAACAACTAAAATCTTTGGCTCAAGAAATGATTGAAGAAAAGTACAAACCGAAGGAGTGGACACACGCATACACAGATGGATCCGCTGAGGGGGCAGTAAAGAACGGTGGTGGGGGAATTTTTATAAGATTCCTAAATGGAAAGATCATCCGAAAGGCCTTCCCAACTGGAAAGATCTCCTCCAACTTCAGGGCAGAAGCTATGGCACTACTGCAAGCCCTGAAAATCTTCACCAGACCCGAACAACAACCACCAGCTAAGATAGTAATCTTCACTGACTGCAGATCATTACTGGAATCAATACAAAACACCAGAAATGATAACATGATGAATGAGATCAGATCAGAGCTTAACATCATCCAAAGGTCATCAACCATTGCCTTTCAGTGGTTACCCTCCCATTGTGGAATTGCTGGTAATGAGAAAGCAGATGCTCTATCAAGAAGTGGCAGTAAAATGGAACAATACATCCATCCATTGCCGTATCAGGAAGCAAAAACTATCATCCACAACAAGTACAAAAACCAGTGGAAGGAGGAAGGGGATACATACAGCAGAGATGACTCAATACACCATCTAAACAGATACCAACAGACCCCAATGTTCCGCCTGAGAACCGGCCACTGCAGATTACTGGGACATCTCTATCGCCTCAAGATATCCCACACAAATGAATGCCCATGCGGAACAGGAATCCAGACCCCAGAACACATTCTCCAGACCTGTCCAACCCATGATGAACCGCGACGTGCGACCTGGCCAAGGGGTGCTGAGCTCCAGCAGAAGCTATGGGGCTGCCGCGCCGACCTGGTAAAGACTGTGGACTTCGTCCTGGCGACAAGCCTGCAGATTTAGCATGACTACAAACTGAACGCAGAAGAAGAAGAAGGTCCTGGAGCAGGTTGACCCTTTAAATACCTCGGAGCTGTCAAGACCGGAAGGGAGGCATCAAAGAAGAGTTGCTACCCGAATAGCAGCCGCTGGGAGACTTTTCAGGCCATAAATCGAGGATTCATCAGCAAGAGAGAAGTTGGTAGGAAGACGAAAATGGCTGTATACCATTCCACCTATATCCCAGTCTTGACGTATGGATGCGAGACATGGGTAATGACTACAACCCACAAAAGCCAGATCCAAACCTCAGAAATGAGGTATCTGAGGAAGGTGGTTGATGTAACAAGAAGAGATGTGGTCCGCAACCAGACGATAAGTCAAGGCATAAAAACCCAAACGCTGCAAACCCAAGTAGAACAGTCCCAATGGAGATGGTTTGGCCATGTCTGCAGAATGGGAGAAGATCGGCTACCACGACAAGCATGGAAAACAAAGAGCCAGGGATCCAGACCTCCAGGTCGATCCAAAGTCCGCTGGGAGGACAACATTAGACAATCTTTGAAGGACCGAGGACTAGAATGGAACCAAGCCAGGAGGAAGACAGCCGATAGAATAGTATGACGCTCTCTTGTACAAACCTCTACACCTCACGGTAGAAGAGCGAATAAGTAAGTAAATAAGCTAGTTAGCAAAGGTGTCGGTGTACTTTGTTATTGCATATTTCTGTGATCTCTTAATCCTTAGGTGTAATGGTGGTGCTTGGAGTTTAACTAAACGTTTGTATATTGCATTTGTTTTCTGGTGAATTAAGTTATATGCATGTCTTAAAAAAATGAGGGCATATGGCTGAAATGATAGGGGATTTCATTTTTCAGTGTTCTCAGCTTGGGAAGTTTGAGTCCCATGTAATAATGAGCGAGTGTGTGTCATTCTGGGTGTTTAATAATGCGGCGTATGGGTTTAATCTTGAATGCCTGGATATTTGTTCCTTTGTCTTGAAGGGCGATTCCTCCGCGTTTCTTTCCAGTGTTTAATGCTGTAAATCGTGCAACCAAAACCGAATGTTCTGATCGGTTTGTTTATATCTATGATAGCCAGCTTGGGGTAGGGGGGGGGAGGGGGGGGGGGGGGCGAAAACTGTGGCAATATAAAGTAACTTCGGGAAAATGTATAAATTTAAAATTCGTCCGAAAATCGTCGTGGTTTTGTATTTGTATCTGTAAATTAATATGAGACAAACATAAAGGTGTGTTATCAGGCACTCGTAAGAAATAAAAAAAGTAGAACACTAGACAACAGAAAAACAACAGACATGAGTGGCTTACCCAGGATTCAAACCCTGGACCTTCCGTGCGACAACACCTCCTAGCTATACAAGCGAATCACACTATCCTCCCTGCGATCTACGCATCACCAATAAATGATGCTTCGATGACAGGTCATTAGTGCTAACCGCAAGATATAACACCAGAAGTTTACCATGGGTAGTTCAGTCTATTAATGACGCAATCACTTCCGTTGTTCCCCTATTATACAGTATAGGCCAGTCCAACAAGACAAAGACGTTAATACTGTGTCCAGTAAATGATAGTAGACTTAGAACAGGATAGAGGGTAGGTTTGGTATTGTATAAACATTTATAACACATAAGGAAGGGAAACCCGTGGCCTGTAAACAGTAAATTAATATGAGACAAACATAAAGGTATGTTATCAGGCACTCGTAGGAAATAAAGAAGTAGAACACTAGACAACAGAAAAACAACATACATGAGTGGCTTACCCAGGATTCGAACCCTGGACCTTCCGTGCCGCACGTCTCTGTATTTTGAATGTTAAGTTTCTCTTAAGTAATCTTTGCCTGTGTGATTTGGGTGTGAGGGAAAGGTATGCCTTGGACTTTGATGTTGTTTGTTGAGCCCAAAGAGCAAGTTGCTTTGTTCTTCCATTTGCATGTGCCAATTAATGTTGATTTTTTAACCTTTACCTTTGCTCCGCTACCGTTACTAAAGTTTATGAATGTGTTGAGGATAATTTCTATATACTTCTCATTTGGTGGGAATAAGATGGTGTCGTCTACATAGGCAAGCGACATTTGTTCACCTTTCCCTTGTATAAAAGTGCCCCAGTCTTGTCTTATGCTCTCTAGTAGTGGTAAAGGAGAGAGAGGGCATCCTTACCTGACAGATCTTGTTAACCTGAAGGTGTTAGTTAATGTATGGTTTACTGACACGGATTGCCCCCACCTTATATCTACAGTAGTGGTCCAACAGTGGCCAAAACCTAGATTATTTAATGTAGGTCTTCTGTTGCGTGTCTTTATATACTCTGATTAGTAACTTTTGAGTAAACGCCTGGTTACTCTGGCCAAGATAATATTAGGGTAGAACTGCTTGACAATGCATACAGCATTACAACTTGAAATATCAATGTCACCACAAAGGCCGAGTGGACAATCTACACACTGTTTATTACATTAAACGCAGCTCCACAAGCACAATCTTGAAAGCCATTATATCTTATGGTATAACATATTCAGTCATCAGTATAGCTCTGTATCGTCAGTAGCTAGAACACTGTCCACGACAGTTTTACACATTTTTATTTAATCAGTTCAACGAAATGCATACTCCCTTTCAAATTAAGATATCTAGTACACCTCACATAAGATCGTAATGTACTAGTGATGGTACAACGTAGGGATCTATCTCAGAATCATATAAATCTCAGGAATTCAGACACATACGTTCACTCGCTATCAAACACACACAAGAAGGCCTCAGCTGACGATATTCCTCCCGTCTGCCATGTCTACCACCACGTCTGCCCAACTCCATCCCGAGGCAATGACGTCACTTCCTGTGTTACCAAGGACTACATATAATAAACAAACACGGAGCCTTGTCGAACCTTCTAATGATACCGACAGACTTGTTATGAATTTAACTCATAACATTACTCCCCCCCCCCCCCCCCAAGCGCGAAAAATAATGGAAACAAAGTTTTCATTATTTCCGTGGTGTGAAAATAACAGCACCAGAGTGAACTTTGGTATTATCAAACTTCACTGTCAGTACAAAATAGCATAGCACCCAGTTTCTGCCACTCTCCAATTAAATACTTAAAGTGTGGACAGTGGTAAAAACCACAGCCAAAGACTACGAATGACAAAAATCTTTTTAACAGCAATGTGAGGCGGCCATCAATAAAAGCACTTAAAATGTTAAAAAATGATGGTAGCAATACATGCACTCACATACCTAAAACCGTCCAATAACACACATCCGTCAAGTCCAGTATCAGTAGTCAATAAGTTTCTTATTAATCAATTGCAATAATGCAAAGCATTAAAAATGATACAAATATGTAATAGCGTCAATAGATGAAATTAGGCAGACAATCATACCAAGAAAGTGAATGAATGCAACATTATACACCAACAAAATTAAGGTTAAGTGTACGTATTTGTACCTGTCAGTAAAAGTGTACTGTGGTAGTATTAAAATGTTATCTTGCATCTAACACATTTGTGTGCGCAATTAAATACGAATATGCTGATGTGTTGTACCAATAGATAATAGTATGCACTATCAGCAGTATATATTGATTCAAAATCTAGTGTGCGTGTGAAAAAGATTTGTATCACTGATCAAACAATATATGGCTAATTAAAATTAATTAACACTCATTTTAAGCACAGTAGTTGAAATGCGTAGTGTAATGAAATTATACACATTCACTGAAATATTAAACTAAAGTCCCGTGATAAAACGTCCAACAGATTAATGTTACTGTCCCTGATTCTTCCCCACACAATCGTACGTTGATATAAAGTAATAATGTATAAGTCTACACGAATTGAGAACCGAGAGAGTAAGCCAAGAATATTCCAGGTAATCTCCCTTGATCATGCAGGTCATTCTAGAGGTATGTCCCTTCATCTGTAGATGCCTTTATCCATATTCAAATAAAAAGAAATGTCTGCATGCAATATCTGCAATTTACAGCATTTTCATTATCCCCCATAGAATGTGCATTCGTTAGTCTGTAGTTCGAAAATGATCGCTGTCAATAAGGCAAAATATATCCACGTAATGCGATGAGTTGAACAAGATATTACACACCATTGAGCCATTCAGCACTCATCAACATCAGGTGCCATGTGAAATGATTAATAGTTGTAAGCACTGTCATACAAGCCATTGAAAGATTTTCTTCAAAATGCGACAATAAAAAATAGTTCTCCGCATTAGCATGTATCAGCAAGTTATGGTATCCTCTACATTAGGCTTCAGTAAACCATTGAAAATACTGTTCAACCTCAGTAGTGTCAGAGAAAAACGTTATTATAATTGTAATATTAAACGGGTCATCATATCACGAAGTCAGTCCATAGGTTTATTTCAACATTACAAGTCATCTGCAGTTCTCGAGTTGATAGATGACATAGGGTCCCTGATACATCTAGACAAGACATTAGTTACAATATTCTGACTGCCCTTGATAGCTCGTATTTCGTACTCATAAAGCTGAAGTGCAAGTGATGCCCTGGCAGCCCTTTCATTCCTAAATCTTGCAGTCTTTAGATAAAAAAACAGCCTTTTGCTCTGTCTCCAAGATGAATCTTGATCTCATCAGATAACGCTGTAGTTTAGAGAAGCAAAAACAATCGCAATAAGTTCTCTCTCCACAATTGGATATTTTTGTTCTGTTGGACTTAATTTTCTACTGACGTATAGGATTGGATTAAAAAAACCCATCGAATTTCTGCATAAGCGTTCCACCGGTTCCTGATCCAGAGTCGTCGACTCTAAAGATAAATGGAAATCGAGCGTCAGGTAATCTCAAAATTGGTGATATGGAAAAACAGAATTTTAATATATTTAGAGAGACATTGCACGCATGGGACCAAACAATCCTTTTTGGGGAGATCTTTCTTAACAACGAAGACAGAACTGAAGCAATTTCTGAAAAATTAGGCAAGAATTTTCTATAGAAACTTCTCTTCTTCTTTGATACTCAGCCGCCGACCGTCAAAGCAGTCAGTGGCAATCACGCCTAGTGGCGTCTTGTAGGGCAACAGCAAATTGATTCCACTTTGCTTGGTCGGTGGCCATCCTTTGTACAATGCCCCAACTCTGGTTCATTTTTTGCATCTCAACCTCCATAGTCCTACGCAAAGTTGTTTTTGGTCGGCCTCTCTTTCGTTTTCCTTCAATGGGCCATAGCAAAGCTGTTCTTGTGATGGCATCGGGTCTCTTCTGAGGACATGGCCAACCCAGCTCCAGCGTCTGCCAGCTATGATGGTGTATATGTCCTCTTGCTTGCTCCGAAGCAGATCTTGGTGGGTGATGGTATTCGGCAAAAAGATTTTGTGAATTTTTCTTAGGCATGTTGCTTGAAAATAGGACAATTTCGACATTTCCTTCTCTGTAACTCTCCAGCATTCCGCACCATAGAGAAGCACAGAAAGCACACAGCTCTGATATAATCTTAATTTTGTGCTGGTGCTGTATTGAGAGGACCTCTAGATGTTGTTTAGGATAAAAAAGGCTATTCTTGCTTTGTTCATTCTGTTGTTGATGTCTTTGCTTGCCACACCGTCTGGTGTTACTATGCATCCTAGGTATGTGAAGGTGTCTGTACCAGTTGCTGATTCCTTACTGTTATGGGCTCAGGGTTGGTCACATTGAGCGTCATGGCCTCTGACGTCTTTAAATTGATGTTCAAGCCCACCTGCTGGCAATACCTATTAAGTCTATCCGTTTTTTCCTGGATGTGTTGATGTGAATGTGCTATAGTGCAATGTCATCTGCATATTCCAGATCTTCTAATGTAGAAAATGTAGTCAATCTTATTCCTCTTGGACTGCCCTCTGTTGTCTGGCGCATCACCCAGTCTATGACTGTTAAAAATAGAGTGGTTGATAAGGGGCATCCCTGTCGTACACCTGTTTTCACTTTAAAGTTTAGGTTGCTCTGCCCCACACTACACGTAAAGTTGGCATAGAGGCTTTTTATGATTGACACTATGCAGCTTAGAATTCCAAAAGCCCTCAGTATTTTCCATAAACTGTCCCTTTGTATACTGTCAAAAGCCTTTTCAAATTCAACGAAATTAATGTAAAGCTGTCTTTGCCATTCTGAGCACTGCTCTATAATGTTCCTGAGAGTAAATATATGATCTACACATCTTCTGTTCTTTCTAAATCCTGCTTGTTCTTTCCTCAGGTTGTGGTCTACTGCTTTTGAAATTCTCTGTATAATTATCCTGCCTAGTATTTTGCTGGGAACTGAGAGAAGAGTGATTCCTCTCCAATTAGTGCAGTCTGCAAGATCTCCCTTCTTGGGCAATTTGACAATTATTCCTTTGTTCCACTCTGTTGGTGTTGTCCCTGTTTTCCAAACTTGTGCAAATAGTGGTTATAATAGTTCTGCTGCAAGCTCAGGGTCTGTCTTAAATAGCTCTGCATTTAAGTTATCGTGGCCACGAGCTTTTCCATTCTTCAACCCTTTGATTGCAGTGATGATTTCTTCTTTTCGTGGAATGTCTGTATTTACATCTAGATTGTTTTCAGCCTCAGGAACATTCAATTGTGTCTCTGGTGGTTCCTTGTTCAGTTTCTCTGAAATGCTCTGCCCATCTTGTTTCCTGTCTCTCTGCTGTCGTGATGAGATTTCCTTGCTTATATCTTACTGATAAGGGTGGATTTAGGCTGAATGATAATGGTGCGCCACAATGCCAGGTACGTTAGCTCCATATAAGATTGACGACCACTTGCCACCCCTATCGACACCTGGTATTAAAGTGCAAGATGTAGGTGTCTTCTCTGATTTTAGGATGTTGCTGTGTATGTGGTAGTAGAACAGTTCACAGGGTATAACACAGGCAACATGATGTGTAGAGTCATAGAAATGGTAACTTCGTTGTATAATTTTTTTCCATTTATTGCACGCCACAAAACAGTCAGGATATTTATATCATCAACATAGTTCAACGAGTTCAGCATTCAAAATCATAGAGTTCTAGTTCGTGAAGCTGTATAAATAATATATAAATTCTGCAACAGTGTCAGCTGCAGATCATCACTGTTCATAGACAATAATAAATATTCCCTTTCTGATGCTAGCAGATCAGATGTATACAATCAGTCCGTTTACTGTCTGCACGTGAATAGCATACATGGATTACAGGTCAGCTCGACCTTTATAACCTTCCTAAGTCTAACCATCTGACTTGGACGTGATCTCTGATATAACGAATCCTGGAACACAGACAATAGTCTTGTTGGTCTAGAGCGACCCATATATATATAATTAGTTCAGGTATAAAGATACCGGTGACTTAATCCTAGTCAAAGTACCTCTCCATTTTGAATCACACAGGCGAGCAAAAAGGCGACAAAATGACGAACCTCTAGATGATAGCATAAAGTTCGATACAAGAGGAATTACCTTATTTCGGAAAATCAACCATGAACATATGCCTCCAGGCAGGCTTGAATAATACTGGGAAATAGTCTAGTTAGCTAACTAACTCACAAAGACAATGTATTTCCCTCAGAAAATCACAAGACGCAGGTCGCGTCTGCTCGCGACTTAGACCATTTCTAAACTCCCCGAGCTGGCCGGAACAACAAACGAAAACTAGGTCGAGACATGCGCAGAACGACAATCTCTGAGTCGCCGTTCACAATAAGACGATTCTAAGAACATTCGAGATAAAAGTCTTACACAGTCGCGCCTTTTATGGTCATGAAAAGAAGCGTTAAGAAAGGTTTCAGGCATCTACAACAGTTGACTGATACTACCAAATAAGGAGATATGGTCACGCTTCGTTCAAGAAATTATAGACCGAACGTGTCTATACAAGAGAAGGCAAACTCCTAAAAAATTGTAGTCTCGATAACTCGGATTATGTCCCTTTGACTGTAAAAAACATAATACACACTTCAGTCAAAAAATGATCATACATACGAAAAATGATCATACAAAGGCTTTGAAAAAAGTAATTATTTGTGCGTAACATTACCGCACCCTCCCGGGAAAAAAAATGAAACATTTTTTTTTTTAAATCCTGGAGCCGGAAAAAATCTAGGCTCCTAACGCACGTATGATGCGCGGATATATACCTAACAAATTAGCTCAACGCATGGAGCGACACTGAGATCATATCTCAGCTCCTTAGAGAAAAAATTTATCTAAGTATACGCTTATATATTCCAGGAAGGTGCCACCAACACACGCCACAATGATGGCAACATCATAATGAAAATCAAATTATTCTCATACCAATATATGAAATTAAATATATTATTATGATATCATATAATGTGTTGTGCAAACAGCGGTGTAACATATTAATATACCGCACTATTTTATTACATTATATAAAGCAACAGTAATTAATAAGTAATACATGTGTTGATCTTCGTTGACATAAAACATTCAATAGAAGAAGATGTGGACATCATCCGCTCCCAATCTAGGACAGGACTTGATATACTCAAAGTTCCACAATGGACACAATCTCGCATCTTCAATGATGTGCTGCGAAAATATCAATAACACAAATCTTAAAGACAACTGGTAAATCTCTCAATACAATTATGCAAATATATTTTTTAAATGTGGCCGAGTGATCTTTTGGCCCGTATATCACTAACTAAGCCTTCTTAGATAATTACATGGTACAATGTTATAAATTCCCCTCAAAAAAGTGAGAAAAAAAAAATCTACTAACATGTCATTATAACATTGGACTGTATATCAGGAAATATATATATATATGACAGAAGAATCATGTGGAATCGTGTGGGCATCTGGACAGAATGTCTGCCATCACATTATCCGAACCACGGATAGCTCGAACCGAGAAATGAAATGGTTGAAGAGCTATGGCATAACGAGTGGACCTCGAGCTCTTCAAGTTTTTGCTCTGAATAGCAGTAAGCGCTTTCTGGTCGGTTTCCACAATGAAATGTGCGCCTAGAAGAAATCTTTGTAACTTCAGAATAGACCATACCATAGCCAATAACTCACGGTCTAAAACCGAGTAATTCTTTTCTGCAGCATTTAATTTCCTAGAGATATACATCACCGGATGCAGAGTATCAGAATACTCCTGCATTAGTGCTGCCCCAATCCCAGTTGACGAGGCGTCACTTCGAAGAACAAAAGTCTTCTCAATAGTAGGTAACCTAAGAATAGGTGGAGATGAAAATAGGGCTTTAACCTGGTCCAATGAGGATTGACATTCTTTAGACCAGCGGATCAGATTAGGCGACCCTTTCTTCAATAAAGTAGAAAGCGGTGCCATAATGGAGGACAGATTCGGAATGAATCGTCCGTAGAATTGGATCAAACCTAATAGACTCCTTACTTGTTTCTTCGTCTTAGGGACCGAAATGTTAAGTATTTTTGAAACATTGTGGTCCTCTGTCTTTAAAAGACCATGACCAACACGATGACCTAGGAAAGAAATCTCACTAAATCCTATAAAGGCTTTAGAGGGTTTTGCAGTCAAGTTATACTCGCGAAGAGTAGACAGTAATTCGTATAAACCCAAATAGTGATCTTCCCAGGAATCACTGAATAGACAGATATCATCTAGGTATGCTATGACATCTGTACGATATGCGAGAATTCGCCGCATCATGCGTACGAATGTAGCAGGGGCGTTCATAAGACCGAAAGGCATGAAATTCCATTGGAATAAACCCCTAGGTGTAGAAAAAGCTGTAAAAGGTTTGGCACGTTCAGTTAGCGGGACTTGCCAATAACCTTTAGACAAATCTAGTTTGGTAAAGAATCTAGAATTAGAAAGTTTATTGAGTAGCTCTTCTAATGAAGGCATAGGTTCAGCATCGAACTTCGTAACTTGGTTCAATTTGCGATAATCTACGCAAATGCGAATGTTATTATCCTTCTTTCGAACAATAACCATAGACGAAGAGTATGCTGAAGTGGATGGTTCAATGATTTCCAAACGTATCATTTCATCCAATTCTTTTTCGACTTGAGACTGGAAATGGATAGGTATTGGATAAGGTCTGACTCTGATAGGATTATGATCAGTTAGCACAATGTCATGTTCAATGACATGTGTGTGTCCCGGGATGTCTGTAAGAACATCCTGAAATGTTTGCAACATCGAAGAAACTTGTCGATGTTCCTCAGCGGAAAGATTTGGAGAAACGGTCACGTTTTTCCAAGATTCCGTAGAATAAAGTGGGACCATAGAAAGAGGAAGATTGACATCAGAAAAAGTAGTTTCCTCATCCTGTATAACTGACAGAGATGAGTACTGACCATGAGGTACTTGAGAATTGTCCGTTGCCTGGAAAATAGGCTGCAAATAGTCTGGTCTTTCATGAAATTCCGTGAGCATATTTATGTGGAAAGTTTTATGCTTTCCATCAATATCGACAACATAGTCGACATCAGAAATTTTGGAGACTATTGCATATGGACCTTTCCATGCAATTAGAAGTCTGTTCTCCCTTGAAGGAAGTAGAACGAGAGCTTTGTCACCTGGACAAAGTTGTCGTAGACATCTATTCTTATTTGCAAACTGCCTTGCCTTTTCTTTAGCAAATTCGGAAGACGAAGTTGCTAGTTTGCATGCCTCGATGATCTTTTGCCTAAGAGCAATGACGTACTCATAAGAAGATTGAGTTTCATCGCTAATATTATCGGCAGTGATTAGATCGTGAAGTAAAGACATAGGGCCGCGCGGTTGCGCGCCAAAGACAAGTTCAAAAGGGGAAAACCCCGTATGTTCATTGGGGACCTCTCTATACGCAAAGAGAGCCGCGGGTAAGACCCTGTCCCAATCCTGAGGATGATCCTCAGTTATTTTACCAAGTAAAGTTTTCAGAGTCCTATTTAAACGTTCGACCAACCCATTAGACATTGGGTGATAGATACTGCTGAGAGACCTTTTAATGTGTAGCATAGACATTACCTGTGACATAGTGTCTGATATAAGTTGAGTGCCATGGTCTGACAATATTTCTCCGGGAAAACCCAAGCGAGAAAATATCAGCCAAAGAGCGTCTGCGATATCAGCAGTTGAGATGCTCTTGAGAGGTATTGCCTCTGGCCAACGTGTGCACATATCGACACATGTAAGGATAAATTGATGTCCTCTAGCCGACTTAATTCTAAAAGGACCGATAATATCTATTGCCATTTTTTGAAAAGGGCGAATAGGAATGTCAGCAGCCTGGATAGGCGCAGCATGTCGTGGTCCTTTAGATTTGACCTCCTGACATACTTTGCAAGAGCGACAGTACATTCGTATGTCCTTGCTCACAAATGGCCAAAAGAAAGCCGCAAGAACTCTCGACTTTGTACGGGAAAAACCCATATGTCCAGCACATTGCGAGTCATGAGCATGTTGCAATATTTGCAATCTCATGCTCTTAGGCACAAGAATTTGTGAATGAGTGGACGTAGTCGAGTCTTGTACCATACGTACAAGTACGCCGTTCTTCATAGAAATCCAAGATTTTCTATTAGTATTTTGATTAGGATCACCTTTTTTTGCTAGAATGAAGAATTTTTGTAAAGAAGGATCTTCTTCTTGCAATTTGATAAATGAGTCACGTGTAATAGTCAAGTGACTATCTTGGTCATTTACTTCATCATTATTAGTTAATGAAGTTTGAGGTGGATCCAGAGCATGTGCTCTTGTGACCACCGCATTGGTAGCTTCAATGTTTTGCTCTTCCCAAACAGCAATCTGCTGTGGGGTACATTCCCTAACTCCGTGAATACGACCAATAATAAGGTCCGCAATAGGGTTTGGAAGTAGACACGCGTGGACCTCTCCCGTGAAGAAAGGAGTAGCAATGTGTATTATAGCAGTAGGATACTTTTCCAACGTGCCACCAAATGTGACACATTTGATGACCTTTCCTGTAGCACAGGATGGATCTACAAGAGATTGCCTAACCCCGACAGTAGTACATCCAGAGTCAAACAACACTGAGACTGGATTACTATTTACAAGCCCCTTATGTAATATAAGAGAACCTCTCCCATCATGAGCAACATTAGCAGGAAGAGCGGGCAAAGGATGACCACAGCTTAAAGTACTAACGGTCTTCGGGTCAAATAAAGTACTGCATTGGATACATTTATTTGCCCTACCAAAATCAAAAGATGAGCATCCGATAGCATTATGGTCTTTATTATCATTAACCTGTTTATCTACTCCCTGAGATTCTTGTTGAACAGAGTTTGTCTGTTGATATTTTTTTCTCTTATGTTGCGATCTACCGCGACCATTATTGCCTCTGCAATTATCATTAAAGTCCCTACTGTAATTTTTATCCTGGTTTGAGTTCCAGTTTCCATAACTGTCATTACCATCTCTATACTGTTGAGAACCTCTATTATCCTGGTATTGAGGTCTCTGAGAAAAATATTTTCCTCTATACCGATTACCTTTGTGAAAATTTCTAAAGTTAACCGGAGTAGAATAACGTGTAGTATTAGGATGTCTCCAGTTCTGGGAAGAAGAATCACCCTGGAATTGATTACTATGATTCTGGGCATAATTACGGTTACTCTTTTTATTGAAATTTTGCTGGCTACCCTGAAATTTACGCATAAAATTTGGGCCATAAGGTGCTGCCGAAGCAACTGGCAGACCTTCTTTTACTTTAGAGTTGCTAATGGTTATGTGAGGATGCGCAGTAACATACTGGCTACAGTATTCTTCCATTTCTTTTATGTTTTTAGGCTTACGCTCATGAAGAAAAGAAAGAAAAGCTTCATTAACAGAAGACATAACCTTGTCTCTAAGTAGTAAGTCCATAAGAGCTTCAAATGTACTCTCTGTTTTAGACAACTCAACCCATCGTAAAAAAGTAAGACGGATGCCTGAGATGAATTCAGAGAATTCAACTCCAGTTTCTGGTAACATGTTTTTAAATTTAAGACGATATCCGTCCTCGTTAAGTTGGTACTTCTTTAACAATGCCGCCCTGACAACCTCATAGTTGTTTTTGTCAGGCACATCTACCATACCCAACAAAGTCAAAGCATCACCTCTAAGTATCTTGGACAGATGATAAACATATAATGTTTTATCTATATTATGCACCTTACATGCACTTTCAAATCTATCTAGATAAAATGTTATATCATCAATTGAAGCATTGAATGCTGGTAAATTAAGCTTGAAATCAACAGCATTAGACTTATTAGCAGATGATACCTTATTAGCATCATTAGCATTACTAGATAACTTCAACTTTTCTAACTCCAAAGCTAAGAGTTTTTCTTCATGCTCCATTTTTGCTTTTCTCTCATCAGCTTCTCTTTGTAACCTTCTTTCTTCAGCCTCAGCCTGTAACTTTCTTTCTTCAGCCTCAGCCTGTTTTTCTAATCTTTTATTTTCAGCCTCTATTTCAAGTCTCTTAATTTCAGCTTCTTTTTCAAGTCTCTTATTTTCAGCTTCTTTTTCAAGTCTCTTATTTTCAGCTTCTTTTTCAAGTCTCTTATTTTCAGCTTCTTTTTCAAGTCTCTTATTTTCAACCTCAGCCTGAAGTCTCTTCTCCTGTGATTCTGCTTCTCTTTTTTGTTTTTCCATTTCCATTTGTAATCTCTTTTCATCTACCTGCATCTGCAGTTTTAAATTTTCAGCATCTATTCTCTTTTGTTCAGTTAGTTCTTTCATTTTCTTTTCCTCCGACTTCAATGCCTTGGCATATTGAACAGTCGCAAATTCTTCTAATTTATCACCTGTCTTCCCAAGGGCTTTACCCTGCTCAATAAAGTACTCAAATGTAGACATGATGTCTAAAATGTGAGTACAGAACCTGAAATAATTAATTATCTTATTTCAATCTTAATAGCAACAAGACTTAATAAAGTGCTTGTGTAATCAATATGTTTACTCCAATCTCTGTGGGCAACAAGACTTGACACCAACTTGTATTATCAAATGTATAATAATATCACAAGTCACCTCTTAATTATCAGTGCACTACACAAATCAGTGCATAACCATCAGTTATTTATCATAACTGCACTACAATAGTGCATAAGCAAAAACCACCAGTTAGTTATGATAAGTGCACTATAGATCAATAGTGCATGAGCATATATGTAACAATAGTGAAAGCTAACTATGCAAGAACTATGCAAACAATAACAAGACAATGTAAACAATAACAAAGGTCACCAACAATGTAAACAATAACAAAGATCAAAGTCAAATGTAAACAACAACAAAGATCAAAGTCAATGTAAACAACAACAAAGATCAGAGTCAATGTAAACAATAACAAAGATCAAACAATATGAAAACATTCGCATAAGTCAAATAAATAAACAGCGAAACTAAAAAGAAATGTGATGACAAAATGCGAAGATATGACAAACAAATGACGCTACAGTGTATACACAAAAATATACTTAAAGAACTGAATAATAGATAGGGGAGACCTACAAATACAAACAATCGAAATCGAAACTAAAAAACACAAAGAAAGAGAGAAAAGAAAAAGAAAAAAAAAATATACAAGAAACAAAAATAAAGCACAACTCGTCACAACTAAACAGATATAGCAACGATTGTCGCTAGCAAATTTCACAGTAGGAAATTCGCACAGTCCCTAACGAAAACGCTAACAGTAGAACCTCTGTGACGTGGTATCTTCTACTGAAAGACACCGCCCAACCGAGAAAACCCGCTGAATATAAACATATAAATATACAAATACAAATAACATATAACATATAACAAACAGCAAAAAGTGTGAAAGAATTTAGAAGGCTCAGCTAGAACATAAGGGCACAGTTCACAAACAAAACAGGCCACTTAACTTCTATATGTCCCAAACGTCAGCACGGTGCAGAACAGGATGTCGTCAGCATTCTGAGGATAAAGATCCAACGTTGATTAACATCTGCTCCCATAGACAGCCATGACGAGGGAAATGAGCTTCTGACAGGAAACAGCTTCTGAACTTGACCTTCTGAATTCTACAAATTGACTTCTGAGACCGGAACAGTTGTTACGGCACTTGTCCTTCTTCTTAACAGATCAGGAAATCCATTCGCTCGGTACTTGTCCTTCTAGTTGTAGACAAACTTCAATACTGCCGAGCAGCGCCGGGTAGTTTCAAAATATCAACAACTGTCAGTAATGCCGCGTCTTTCAACAAAATTTCATCGAAGGTGATGAATAGAAACTGCAACGTTGTCTTGTAGTCTGCTGATGATGTCTGGGTTTGTTGACCCCCTTGATAGCTGGTATCAGAGTAAACCAACATATGGCCACCAAAAATGATAAGGGTGGATTTAGGCTGAATGATAATGGTGCGCCACAATGCCAGGTACGTTAGCTCCGTATAAGATTGACGACCACTTGCCACCCCTATCGACACCTGGTATTAAAGTGCAAGATGTAGGTGTCTTCTCTGATTTTAGGATGTTGCTGTGTATGTGGTAGTAGAACAGTTCACAGGGTATAACACAGGCAACATGATGTGTAGAGTCATAGAAATGGTAACTTCGTTGTATAATTTTTTTCCATTTATTGCACGCCACAAAACAGTCAGGATATTTATATCATCAACATAGTTCAACGAGTTCAGCATTCAAAATCATAGAGTTCTAGTTCGTGAAGCTGTATAAATAATATATAAATTCTGCAACAGTGTCAGCTGCAGATCATCACTGTTCATAGACAATAATAAATATTCCCTTTCTGATGCTAGCAGATCAGATGTATACAATCAGTCCGTTTACTGTCTGCACGTGAATAGCATACATGGATTACAGGTCAGCTCGACCTTTATAACCTTCCTAAGTCTAACCATCTGACTTGGACGTGATCTCTGATATAACGAATCCTGGAACACAGACAATAGTCTTGTTGGTCTAGAGCGACCCATATATATATAACTAGTTCAGGTATAAAGATACCGGTGACTTAATCCTAGTCAAAGTACCTCTCCATTTTGAATCACACAGGCGAGCAAAAAGGCGACAAAATGACGAACCTCTAGATGATAGCATAAAGTTCGATACAAGAGGAATTACCTTATTTCGGAAAATCAACCATGAACATATGCCTCCAGGCAGGCTTGAATAATACTGGGAAATAGTCTAGTTAGCTAACTAACTCACAAAGACAATGTATTTCCCTCAGAAAATCACAAGACGCAGGTCGCGTCTGCTCGCTACTTAGACCATTTCTAAACTCCCCGAGCTGGCCGGAACAACAAACGAAAACCAGGTCGAGACATGCGCAGAACGACAATCTCTGAGTCGCCGTTCACAATAAGACGATTCTAAGAACATTCGAGATAAAAGTCTTACACAGTCGCGCCTTTTATGGTCATGAAAAGAAGCGTTAAGAAAGGTTTCAGGCATCTACAACAGTTGACTGATACTACCAAATAAGGAGATATGGTCACGCTTCGTTCAAGAAATTATAGACCGAACGTGTCTCTATACAAGAGAAGGCAAACTCCTAAAAAATTGTAGTCTCGATAACTCGGATTATGTCCCTTTGACTGTAAAAAACATAATACACACTTCAGTCAAAAAATGATCATACATACGAAAAATGATCATACAAAGGCTTTGAAAAAAGTAATTATTTGTGCGTAACATTACCGCACCCTCCCGGGAAAAAAAAATGAAACATTTTTTTTTTAAATCCTGGAGCCGGAAAAAATCTAGGCTCCTAACGCACGTATGATGCGCGGATATATACCTAACAAATTAGCTCAACGCATGGAGCGACACTGAGATCATATCTCAGCTCCTTAGAGAAAAAATTTATCTAAGTATACGCTTATATATTCCAGGAAGGTGCCACCAACACACGCCACAATGATGGCAACATCATAATGAAAATCAAATTATTCTCATACCAATATATGAAATTAAATATATTATTATGATATCATACAATGTGTTGTGCAAACAGCGGTGTAATATATTAATATACCGCACTATTTTATTACATTATATAAAGCAACAGTAATTAATAAGTAATACATGTGTTGATCTTCGTTGACATAAAACATTCAATAGAAGAAGATGTGGACATCATCCGCTCCCAATCTAGGACAGGACTTGATATACTCAAAGTTCCACAATGGACACAATCTCGCATCTTCAATGATGTGCTGCGAAAATATCAATAACACAAATCTTAAAGACAACTGGTAAATCTCTCAATACAATTATGCAAATATATTGTTTAAATGTGGCCGAGTGATCTTTTGGCCCGTATATCACTAACTAAGCCTTCTTAGATAATTACATGGTACAATGTTATAAATTCCCCTCAAAAAAGTGAGAAAAAAAAATCTACTAACATGTCATTATAACATTGGACTGTATATCAGGAAATATATATATATGACAGAAGAATCATGTGGAATCGTGTGGGCATCTGGACAGAATGTCTGCCATCACATTATCCGAACCACGGATAGCTCGAACCGAGAAATGAAATGGTTGAAGAGCTATGGCATAACGAGTGGACCTCGAGCTCTTCAAGTTTTTGCTCTGAATAGCAGTAAGCGCTTTCTGGTCGGTTTCCACAATGAAATGTGCGCCTAGAAGAAATCTTTGTAACTTCAGAATAGACCATACCATAGCCAATAACTCACGGTCTAAAACCGAGTAATTCTTTTCTGCAGCATTTAATTTCCTAGAGATATACATCACCGGATGCAGAGTATCAGAATACTCCTGCATTAGTGCTGCCCCAATCCCAGTTGACGAGGCGTCACTTCGAAGAACAAAAGTCTTCTCAATAGTAGGTAACCTAAGAATAGGTGGAGATGAAAATAGGGCTTTAACCTGGTCCAATGAGGATTGACATTCTTTAGACCAGCGGATCAGATTAGGCGACCCTTTCTTCAATAAAGTAGAAAGCGGTGCCATAATGGAGGACAGATTCGGAATGAATCGTCCGTAGAATTGGATCAAACCTAATAGACTCCTTACTTGTTTCTTCGTCTTAGGGACCGAAATGTTAAGTATTTTTGAAACATTGTGGTCCTCTGTCTTTAAAAGACCATGACCAACACGATGACCTAGGAAAGAAATCTCACTAAATCCTATAAAGGCTTTAGAGGGTTTTGCAGTCAAGTTATACTCGCGAAGAGTGGACAGTAATTCGTATAAACCCAAATAGTGATCTTCCCAGGAATCACTGAATAGACAGATATCATCTAGGTATGCTATGACATCTGTACGATATGCGAGAATTCGCCGCATCATGCGTACGAATGTAGCAGGGGCGTTCATAAGACCAAAAGGCATGAAATTCCATTGGAATAAACCCCTAGGTGTAGAAAAAGCTGTAAAAGGTTTGGCACGTTCAGTTAGCGGGACTTGCCAATAACCTTTAGACAAATCTAGTTTGGTAAAGAATCTAGAATTAGAAAGTTTATTGAGTAGCTCTTCTAATGAAGGCATAGGTTCAGCATCGAACTTCGTAACTTGGTTCAATTTGCGATAATCTACGCAAATGCGAATGTTATTATCCTTCTTTCGAACAATAACCATAGACGAAGAGTATGCTGAAGTGGATGGTTCAATGATTTCCAAACGTATCATTTCATCCAATTCTTTTTCGACTTGAGACTGGAAATGGATAGGTATTGGATAAGGTCTGACTCTGATAGGATTATGATCAGTTAGCACAATGTCATGTTCAATGACATGTGTGTGTCCCGGGATGTCTGTAAGAACATCCTGAAATGTTTGCAACATCGAAGAAACTTGTCGATGTTCCTCAGCGGAAAGATTTGGAGAAACGGTCACGTTTTTCCAAGATTCCGTAGAATAAAGTGGGACCATAGAAAGAGGAAGATTGACATCAGAAAAAGTAGTTTCCTCATCCTGTATAACTGACAGAGATGAGTACTGACCATGAGGTACTTGAGAATTGTCCGTTGCCTGGAAAATAGGCTGCAAATAGTCAGGTCTTTCATAAAATTCCGTGAGCATATTTATGTGGAAAGTTTTATGCTTTCCATCAATATCGACAACATAGTCGACATCAGAAATTTTGGAGACTATTGCATATGGACCTTTCCATGCAATTAGAAGTCTGTTCTCCCTTGAAGGAAGTAGAACGAGAGCTTTGTCACCTGGACAAAGTTGTCGTAGACATCTATTCTTATTTGCAAACTGCCTTGCCTTTTCTTTAGCAAATTCGGAAGACGAAGTTGCTAGTTTGCATGCCTCGATGATCTTTTGCCTAAGAGCAATGACGTACTCATAAGAAGATTGAGTTTCATCGCTAATATTATCGGCAGTGATTAGATCGTGAAGTAAAGACATAGGGCCGCGCGGTTGCGCGCCAAAGACAAGTTCAAAAGGGGAAAACCCCGTATGTTCATTGGGGACCTCTCTATACGCAAAGAGAGCCGCGGGTAAGACCCTGTCCCAATCCTGAGGATGATCCTCAGTTATTTTACCAAGTAAAGTTTTCAGAGTCCTATTTAAACGTTCGACCAACCCATTAGACATTGGGTGATAGATACTGCTGAGAGACCTTTTAATGTGTAGCATAGACATTACCTGTGACATAGTGTCTGATATAAGTTGAGTGCCATGGTCTGACAATATTTCTCCGGGAAAACCCAAGCGAGAAAATATCAGCCAAAGAGCGTCTGCGATATCAGCAGTTGAGATGCTCTTGAGAGGTATTGCCTCTGGCCAACGTGTGCACATATCGACACATGTAAGGATAAATTGATGTCCTCTAGCCGACTTAATTCTAAAAGGACCGATAATATCTATTGCCATTTTTTGAAAAGGGCGAATAGGAATGTCAGCAGCCTGGATAGGCGCAGCATGTCGTGGTCCTTTAGATTTGACCTCCTGACATACTTTGCAAGAGCGACAGTACATTCGTATGTCCTTGCTCACAAATGGCCAAAAGAAAGCCGCAAGAACTCTCGACTTTGTACGGGAAAAACCCATATGTCCAGCACATTGCGAGTCATGAGCATGTTGCAATATTTGCAATCTCATGCTCTTAGGCACAAGAATTTGTGAATGAGTGGACGTAGTCGAGTCTTGTACCATACGTACAAGTACGCCGTTCTTCATAGAAATCCAAGATTTTCTATTAGTATTTTGATTAGGATCACCTTTTTTTGCTAGAATGAAGAATTTTTGTAAAGAAGGATCTTCTTCTTGCAATTTGATAAATGAGTCACGTGTAATAGTCAAGTGACTATCTTGGTCATTTACTTCATCATTATTAGTTAATGAAGTTTGAGGTGGATCCAGAGCATGTGCTCTTGTGACCACCGCATTGGTAGCTTCAATGTTTTGCTCTTCCCAAACAGCAATCTGCTGTGGGGTACATTCCCTAACTCCGTGAATACGACCAATAATAAGGTCCGCAATAGGGTTTGGAAGTAGACACGCGTGGACCTCTCCCGTGAAGAAAGGAGTAGCAATGTGTATTATAGCAGTAGGATACTTTTCCAACGTGCCACCAAATGTGACACATTTGATGACCTTTCCTGTAGCACAGGATGGATCTACAAGAGATTGCCTAACCCCGACAGTAGTACATCCAGAGTCAAACAACACTGAGACTGGATTACTATTTACAAGCCCCTTATGTAATATAAGAGAACCTCTCCCATCATGAGCAACATTAGCAGGAAGAGCGGGCAAAGGATGACCACAGCTTAAAGTACTAACGGTCTTCGGATCAAATAAAGTACTGCATTGGATACATTTATTTGCCCTACCAAAATCAAAAGATGAGCATCCGATGGCATTATGGTCTTTATTATCATTAACCTGTTTATCTGCTCCCTGAGATTCTTGTTGAACAGAGTTTGTCTGTTGATATTTTTTTCTCTTATGTTGCGATCTACCGCGACCATTATTGCCTCTGCAATTATCATTAAAGTCCCTACTGTAATTTTTATCCTGGTTTGAGTTCCAGTTTCCATAACTGTCATTACCATCTCTATGCTGTTGAGAACCTCTATTATCCTGGTATTGAGGTCTCTGAGAAAAATATTTTCCTCTATACCGATTACCTTTGTGAAAATTTCTAAAGTTAACCGGAGTAGAATAACGTGTAGTATTAGGTTGTCTCCAGTTCTGGGAAGAAGAATCACCCTGGAATTGATTACTATGATTCTGGGCATAATTACGGTTACTCTTTTTATTGAAATTTTGCTGGCTACCCTGAAATTTACGCATAAAATTTGGGCCATAAGGTGCTGCCGAAGCAACTGGCAGACCTTCTTTTACTTTAGAGTTGCTAATGGTTATGTGAGGATGCGCAGTAACATACTGGCTACAGTATTCTTCCATTTCTTTTATGTTTTTAGGCTTACGCTCATGAAGAAAAGAAAGAAAAGCTTCATTAACAGAAGACATAACCTTGTCTCTAAGTAGTAAGTCCATAAGAGCTTCAAATGTACTCTCTGTCTTAGACAACTCAACCCATCGTAAAAAAGTAAGACGGATGCCTGAGATGAATTCAGAGAATTCAACTCCAGTTTCTGGTAACATGTTTTTAAATTTAAGACGATATCCGTCCTCGTTAAGTTGGTACTTCTTTAACAATGCCGCCCTGACAACCTCATAGTTGTTTTTGTCAGGCACATCTACCATACCCAACAAAGTCAAAGCATCACCTCTAAGTATCTTGGACAGATGATAAACATATAATGTTTTATCTATATTATGCACCTTACATGCACTTTCAAATCTATCTAGATAAAATGTTATATCATCAATTGAAGCATTGAATGCTGGTAAATTAAGCTTGAAATCAACAGCATTAGACTTATTAGCAGATGATACCTTATTAGCATCATTAGCATTACTAGATAACTTCAACTTTTCTAACTCCAAAGCTAAGAGTTTTTCTTCATGCTCCATTTTTGCTTTTCTCTCATCAGCTTCTCTTTGTAACCTTCTTTCTTCAGCCTCAGCCTGTAACTTTCTTTCTTCAGCCTCAGCCTGTTTTTCTAATCTTTTATTTTCAGCCTCTATTTCAAGTCTCTTAATTTCAGCTTCTTTTTCAAGTCTCTTATTTTCAGCTTCTTTTTCAAGTCTCTTATTTTCAGCTTCTTTTTCAAGTCTCTTATTTTCAGCTTCTTTTTCAAGTCTCTTATTTTCAACCTCAGCCTGAAGTCTCTTCTCCTGTGATTCTGCTTCTCTTTTTTGTTTTTCCATTTCCATTTGTAATCTCTTTTCATCTACCTGCATCTGCAGTTTTAAATTTTCAGCATCTATTCTCTTTTGTTCAGTTAGTTCTTTCATTTTCTTTTCCTCCGACTTCAATGCCTTGGCATATTGAACAGTCGCAAATTCTTCTAATTTATCACCTGTCTTCCCAAGGGCTTTACCCTGCTCAATAAAGTACTCAAATGTAGACATGATGTCTAAAATGTGAGTACAGAACCTGAAATAATTAATTATCTTATTTCAATCTTAATAGCAACAAGACTTAATAAAGTGCTTGTATAATCACTATGTTTACTCCAATCTCTGTGGGAAACAAGACTTGACACCAACTTGTATTATCAAATGTATAATAATATCACAAGTCACCTCTTAATTATCAGTGCACTACACAAATCAGTGCATAACCATCAGTTATTTATCATAACTGCACTACAATAGTGCATAAGCAAAAAACCACCAGTTAGTTATGATAAGTGCACTATAGATCAATAGTGCATGAGCATATATGTAACAATAGTGAAAGCTAACTATGCAAGAACTATGCAAACAATAACAAGACAATGTAAACAATAACAAAGGTCACCAACAATGTAAACAATAACAAAGATCAAAGTCAATGTAAACAACAACAAAGATCAAAGTCAATGTAAACAACAACAAAGATCAGAGTCAATGTAAACAATAACAAAGATCAAACAATATGAAAACATTCGCATAAGTCAAATAAATAAACAGCGAAACTAAAAAGAAATGTGATGACAAAATGCGAAGATATGACAAACAAATGACGCTACAGTGTATACACAAAAATATACTTAAAGAACTGAATAATAGAAAGGGGAGACCTACAAATACAAACAATCGAAATCGAAACTAAAAAACACAAAGAAAGAGAGAAAAGAAAAAGAAAAAAAAAATATACAAGAAACAAAAATAAAGCACAACTCGTCACAACTAAACAGATATAGCAACGATTGTCGCTAGCAAATTTCACAGTAGGAAATTCGCACAGTCCCTAACGAAAACGCTAACAGTAGAACCTCTGTGACGTGGTATCTTCTACTGAAAGACACCGCCCAACCGAGAAAACCCGCTGAATATAAACATATAAATATACAAATACAAATAACATATAACATATAACAAACAGCAAAAAGTGTGAAAGAATTTAGAAGGCTCAGTTAGAACATAAGGGCACAGTTCACAAACAAAACAGGCCACTTAACTTCTATATGTCCCAAACGTCAGCACGGTGCAGAACAGGATGTCGTCAGCATTCTGAGGATAATGATCCAACGTTGATTAACATCTGCTCCCATAGACAGCCATGACGAAGGAAATGAGCTTCTGACAGGAAACAGCTTCTGAACTTGACCTTCTGAATTCTACAAATTGACTTCTGAGACCGGAACAGTTGTTACGGCACTTGTCCTTCTTCTTAACAGATCAGGAAATCCATTCGCTCGGTACTTGTCCTTCTAGTTGTAGACAAACTTCAATACTGCCGAGCAGCGCCGGGTAGTTTCAAAATATCAACAACTGTCAGTAATGCCGCGTCTTTCAACAAAATTTCATCGAAGGTGATGAATAGAAACTGCAACGTTGTCTTGTAGTCTGCTGATGATGTCTGGGTTTGTTGACCCCCTTGATAGCTGGTATCAGAGTAAACCAACATATGGCCACCAAAAATGATAAGGGTGGATTTAGGCTAAATGATAATGGTGCGCCACAATGCCAGGTACGTTAGCTCCGTATAAGATTGACGACCACTTGCCACCCCTATCGACACCTGGTATTAAAGTGCAAGATGTAGGTGTCTTCTCTGATTTTAGGATGTTGCTGTGTATGTGGTAGTAGAACAGTTCACAGGGTATAACACAGGCAACATGATGTGTAGAGTCATAGAAATGGTAACTTCGTTGTATAATTTTTTTCCATTTATTGCACGCCACAAAACAGTCAGGATATTTATATCATCAACATAGTTCAACGAGTTCAGCATTCAAAATCATAGAGTTCTAGTTCGTGAAGCTGTATAAATAATATATATATAAATTCTGCAACAGTGTCAGCTGCAGATCATCAATGTTCATAGACAATAATAAATATTCCCTTTCTGATGCTAGCAGATCAGATGTATACAATCAGTCCGTTTACTGTCTGCACGTGAATAGCATACATGGATTACAGGTCAGCTCGACCTTTATAACCTTCCTAAGTCTAACCATCTGACTTGGACGTGATCTCTGATATAACGAATCCTGGAACACAGACAATAGTCTTGTTGGTCTAGAGCGACCCATATATATATAACTAGTTCAGGTATAAAGATACCGGTGACTTAATCCTAGTCAAAGTACCTCTCCATTTTGAATCACACAGGCGAGCAAAAAGGCGACAAAATGACGAACCTCTAGATGATAGCATAAAGTTCGATACAAGAGGAATTACCTTATTTCGGAAAATCAACCATGAACATATGCCTCCAGGCAGGCTTGAATAATACTGGGAAATAGTCTAGTTAGCTAACTAACTCACAAAGACAATGTATTTCCCTCAGAAAATCACAAGACGCAGGTCGCGTCTGCTCGCTACTTAGACCATTTCTAAACTCCCCGAGCTGGCCGGAACAACAAACGAAAACCAGGTCGAGACATGCGCAGAACGACAATCTCTGAGTCGCCGTTCACAATAAGACGATTCTAAGAACATTCGAGATAAAAGTCTTACACAGTCGCGCCTTTTATGGTCATGAAAAGAAGCGTTAAGAAAGGATCAATACATCTACAACAGTTGACTGATACTACCAAATAAGGAGATATGGTCACGCTTCGTTCAAGAAATTATAGACCGAACGTGTCTCTATACAAGAGAAGGCAAACTCCTAAAAAATTGTAGTCTCGATAACTCGGATTATGTCCCTTTGACTGTAAAAAACATAATACACACTTCAGTCAAAAAATGATCATACATACGAAAAATGATCATACAAAGGCTTTGAAAAAAGTAATTATTTGTGCGTAACATTACCGCACCCTCCCGGGAAAAAAAAATGAAACATTTTTTTTTTAAATCCTGGAGCCGGAAAAAAATCTAGGCTCCTAACGCACGTATGATGCGCGGATATATACCTAACAAATTAGCTCAACGCATGGAGCGACACTGAGATCATATCTCAGATCCTTAGAGAAAAAATTTATCTAAGTATACGCTTATATATTCCAGGAAGGTGCCACCAACACACGCCACAATGATGGCAACATCATAATGAAAATCAAATTATTCTCATACCAATATATGAAATTAAATATATTATTATGATATCATATAATGTGTTGTGCAAACAGCGGTGTAACATATTAATATACCGCACTATTTTATTACATTATATAAAGCAACAGTAATTAATAAGTAATACATGTGTTGATCTTCGTTGACATAAAACATTCAATAGAAGAAGATGTGGACATCATCCGCTCCCAATCTAGGACAGGACTTGATATACTCAAAGTTCCACAATGGACACAATCTCGCATCTTCAATGATGTGCTGCGAAAATATCAATAACACAAATCTTAAAGACAACTGGTAAATCTCTCAATACAATTATGCAAATATATTGTTTAAATGTGGCCGAGTGATCTTTTGGCCCGTATATCACTAACTAAGCCTTCTTAGATAATTACATGGTACAATGTTATAAATTCCCCTCAAAAAAGTGAGAAAAAAAAATCTACTAACATGTCATTACAACATTGGACTGTATATCAGGAAATATATATATATGACAGAAGAATCATGTGGAATCGTGTGGGCATCTGGACAGAATGTCTGCCATCACATTATCCGAACCACGGATAGCTCGAACCGAGAAATGAAATGGTTGAAGAGCTATGGCATAACGAGTGGACCTCGAGCTCTTCAAGTTTTTGCTCTGAATAGCAGTAAGCGCTTTCTGGTCGGTTTCCACAATGAAATGTGCGCCTAGAAGAAATCTTTGTAACTTCAGAATAGACCATACCATAGCCAATAACTCACGGTCTAAAACCGAGTAATTCTTTTCTGCAGCATTTAATTTCCTAGAGATATACATCACCGGATGCAGAGTATCAGAATACTCCTGCATTAGTGCTGCCCCAATCCCAGTTGACGAGGCGTCACTTCGAAGAACAAAAGTCTTCTCAATAGTAGGTAACCTAAGAATAGGTGGAGATGAAAATAGGGCTTTAACCTGGTCCAATGAGGATTGACATTCTTTAGACCAGCGGATCAGATTAGGCGACCCTTTCTTCAATAAAGTAGAAAGCGGTGCCATAATGGAGGACAGATTCGGAATGAATCGTCCGTAGAATTGGATCAAACCTAATAGACTCCTTACTTGTTTCTTCGTCTTAGGGACCGAAATGTTAAGTATTTTTGAAACATTGTGGTCCTCTGTCTTTAAAAGACCATGACCAACACGATGACCTAGGAAAGAAATCTCACTAAATCCTATAAAGGCTTTAGAGGGTTTTGCAGTCAAGTTATACTCGCGAAGAGTGGACAGTAATTCGTATAAACCCAAATAGTGATCTTCCCAGGAATCACTGAATAGACAGATATCATCTAGGTATGCTATGACATCTGTACGATATGCGAGAATTCGCCGCATCATGCGTACGAATGTAGCAGGGGCGTTCATAAGACCAAAAGGCATGAAATTCCATTGGAATAAACCCCTAGGTGTAGAAAAAGCTGTAAAAGGTTTGGCACGTTCAGTTAGCGGGACTTGCCAATAACCTTTAGACAAATCTAGTTTGGTAAAGAATCTAGAATTAGAAAGTTTATTGAGTAGCTCTTCTAATGAAGGCATAGGTTCAGCATCGAACTTCGTAACTTGGTTCAATTTGCGATAATCTACGCAAATGCGAATGTTATTATCCTTCTTTCGAACAATAACCATAGACGAAGAGTATGCTGAAGTGGATGGTTCAATGATTTCCAAACGTATCATTTCATCCAATTCTTTTTCGACTTGAGACTGGAAATGGATAGGTATTGGATAAGGTCTGACTCTGATAGGATTATGATCAGTTAGCACAATGTCATGTTCAATGACATGTGTGTGTCCCGGGATGTCTGTAAGAACATCCTGAAATGTTTGCAACATCGAAGAAACTTGTCGATGTTCCTCAGCGGAAAGATTTGGAGAAACGGTCACGTTTTTCCAAGATTCCGTAGAATAAAGTGGGACCATAGAAAGAGGAAGATTGACATCAGAAAAAGTAGTTTCCTCATCCTGTATAACTGACAGAGATGAGTACTGACCATGAGGTACTTGAGAATTGTCCGTTGCCTGGAAAATAGGCTGCAAATAGTCAGGTCTTTCATAAAATTCCGTGAGCATATTTATGTGGAAAGTTTTATGCTTTCCATCAATATCGACAACATAGTCGACATCAGAAATTTTGGAGACTATTGCATATGGACCTTTCCATGCAATTAGAAGTCTGTTCTCCCTTGAAGGAAGTAGAACGAGAGCTTTGTCACCTGGACAAAGTTGTCGTAGACATCTATTCTTATTTGCAAACTGCCTTGCCTTTTCTTTAGCAAATTCGGAAGACGAAGTTGCTAGTTTGCATGCCTCGATGATCTTTTGCCTAAGAGCAATGACGTACTCATAAGAAGATTGAGTTTCATCGCTAATATTATCGGCAGTGATTAGATCGTGAAGTAAAGACATAGGGCCGCGCGGTTGCGCGCCAAAGACAAGTTCAAAAGGGGAAAACCCCGTATGTTCATTGGGGACCTCTCTATACGCAAAGAGAGCCGCGGGTAAGACCCTGTCCCAATCCTGAGGATGATCCTCAGTTATTTTACCAAGTAAAGTTTTCAGAGTCCTATTTAAACGTTCGACCAACCCATTAGACATTGGGTGATAGATACTGCTGAGAGACCTTTTAATGTGTAGCATAGACATTACCTGTGACATAGTGTCTGATATAAGTTGAGTGCCATGGTCTGACAATATTTCTCCGGGAAAACCCAAGCGAGAAAATATCAGCCAAAGAGCGTCTGCGATATCAGCAGTTGAGATGCTCTTGAGAGGTATTGCCTCTGGCCAACGTGTGCACATATCGACACATGTAAGGATAAATTGATGTCCTCTAGCCGACTTAATTCTAAAAGGACCGATAATATCTATTGCCATTTTTTGAAAAGGGCGAATAGGAATGTCAGCAGCCTGGATAGGCGCAGCATGTCGTGGTCCTTTAGATTTGACCTCCTGACATACTTTGCAAGAGCGACAGTACATTCGTATGTCCTTGCTCACAAATGGCCAAAAGAAAGCCGCAAGAACTCTCGACTTTGTACGGGAAAAACCCATATGTCCAGCACATTGCGAGTCATGAGCATGTTGCAATATTTGCAATCTCATGCTCTTAGGCACAAGAATTTGTGAATGAGTGGACGTAGTCGAGTCTTGTACCATACGTACAAGTACGCCGTTCTTCATAGAAATCCAAGATTTTCTATTAGTATTTTGATTAGGATCACCTTTTTTTGCTAGAATGAAGAATTTTTGTAAAGAAGGATCTTCTTCTTGCAATTTGATAAATGAGTCACGTGTAATAGTCAAGTGACTATCTTGGTCATTTACTTCATCATTATTAGTTAATGAAGTTTGAGGTGGATCCAGAGCATGTGCTCTTGTGACCACCGCATTGGTAGCTTCAATGTTTTGCTCTTCCCAAACAGCAATCTGCTGTGGGGTACATTCCCTAACTCCGTGAATACGACCAATAATAAGGTCCGCAATAGGGTTTGGAAGTAGACACGCGTGGACCTCTCCCGTGAAGAAAGGAGTAGCAATGTGTATTATAGCAGTAGGATACTTTTCCAACGTGCCACCAAATGTGACACATTTGATGACCTTTCCTGTAGCACAGGATGGATCTACAAGAGATTGCCTAACCCCGACAGTAGTACATCCAGAATCAAACAACACTGAGACTGGATTACTATTTACAAGCCCCTTATGTAATATAAGAGAACCTCTCCCATCATGAGCAACATTAGCAGGAAGAGCGGGCAAAGGATGACCACAGCTTAAAGTACTAACGGTCTTCGGGTCAAATAAAGTACTGCATTGGATACATTTATTTGCCCTACCAAAATCAAAAGATGAGCATCCGATAGCATTATGGTCTTTATTATCATTAACCTGTTTATCTACTCCCTGAGATTCTTGTTGAACAGAGTTTGTCTGTTGATATTTTTTTCTCTTATGTTGCGATCTACCGCGACCATTATTGCCTCTGCAATTATCATTAAAGTCCCTACTGTAATTTTTATCCTGGTTTGAGTTCCAGTTTCCATAACTGTCATTACCATCTCTATACTGTTGAGAACCTCTATTATCCTGGTATTGAGGTCTCTGAGAAAAATATTTTCCTCTATACCGATTACCTTTGTGAAAATTTCTAAAGTTAACCGGAGTAGAATAACGTGTAGTATTAGGATGTCTCCAGTTCTGGGAAGAAGAATCACCCTGGAATTGATTACTATGATTCTGGGCATAATTACGGTTACTCTTTTTATTGAAATTTTGCTGGCTACCCTGAAATTTACGCATAAAATTTGGGCCATAAGGTGCTGCCGAAGCAACTGGCAGACCTTCTTTTACTTTAGAGTTGCTAATGGTTATGTGAGGATGCGCAGTAACATACTGGCTACAGTATTCTTCCATTTCTTTTATGTTTTTAGGCTTACGCTCATGAAGAAAAGAAAGAAAAGCTTCATTAACAGAAGACATAACCTTGTCTCTAAGTAGTAAGTCCATAAGAGCTTCAAATGTACTCTCTGTTTTAGACAACTCAACCCATCGTAAAAAAGTAAGACGGATGCCTGAGATGAATTCAGAGAATTCAACTCCAGTTTCTGGTAACATGTTTTTAAATTTAAGACGATATCCGTCCTCGTTAAGTTGGTACTTCTTTAACAATGCCGCCCTGACAACCTCATAGTTGTTTTTGTCAGGCACATCTACCATACCCAACAAAGTCAAAGCATCACCTCTAAGTATCTTGGACAGATGATAAACATATAATGTTTTATCTATATTATGCACCTTACATGCACTTTCAAATCTATCTAGATAAAATGTTATATCATCAATTGAAGCATTGAATGCTGGTAAATTAAGCTTGAAATCAACAGCATTAGACTTATTAGCAGATGATACCTTATTAGCATCATTAGCATTACTAGATAACTTCAACTTTTCTAACTCCAAAGCTAAGAGTTTTTCTTCATGCTCCATTTTTGCTTTTCTCTCATCAGCTTCTCTTTGTAACCTTCTTTCTTCAGCCTCAGCCTGTAACTTTCTTTCTTCAGCCTCAGCCTGTTTTTCTAATCTTTTATTTTCAGCCTCTATTTCAAGTCTCTTAATTTCAGCTTCTTTTTCAAGTCTCTTATTTTCAGCTTCTTTTTCAAGTCTCTTATTTTCAGCTTCTTTTTCAAGTCTCTTATTTTCAGCTTCTTTTTCAAGTCTCTTATTTTCAACCTCAGCCTGAAGTCTCTTCTCCTGTGATTCTGCTTCTCTTTTTTGTTTTTCCATTTCCATTTGTAATCTCTTTTCATCTACCTGCATCTGCAGTTTTAAATTTTCAGCATCTATTCTCTTTTGTTCAGTTAGTTCTTTCATTTTCTTTTCCTCCGACTTCAATGCCTTGGCATATTGAACAGTCGCAAATTCTTCTAATTTATCACCTGTCTTCCCAAGGGCTTTACCCTGCTCAATAAAGTACTCAAATGTAGACATGATGTCTAAAATGTGAGTACAGAACCTGAAATAATTAATTATCTTATTTCAATCTTAATAGCAACAAGACTTAATAAAGTGCTTGTATCAATATGTTTACTCCAATCTCTGTGGGAAACAAGACTTGACACCAACTTGTATTATCAAATGTATAATAATATCACAAGTCACCTCTTAATTATCAGTGCACTACACAAATCAGTGCATAACCATCAGTTATTTATCATAACTGCACTACAATAGTGCATAAGCAAAAACCACCAGTTAGTTATGATAAGTGCACTATAGATCAATAGTGCATGAGCATATATGTAACAATAGTGAAAGCTAACTATGCAAGAACTATGCAAACAATAACAAGACAATGTAAACAATAACAAAGGTCACCAACAATGTAAACAATAACAAAGATCAAAGTCAAATGTAAACAACAACAAAGATCAAAGTCAATGTAAACAACAACAAAGATCAGAGTCAATGTAAACAATAACAAAGATCAAACAATATGAAAACATTCGCATAAGTCAAATAAATAAACAGCGAAACTAAAAAGAAATGTGATGACAAAATGCGAAGATATGACAAACAAATGACGCTACAGTGTATACACAAAAATATACTTAAAGAACTGAATAATAGATAGGGGAGACCTACAAATACAAACAATCGAAATCGAAACTAAAAAACACAAAGAAAGAGAGAAAAGAAAAAGAAAAAAAATATACAAGAAACAAAAATAAAGCACAACTCGTCACAACTAAACAGATATAGCAACGATTGTCGCTAGCAAATTTCACAGTAGGAAATTCGCACAGTCCCTAACGAAAACGCTAACAGTAGAACCTCTGTGACGTGGTATCTTCTACTGAAAGACACCGCCCAACCGAGAAAACCCGCTGAATATAAACATATAAATATACAAATACAAATAACATATAACATATAACAAACAGCAAAAAGTGTGAAAGAATTTAGAAGGCTCAGCTAGAACATAAGGGCACAGTTCACAAACAAAACAGGCCACTTAACTTCTATATGTCCCAAACGTCAGCACGGTGCAGAACAGGATGTCGTCAGCATTCTGAGGATAAAGATCCAACGTTGATTAACATCTGCTCCCATAGACAGCCATGACGAGGGAAATGAGCTTCTGACAGGAAACAGCTTCTGAACTTGACCTTCTGAATTCTACAAATTGACTTCTGAGACCGGAACAGTTGTTACGGCACTTGTCCTTCTTCTTAACAGATCAGGAAATCCATTCGCTCGGTACTTGTCCTTCTAGTTGCAGACAAACTTCAATACTGCCGAGCAGCGCCGGGTAGTTTCAAAATATCAACAACTGTCAGTAATGCCGCGTCTTTCAACAAAATTTCATCGAAGGTGATGAATAGAAACTGCAACGTTGTCTTGTAGTCTGCTGATGATGTCTGGGTTTGTTGACCCCCTTGATAGCTGGTATCAGAGTAAACCAACATATGGCCACCAAAAATGATAAGGGTGGATTTAGGCTGAATGATAATGGTGCGCCACAATGCCAGGTACGTTAGCTCCGTATAAGATTGACGACCACTTGCCACCCCTATCGACACCTGGTATTAAAGTGCAAGATGTAGGTGTCTTCTCTGATTTTAGGATGTTGCTGTGTATGTGGTAGTAGAACAGTTCACAGGGTATAACACAGGCAACATGATGTGTAGAGTCATAGAAATGGTAACTTCGTTGTATAATTTTTTTCCATTTATTGCACGCCACAAAACAGTCAGGATATTTATATCATCAACATAGTTCAACGAGTTCAGCATTCAAAATCATAGAGTTCTAGTTCGTGAAGCTGTATAAATAATATATATATAAATTCTGCAACAGTGTCAGCTGCAGATCATCACTGTTCATAGACAATAATAAATATTCCCTTTCTGATGCTAGCAGATCAGATGTATACAATCAGTCCGTTTACTGTCTGCACGTGAATAGCATACATGGATTACAGGTCAGCTCGACCTTTATAACCTTCCTAAGTCTAACCATCTGACTTGGACGTGATCTCTGATATAACGAATCCTGGAACACAGACAATAGTCTTGTTGGTCTAGAGCGACCCATATATATATAACTAGTTCAGGTATAAAGATACCGGTGACTTAATCCTAGTCAAAGTACCTCTCCATTTTGAATCACACAGGCGAGCAAAAAGGCGACAAAATGACGAACCTCTAGATGATAGCATAAAGTTCGATACAAGAGGAATTACCTTATTTCGGAAAATCAACCATGAACATATGCCTCCAGGCAGGCTTGAATAATACTGGGAAATAGTCTAGTTAGCTAACTAACTCACAAAGACAATGTATTTCCCTCAGAAAATCACAAGACGCAGGTCGCGTCTGCTCGCGACTTAGACCATTTCTAAACTCCCCGAGCTGGCCGGAACAACAAACGAAAACCAGGTCGAGACATGCGCAGAACGACAATCTCTGAGTCGCCGTTCACAATAAGACGATTCTAAGAACATTCGAGATAAAAGTCTTACACAGTCGCGCCTTTTATGGTCATGAAAAGAAGCGTTAAGAAAGGTTTCAGGCATCTACAACAGTTGACTGATACTACCAAATAAGGAGATATGGTCACGCTTCGTTCAAGAAATTATAGACCGAACGTGTCTATACAAGAGAAGGCAAACTCCTAAAAAATTGTAGTCTCGATAACTCGGATTATGTCCCTTTGACTGTAAAAAACATAATACACACTTCAGTCAAAAAATGATCATACATACGAAAAATGATCATACAAAGGCTTTGAAAAAAGTAATTATTTGTGCGTAACACTTACTAATGTAATATTGTTTGCACCTCGTTTTCCGCTGATGAATTTAGTTATTTTGTATACTGTACTTCGTTCATTTCTCAATGGATGGGTTTGAAAAAAAAATCGAAAAAAGGTTATTCGTCTTACGAGGACAAAAGACAAAGAAAGTAGTCTACATTACGGCCACAGGGCCTTCGTCAGGAAAAGAAAGAAAGTGAAGGCTAGATAGGAGACATAAGAACTTAAAGAAATATAAAAATAAAACCTACGTACTTCCCTGAAGGCGAAGCATGGCTGAAAAGGAAGTGACTTCTGCCCCCGGATGTACACAATACATACTAAGAAACTAAAAACTAAAAAACGAAACTGAACAAAAAATTACCCAAACGTAATAAAAGTGGGGACTGGAAATAGAAGAGGACAGAATGAGTAGGAGATAAATGAATATGAAATCAAATATCAAGACAAATTAGAAACCGTGTATATCCATACATATTATGGAGGATGGCATAAAAATAGAAGAATAGGATAAGAGTGGAAAGAGTCAAAATAGAGCAAGAGAGGAAAGGGTGACCTCAGACAAAGCTGTGGAAAGTATTGAGACCGGCTGGTTTTAGACACCCCATTCGGTGGATAAGACGGTTCTCAAGCTGTTCTCGGCTGGCAGTGTCAGAGGAGCAGGATCGGATCGCAGTGACCTGGATGTCGATGGGACCATGGTGGTCAGGACTATTGAAGTGTGTGGCAACTGGTGTGGACTTTTGCTGAGAGATGTCATTTAAGTGCTGGCTGAATCTGTCCCCAAGTCGTTTGCCTGTTAGTGCTGCCTCTTCTGCCTGTCTTGCAAGATCGTCTAGGAAATTCATTTTGTTGGCTCGGGTTTGGCGTTTAACTTTCTTGTCCAGCTGACTGTACTGTTCGCTATATATTTGCTTTAACCTGGGGGACTTCGCTACTGTTTTCTTTCTTTTCATTTCCTTTCTCATCATTATGGTGTTTAATGTTTCTGGTGTTATCCATTCTTGCTTCTTCCTTTCCTGGAATCCCAAGCATGATTTGCTGCTTTCCTAATATATTGTTGATATGGTGTTGAATTTCTGGTCTATATCGTCAGTCAATGTCTTTTCCTGACTTTTGGCAAATTGATATAGTTTCTTTCTTTATGTCAGACGCAAAAGCTGTTCTGATAAGGGGGTCCTTCAATTTGCTGATGTCAAACCTTTTCTGTGTAGTAACATTTGGTCCAGCCCTTCTTAGTTTCACTTACAGTTTTGCTACTACTAAATGGTGATCACTTCCCACATTTGTACCTCTTCTTACCTTCACATCTTGTAATGCATGTCTCCATCTACCGTTAATCATGATGTCGTCTATCTGGTTTCTGTCCCGAGTATTTGGTGATTCCCATGTTAATTTAAGAATTTCTTTATGTGGGAAAAGTGTTCCTCCAATGACCAGGTAGATAATGTTACGGAAACTTACTAATTGATCCTCATTTTCGTTTGCTGTTCCGCTGCCGCATTTCCCCATTACTCTTTCATTATATGTATTGTGTTCCAACTTTTGCATTGAGGTCTCCTATTACTATAATAAGATCATATCCAGGTGTGTCTTCCATTTCTTTCTGAATTTGTTGATATAATTCATTCTTGACCTCTTCATCGCTGTCATTCTTGGTGCAAAGCATTGTATTATTGTAGTATTGGTGAATCTCCCTCTCAATCTTAATCTCATCAGTCTGTTGTTGATGGGTTTCCATTCCAGTAATGTCCTTTCTATTCCTTTCTGTAGAATAATGGCTACACCTTTATTTACTGTCCATCCTCTCGTCCAGAGTAAAGTACAGTTTCTACTGTTGTTGTCTTGACTTTTCCTGCCCCTGTCCATCTGCTCTCGCTTATCCCTAGAATGTGTAACCTATAGTTTCTCATTTCTGCCGTGACCTGTTTTAGTTTACCCGTCTCGTTCATTGTCCTGACATTCCAAAATCCTATTCTTGTGCCATGTTTTGCGGTCAGGACGTCCGTTTTCATGCCAGTGGCTTTCTTCCGGCTTTGACCACTGACAGTCATACGAGCCTCAGACTCCGGATGTCCGTCCCACAGCAAAGTTTGTTCATTTGTTGTTGTTGTTTCCGTAACTTCTTTTCTTTTTACATAGACAGGAGTGTCAGCCCTATGCTAATACCATAACCTGGAGGACCAGGGTGTCTCCTTTAGTCTGGCGCCTGCCCCCGCAAACCATTCCAGCTTGGTAGAACCTTCCAGGAGTAAAACTCCCGCTGGCATAGCTCTGGGGGTAATGAGGGTACGCAAGCCGCCATACCTCGATAAGGTATTGACACCAGTGATGGCAGCTATAGAAACTTACTAGACCTAATAGACTTCGGACCTGTTTCTTTGTTTTAGGAATTTCAAGATTCAAAATTTTAGAGATAGTTGAATCTTCAGGTTTAAGACAACCACTTCCTACCTTATGACCAAGAAAAGAAATTTCAGTGAATCATATTCTTGTTTTTTTTTTTTTTTGATGGCCTAGCAGTCAGGTGATGAAGACGTAAAGTATTCAATAAAGATTGAATTACAAGAACATGTTCTTCCCAACATTGATGAAAAAGACTAATATCATCAATATAAGTGATTATGTCATCACGGTCCGAGAATATCTTGCGCATCATGCGAACACAAGTAGCAGGAAATAGTCTATGCACTAGAGAAACTAACAAAGTAAAAAAATGACCGTTCAAAATATCATTCAAATAGTCAAAGCATAGTATCAAGATGTGTGCAATCTACATACCTACCCATTAAAATGTGCAACATTAGTAGTCTCATCATAAGTACCAATGGGCAACACGACCTCCTGTACATGATTAGTGGAAAGAAAACATTCACGTCCCTGCAAAGGAACAAATATGAGGTTATGATGTTCATCAAATGGTGTAACACGACCTGTAGCGCCTGAAAAAAGAAATAATATTGTTACAACTGCCATACTACCCAATGTAGTGGCTAGTACATACCACATGAAATCATGGGATGTCAGCATCTGAAAGTAAAATGCTGAGGTAATATTAATATCCATGAAGTTCCTATATAAGAAGGAAGAATCAGACATGAAAAAGACAATGGCAAAAAGGAAAACAAACAGCCAAACATACAGTTTTGACTGAATAGTATACCACCAAAATACATTTGACATCGGACCAACCTTGACATTAACAATGTCAGGAACCACATCATCAATGATGAATGTGGATGGTACCACATTAGCAACACTGTCATCAACAACTCTGGGTATCACAACATCCATGCTGGATGTGGCTGGCTCCATATCAGCAGCAAACAGTGATTCACTCGAGTCAAAATAGACATTCGATGATTCCTCACCATTGTGGAAATCATCAAGGGACTCCTCAATGATGGGAAGAAGAAATTTCTTATCATCACCATCATCCTTACTCAAAACTGAGTATCTCCGAGTCCGATCATGTAACCGTGCATGTACATGCCTAAGAGCCTGTGCTCGAGTAGTATCAACCCTGGCAGTATATTCATGTCGTCGCTGCTCCCACCTCAAAATATCATCATCAGTAAAATCATAAAGCCCACGGATATTCCCTAAAATTATTCCAGTCACTGGTTTTGACAACAGACATACCATAGTCCTGACTGTAAAATACGGGGTATCCAAAAATACTTCTGCAGTTGGATAATCCTCAACTGTACCCCCAAATGTAATGCACTTGACCTCTTCGCCTGTATAATCAGTAGGATCTACTAATGAAACTTGAACCCCCACAGTGGCCGATCCAGTGTCCCTGAGCACGAAACAAATTGGTTGTTCACAAAACCCTTATCAAAAACCATTGCTCCAGTCCCAATATACGAGGACATGACTGGCAAAGGATGCCCACACCGGAGCCTAGGAACTCCTGGCCGAAACAAAGAATTACATTCAGAACAATTAGTACTGTTTGATAAGTTCATACTACATGCATTAGCATGAGAGACAACATTATTATTCTGTACTGGATTACTGTCATTAAGATGCACAACAGCATTAGACCGTTCAGGATTTCTAGACTGTCCAATGTTATTGTTTTGTTGATAACCTCTGTTATTGAAATTATTATTATTCCTGTAAAATGACCTTTGTCCTCTGCCTGATCTGAAATTATATCCACCTCTGTTCTGATACTCATTAGATCTGAATGATGATTGTGGAGGGAAAAAAATCCATCATCATATGAATTATAATTTCTTTGAGGCTGTTGTGATCTTTTATTGAAATTATATCTTCCATTGAAAAATCCATTATTATGGTCTCGATTTATACGAAAGTTTCTATCCATGCTATTAGATCTCTGTCTAAGTGACTTAGGCACCACAGTCCTAGTAGATGCCACTGGCAAGGAATCCTTAAAGTTATTTTTGCTAAAGTTCCTACCCGGATGTGCGATTTGGTATTGCCATCCAAGATTTTCCATAGCGGATAATGTTTCAGGTTTCCTCTCCTGTAGGAATGATAAAAAGTCACCACTGATTGAAGACAGCACTCTGTCTCTTAGAATCAAATCAGCCAATCCATCAGAAGTTTTATCAATTTTTGATAAATCATTCCATCTAGAAATGTAAAGCTTAATAGATGATACAAATTCAGCAAAATCCTTAGCTGAATCGTGTAACAGTGATTTTAGCTTTAACCTATAACTATTTTCATCCAATTGATACTTCTTTAGCAACAACGCTTCTACAGCTTCATAATCATTTCGACTCTGATTATCCATGGTTCAGACTGCAGCCATCAATAAAGTCATCAACCTACTAGGCCATGCAGCTCTATCAATCTTAAACTCTTGGCAATACGTTTCATACCTATTTAAGAAGCATGAAATATCATCAATATTTGGACTAAATTTTGGCAAATTAAGCCTAAAAGTGGAAGCATGGTTTTTTTTCAGCCTCACCACTTGCTGAATGAGCCTGAGGAAGTTGAAGTCTCAACTTTTCTAATTCCAGATCTGCCATTCTCTGAGCAGCAACTAATGTCTTTTCCTCAAGTTCTTGTGATTTTATCTCTGCCTGAGCCTGAGCATACGCCAATTTTTTTCTCCCCAAGTGCTAATTCTTCTTGTCTCCTTTTCTCAGCCAATTCCTTTGCTTTTTACTCTCTATCTAACTGTCTCTGATCTCTTGTTTCATCTTCTAACTTTTTAAATTCTTTTGCATGCTCATTTAATGCAAATACTTTTAAAGCTTCATCCTTTATACCAAATTCTTTTCCAACCTTCATAAAATAATTCAAGGTAGCCATAATTCACTACTATTGTGCTTTCAAATTGCTGAACAATAATATAAATATTATATAATGAATATGTGAGCAATATTAGCAATAACTATTTCACCACTCAAAATTAATCAACTGCATGTAATGTTAGATGTTATGAAAGGAGAAAAAAAATATAGATACGATCAAGATTACAGGATAGAGTGACAGAGCAAATTGAAGATAATACAAATGATCAACGAAGGCAGAAATGTATGAACTGTATAACAAATGAAACAAAAATTTAGCTCTACCTCACTTACGACAAGAATAAACAATTTCACAACATATATGACATCTAATAACTAAGGGATAGCAAGGTAAGATGAACAATTTTACAAACAATAATGGAGAAAAACTGAAGAAAATTACAATTAACTTGATAACAATAACAAACTTGCCAAATAACAGGACCTTAACAGCTAGACAAATAATGAACCTGGTTAATTCAATAAAGGCAGTAACACACAGCTATGTACGCTGGCCCCTTAATTTGAAAACAATCATATGCATAAACTACAGAACGCCCATGAATTCAACGACCGTCCAAAGAGGTATTGATGAATTTATCGGTCCCTTCCAACCACCTGCAATACAGGAATATATAGACACAAAAATACATATAACATAAAAAAAAAGAACTCTTGCAAACGAGATTCTTTAAATCACAGGCTGCATGTATCTATAAATATACTTATCTGTATGCTAGAAAAAAAGATCCTCCTTGTTTCCTCCTCTTTCACAAGGAACGATGATACACACTCCTTTTTGACCAGGTTAGGTTTAGCAAAGCAGCCAGCAGCCGACAAACGCCCCCATTTTGAAAATACAGTACTGATTAGAAAACGACGTCCAAGACTCGAAAAAAATCTACAGACATCAGCAAACAATACTGGATTCGGGATCCCAGCTTGAGGCCCCCATTCTACTGTTGCGTGTCTTTATATACTTTGAGTAGTAACTTTTGAGTAAACGCCTGGTTACTCTGGCCAAGATAATATTAGGGTTGAACTGCTTGACAACGCATACAGCCTTACAACTTGAAATATCAATGTCACCACAAAGGCAGAGTAGACAATCTACACACTGTTTATTACAGTAAACGCAGCTCCACAAGCGCAATCTTGAAAGCCATCATATCTTATGGTATAACATATTCAGTCATCAGTATAGCTCTGTATCGTCAGTAGCTAGAACACTGTCCACAACAGTTTTACACATTTTTATTTAATCAGTTCAACGAAATGCATACTCCCTTTCAAATTAAGATATCTAGTACACCTCACATAAGATCTTGATGTACTAGCGATGGTACAACGTAGGGATATATCACAGAATCATATAAATCTCAGGAGCTCAGACACATACGTCCACTCGCCATCAAACACACACAAGAAGGCCTCAGCTGACGATCTTCCTCCTGTCTGCCCTGCCTACCACCACGTTTGCCCAACTCCACCCCGAGGCAATGACGTCACTTCCTGTGTTACCAAGGACTACATATAATAAACAAACACGGAGCCTTGTCGAAGCCTCTAATGATTCGACAGACTTGTTATGAATTTAACTCATAACATCTTCAAAGGTGTCTACCTTCGCACAAGATTACTCTTGGCAGAGTTGTAGATAGAAGGATAATGATGCTTCTACCTCGAGGTAGTGTTCACAAGATATTCAGAAAGCAAGAACAATGAGGGATTAATCTTAGTAATGTTAACTTTAGTATTTGCCGTCACTTTGGTGAAGGATTGGATTATCTTATAATTAGTTAGCTCGTTCAAGCCCACAAGGGGGAATAGAGGGTTATTGTTAATCAGAATCGACCACACTTCAGTTTGGGCAAACCCATGGGTGCTAAGTCTCCCTCAATAAATGTCGAAGAATATGAATGCTAACTGTACCTGTACCATGCTGGTTGCACATACGACAGATGCATTCTCTCTCACGTTCATCTCTGCTAGTCCTACGTTTAATGCTAAACTCCAACAGTCTCAGCCTTGTTGATTCATCCATTGCAATGTCATTATCTAGCAGGTGATCATTAATTGCCTTTAATATCTCTTCCTTATCCATGTCCAGTGTCCCCACTATGGGTGCTCTCGAGGCCAGTCTGTCAGTGCTCTCATTGTCACATACCCCTGCATGACCAGGACCATAGATACGGGAGTGTTGACCCCCCTGATAAATGCTTGTTTCTTGCACCAGATTGACATGGACTGTTTTTGTGTGTGATGTAGCTCGTCCAGACACAATGTTCTTTAAATGGGTCAGGTTACCGACTGTTGGGGCCCTGACAAGGTGTACTGTTAAGTGCGTATATTCTGATGCAATGGGTGAGTGTGAACATCAATAATGACAAACGCGAATGGATGACAGTTCGACAGATTCACAGGACACTCACTCCAATCACAGGTGGAAGTCAAGGATGGCTGGACTACTGTGGTCGTTTCATACTGTTTAATAGGACGCACACACTTAGACAGTACGTGTATAGTTACAGCAACATAGGTCGACATAAATAGCATATTGTTGATCAATGGTCTACCATCTTAAGTTAGCATTCATGTTGAATAACATAACAATGGAACATCTGTAGACAAGCACTTAGATTTCCACTGTTTATCAAGATAATCATCAGGCCTTACTGACCAAGCGTGTCAGTTGATAAATACTGTTCACGTATGACTCCTAAACAGAACCTCTTTTCTAGCGAAGATTCCTTTAGGTAAAGTTCAGCAAATCTATCTGAAGATAATGTTAACCCACCAGTATTGGGTTTTCTTTATAACTGTGATCTCTTAATCATCACCTGATAATAAGGGGCATCCCCGTTCTCTGATTGATGATCGACAAAAAGTTAGAATCCAAAATGGCTTCTGGTTCCCTTTTGAGCATCGCTAACTATACAGATGTAGCGCAAATCTTCAATAGAAGCTTTGTTCATAAACACAAATGTTTCTACAAGGATCAGCATATTCTTTTATCTTAACTGCTGCATACAATCGTCTACCGTGCTGCTAGGTAATATGTCATCCCGACATATGGATATCTATAATCATAATGTAGCCGTCTGTCCAGTTAAGCCTAGGATGAAAAAGTTCAGTAAAATGTTCTTTTACCTGGGCATGAGAAAAACACTAGCAGAACACATACGCCCCTCTCCTGGCGTTATAGAATAAACACAGGGGACTAGTAGACTTAATGAACATATCAGAAATTATCTTCTTCCCCATGACAAATCATAGAGACCACAGACTGGGGACTCCTCTTCAACATGGCTTTCGCCCGGCATTCCATCATCCCGGAAAACACTCTTCTCTCTCCGCATGCGCAGAACTCCCTGACCCCAAAGTACAGTACAAGGAAAAATAGTTCCACTAAGACATACCAAGATATCACGATATAAGACCGAATCGTCTGAAATAGACACAGAGTAAACATAGACTCGGACTATAAACATTCCTGCATAAGCCTAAGCAAGAACAATCTGTTTTCTGGCCCAACAAGGCACAGACTAACGAAATCCAGATTCATACGCCAAATTCGATCTCCAGGGGAGATAACCCACATAACAAAAGTATCAATCAATCATGGGTGATATATCTTTGACCAGGAAAGCATCCTGATCCTAAAAACAAATACCTTTCCTCCGACAGATCAATATTATCATAAATATATATACATTGTCACCAGTAATCTGTTGGTAACACCCCCCCCCCCCCAGCGGTTTGGTGAAAAACATGTACTAAACATGTGTTGTGCTGACATTTTTTATAACCAACCCCCCCCCCCCCCTTTCACCTTCCCTTTATTAAGTCTTATCTACAGCCCTGACTAGGACAGTAGATTAACACCAGTTCTTGAAGACTTAAGGATTCTATTGAGATAGAGGAATTCTTTCGTAGCACATGGAGATCTTCATTTTATTTTAAAAACAGGAAACTTTTTTCTTTTTTTTTTGCGGGGGGGGGGGGGGGGGGGGGGAGAGGAATTTTTTTTTTTTTTTTTTGGTAAAGGTTCCCATTTTAAGGGAAATAAAACAACTAATGTCTAACTTTCATCACCAAAATAACGTGTTGCGCCCCAGGAAACACAGACTGACAGAAGTTCTAAAATATAGATTATACATTTATATATACCCACTAACAAAAGAAACCCGTCAGGTATAGAATTGAAAATTTTCGACGTCATTGCATAAAAAAATGGTAAAATACATATGGGCAGGTTACTTGGAAGTACTAGCAGTTAGCGCACTGAGTACATGCCGTAATAACAACCAGTGCATGCATCACGTGCAATATGCGTTTTCTGAGTACCACGTGCCCCATGTATGTGATGTGTGAGTTTCAATGACTGACTTCTCTGCTTTGGTGATCGCATTTGCCAGAAAACAGCTTTTAGTGTTGACTGTACCTAAACTTCACCATGTCACGATAGTCAGAAGCTCCGCGTAACCAATCCATCGGACAAATTAACCTGAGAGCTTTGTTCTGCACACGGTCCAGAGATGAGATGGTATTAGTACTCACAATGGTCTGGATGGGGAGGTTATAGTATATCGCTGATCTCACATAGCCGAGATATAGTTGACGAAGGGTTTGTATATCCGCTAACCAATTTGTTCTAGTTAGCCGTTTTATGAGGTTTAGGCGTTTACATGCTTTTGCCCTGAGGTTGTAGATGTGCCTATCTAGTTTTAATTGTCTGTCCAGTTTAACTCCTAGATAGAATAGGTGCTCCTCTTTTGTTAGTGTTTCCCCACTCAGTTTGATGTTGATAGGTCCTTTTGCTATTTTGTGGCTGTGAGAGAAATTGGTGTATACAGTTTTCTGCGTATTGATTTTAAATTTCCACAGTTCACAATATACTGACATTGTAAGGAGAGCTCTGTTGATCTTGGCTTTTGTCAGAATGGGATATTTATCAGTAGTCCAGATGGCAAGGTCATCAACAAAGAAGTTGGTCATCAGATGGGTGGATACCAGTTGTTCCGAAGCCGAGGTACACAGACGCCTTCAGGCTGAAAACGCAAATCTAAAAATCACGCAGGTCGAAAGGCTAAAAACCTGGGCCAAGAAAGATACCAATTTATTGATAGTTACGGTAGAAGGATCGACAAGACCCGAGAGACTGACGCTCGAAACAACAACAAAAAGGACAGAACCATATATACCTCCGGTCATGCAGTGCTCTAACTGCCAACAGTTTTCGCACACCAAGAAAACGTGCAGGAGAGACGCAGTCTGCCGATATTGCGCGGGAAACCATTAATATGGCGACTGCCCCAGGGCGAAGGAGGACCACAACTACAAAGCAATTAATGCAAACTGCACCTGTGCAAACTGCCTCGGAAACCACGGGGCAAGGTACCGAGGCTGCCCGAAGTTCCAAGAAACTAAGAACATACTAAAGGAAGCGATATCCAAAAACATCCCCTTCAGAGAGGCAAAACACAAAGTGGCTGCGGATGCTGCAGAAAAACAGCGCGCGATCGATAGACGACAGTTACACAAGCTGACCGCTGAAGTCAAAGAAATGAAAATGAAACTTCAGGTAGAAAGCAGAAGCAAGCAGGCTCCCGAAGACGACAAGGACAGCGGTGAAGACGTAATAGATCTACAGAACGTCAGAGAAATGATGAAAGACATGAAAAGAATTCAGCAGCAGATAGAAGCAGATGTCAAGAAGCTGACAGAGCTGAATAAAGAAAACACAGAAACCCTCAAAAGAATAGAAGCAGAACGAAAAGCCGTAGAGGAAATGACATCAAACACAAGAGCGACCAAAACAAACGAGCAATCAGACGAAGAAGTAATCGAGGAAACACTAGAAAAACTTCTCCCAGCAATAATAGAAAAAGCGCTATCACAAATACAGGAGAGCAGGAAGACACAACAATCAGAAGCGAGGAGGGCAAAAACTAACAAAACTACACAGGACAGATAAGGAGGCAGGATATGAACACCATGAACATGCCACGACACCATAAACAGACAAGCAACGAAGAGTTATCCAGACAGTCAGCTAGTGGTCCTTTTTAGGACCAGTCCTTTTCAGGACTAACAACCGGCTAGCACCGAAGAATCGAACACACAATATACCCCAATTATAACCAACTTTCAGGTTGAACAGGGTATTACAGCAACATAGTAGGCAAACAAACGAACGACGAACGAACGGCAAGGTCATCAGCAAACAGCGCCTTTGACACATTCAGATGTTTGGCAAGGTCATTAATGAAGTTGAAGAAAAGGGTGCAACTTAAAGGAGAGCCTTGAGGCATTCCTTCTTCCAGCGTTCTTTTCCGTGAAATTGCACCAGCATAGTTGGTAGCTATGGTTCTATTTGTTAGGAAGGCCTGTACCAGCATAGTTGGTAGCTATGGTTCTATTTGTTAGGAAGGCCTGTACCAGCATAGTTGGTAGCTATGGTTCTATTTGTTAGGAAGGCCTGTACCAGCATAGTTGGTAGCTATGGTTCTATTTGTTAGGAAGGCCTGTACCAGCATAGTTGGTAGCTATGGTTCTATTTGTTAGGAAGGCCTGTACCAGCATAGTTGGTAGCTATGGTTCTATTTGTGAGGAAGGCCTGTACCAGCTGTGATAGTTGTAACCCAGGTTCTGTGCTTGTGTAGTTATTTGTTACAACCTGACACTACTATATATACATTCTTGTATAATGATGATCGTTAATGTCTCTGTCTTATGTACGCTGGCTGTAATTGTATGCGCCGTACCTTTTGTTGCCTATCTTGCTCCTGTGACTGCTGAATGAGATTAAATTATCTGACAACTACAATGCCTGGAATGACTTGACGACTCAGAGCTGACAACAAAAGTTCTTTATTTATTGTTAAGGAACATATTCACAAAATGGCTATCTCCGAGCCTGATTATCAATAAATATAACATATGAGACTTCATTGTTGACACTCCTAAATCACGTACTGCACTGGTGAGGAACTATTTTTATTATCTCTTGATTAACTCAGGATCTCTGCTGTCTACTTTGGTTTTCTATCTACACAGCACTACTGCACATCACTAATGATTAATGGGCTGTTCTCAATCTATTAAATTTGGCTTCGAAGTATTGCCTGGGTCACCACCAGTGCTGGTAACTTATTCTTAGCCCTAAACTGTTCTTTGTAAACTGCCTACAAGTCTGATACTAGACCCTTGTTCTAACACTTGTCCTTGTCTATCTGCGCTCGGAGTGTTTACATACCAGAATAAACTGCTGGCGATATCTGCTGGCGATCTACTGGACACAGCTCGACATGAAAACTATTTGCTATGGAAACATCTTTCATCAGTCTTCTTCTCTTCTGCACACTGCAGCGGAACCATAAACAACACGATACCTGAGCTGGCCGTAACTTGGTAGATGGTCATTACGGTTAGTCTCTCTCTCTAACCTGTTCTCAGCTGACGACCAGTGAAGAGTGATCTCAACTCTTCAGTCAGCGCACGAACTTTTTGTGTCACACATGATGTATAACTAAGTCCTGCTACTCAATAATTATCCTCTCTTATTCCTATCTCACATCCGTGTGTTACTGGGGCCCTAAAGGGGAGCAAAGAATAGTAACACTGTTCCCTGCCAAGCATGTCGTAGAAAGCGACTAAGGAGGGTTGGGCATGGGGCCGGTTACCCCATCCCGTAAAAAATTTAAACCACAAAAAACTTCAACAAACATGGACAAGTCATTTAAAGAAAATAAAACACAGCCATCCAAGACAGGGAAAGGTCCTCTCGCAGGGATGCGTATGATGCAACACAGAGAAAGCCGAAAGGAGTCTGTGTTGCTGACTAACCTTCTTTCTTCTAGGAGAACTTCCAGATTTGGCACCTGGAATGTTCGGACATTAAACGAACAAGGGAAAGTGGCACAAGTAGCAGCAGAGATGAGGGAATATAAAATCGAGGTTCTGGGACTGTGTGAAACAAAGTGGAAGGTGGTAGACAGGAAAAAACTTATCACATGTGAATTGGTGCTGTCCTCAGGACATGAAGATGAAAGTTCACACCACATTGAAGGGGTAGCTGTTATGTTATCTAAAGAAGCACAGAAAGCACTCATTGAATGGGAAGCTGTTGGATCCAGAATAATAACAACTTCTTTTAAAACAGCTAAAAAGAAAATAAATGTAAATGTCATCCAATGTTATGCACCAACTAATGACAAAGAAGAGTCGGTGAAAGAAGCATTTTATCCTAGACTACAGGAAATTATGGAAAAAGTAAAAAGAAGAGACATCACAATTTTGATGGGTGACATGAATGCAAAGATAGGTACAGTCAACACCGGCTTTGAAGAAGTCATGGGAAAACAGGGGCTAGGAATAATGAATGAAAATGGGGAACTATTCTCAAACTTCTGTGCTTCAAATCAACTGGTTATAGGAGGAAGCATGTTTCCACATAAGAGAATACACAAGGCAACATGGATATCACCAGACCATAGAACAGAAAATCAGATTGATCATATGTGCATAAACAAGAAGTTTAGATCATCATTGCAGGATGTAAAGGTATATAAAGGAGCAGATGTGGCATCAGATCACCACCTTCGGATAGCCAAAGTAAAAATGAAACTCAAGGAATACGCAACAATGCAAAATTATAGACAACAATTTAATGTAGGATATCTAAGAAATCAAGAAGCTAGAGACACATTTGTGGTCACAATATCCAACAAATTCCAAGTGCTCCAACAGCTGGAAGATGCAGAGAATACAGAAGACTATTGGCAGCAAATCAAAACGGTATGGAATGAGACATGTGAAGAAATACTGGGGAAAAGTGAACGACAACAAAAAGCATGGATAACAACAGAAACCATCAATAAGATAAAAGACAGGAAAAACAAGGAAGCAGATTTAAACACAAGCAAAACCAGAAGTTCCAAAGCCAAGGCTCAAGAAGTGTACACAGAAGCAAACAAAGGAGTAAAAAGAAGTATCAAAAGAGACCAGAGGAAGTATATTGAGGAATTGGCAAGAGAGGCAGAAGATTCTGCAGCCAAAGGGAATATGAGAGAACTGTCTAACAGCACAAAGAAGCTAACTGGGAAATACAAGCAAACAAGTTGCTTCATAAAAGACAAGAATGGAAATCTGCTCAGCAATATACAAGAGCAAATGAAGAGGTGGACATAATATTTTGAGGACCTTCTCAATAGACCAGCTCCACAAAACCCCCCGGACATCCAGCCAGCAGAAGAAGAGCTACAAATTAACAGTGAAAGACCAACGAAAGAAGAAATAAAGAAAGCCATAAAGCTTCTAAGAGATGGAAAAGTTTCTGGACCTGATGGCATTCCAGCAGAGGCCATCAAAGCAGATATCGACACGGCTACAGAGATGTTATATAAATTACTTGGTAAAGCCTGGGAAAAGGAAGGAAGGATATCTGGTTAAGTTGCCTAAGAAGGGAAATTTACAAGAGTGCAGAAATTATAGAAGAATAATGTTACTTTCAGTGCCAGGAAAAGTATTAAACAGGATTATCCTTGAAAGATTAAAAGAGTCCATAGACAAGAAACTGAGAGATGAACAAGCAGGATTTCGACAAAACAGACCCTGTACAGACCAGATAACTACTTTGAGAATAATAGTTGAATAAAGTCTGGAATGGAATTCACGACCAAACATCAGATTTGTGGACTACGAAAAGGCATTTGACAGTGTAGACAGAGAATCACTTTGGAAATTGATGAGGCATTATGGAGTTCTCCTGAAGATCATTAATTTAATAAAGAAAACATACGAAGACATGACATGCAGAGTTCTTCATGAAGGACAGCTTACAGAAACGTTTGGGATAAGAACAGGAGTGCGACAGGGATGCCTCTTGTCTCCATTTCTTTTCTTACTAGCAATAGACTGGGTTACGAGAACATCGACAACACACAACAGAAATGGAATCCAGTGGACTCTGACTAAGCAGTTGGATGATCTGGATTTTGCTGATGACTTAGCTCTTCTGTCCCATAACCGTAAACAGATGCAGGACAAATTGAAAACACTCGATGAGAGGTCACAGCAATTGGGTCTGAAAATACACAGGGAAAAGACAAAGATAATGAGAATAAATGCAGGTAATGATAACAGGGTTGAACTTGAAGAAGCACCAATACAAGATGTAGAATCGTACACATATCTTGGCAGTAATATAGACAACGTTGGAGGGACAGACAGTGATATCAAAATAAGAATACAAAAAGCAAGAGGAGCTTTCATTGCATTGGGAAATTTATGGAGATCAAGAGAAATCGGATCCAACACGAAAATAAGAATCTTCAACTCAAATGTGAAGTCAGTCCTATTGTATGGCTCTGAGACATGGAGAACAACAAAGACAACTACCAAAAAGCTACAGACTTTCATAAATGGGTGTTTGCGTAGAATAGAGGGATTAAAATGGTATGACACGGTTACCAACGTGGAACTGATGACAAGAATTAGATAAGTGCCAGTGGAACAAGAGATGAGAAGAAGACGATGGCGATGGATAGGACACACACTGAGGAAACCTGTTGATGGCATTACAAGGCAGTCCTTGTTCTGGAATCCCCAGGGAGGGAGAAGCAGAGGTAGACCAAGAAGTACATGGAGAAGAGAGCTGGAAACAGGTGAAAATGATAAGGAGAACGTGGAAAGAACTTGAGATGATGGCACGTGACAAGAGGACTTGGCATGTGTTTGTTGAAGGCCTATGCTCCTTTGGGAGTGGAGGGTTATGAATGAATGAATTCCTATCTGTCATCTCCTATTGCTATCACATTACCTCCCCTATCCTAAAAAATCCCCTTGATTACTACACCTACCTCTACCTTAAACTTAATATGTATGCTTCCTTGTTCAGTAATACTATACATAAACACATAAATCAAATATAAATCATCATTCTACTCACATGGAATAATCTATTATGTGTTCATCATCATCTTCCTACTATCTCATCATATTGTAATCATATGATGCTGACCACAAAACATAATCTGTAATCACTACTAACTGTGACCTATGTATACCTTGTACGATTCTTTCGTCCACAATTTCTTATATCTTTCACACTCCATTATCACTCTGAACCTCTCCATTCCCTATTTTGTTTCTGAGCTCAACCTTTATAAACATCCTGTCAAATCCAGCTCTGTTTGTTTACCATTGTAAGTCATTCCATCATGACCTACCGAGCATCATTATACTCGTACTCACTTTCTCATTTACTTCTGTAGTTAACACCTTTTCACATAATATACTCTAACTGCCTGTTACACTTAATTTATAATATATACAATCGTTTGTGACCAATTTAAAACATCATGGTGTCAATGATTCTTTATTATTGCTATCCCCCCTGGCTAAACTTCCACCTATCTTTGGACCTAACAAAAAATCTGTGGTCCCCTAATACGAACTACTTGCGTTTCCGTGTCGTCTATCTATTCCTAATATCTTTAATCTTCTTCCCATTTCTCTTATTTCACGTGCCTCTGCACTCATCTGTCCTGCTTTCCGTATTCGTGTATTTCAGTCTCTTTCTTCCCTATTCTTCTGTTCCTCATAACATTCTGCCCTTTTTCATAAAACTTCTCTTACTATATTTGTTCAGTCCAGAACTCACATTTAGCTCTTGTCATCTCATTTATAATTGCTACCTTTATATGTTTGTTACATACCGGTTTTTTCTAGAGCCTTTCTCTATAGACCCTATCTCTGCCATTTACACATGGCATCTCCCAACATACTTATGTGTACTCTCCATGTATCTCTCTGTTATATCTCTATGCTTTCGCAAACTTCATTATCTCTGGCATCTCCTCCTCCCTTATCCACTGTATTCGTTCCATCTGGAACAGTATCCCTAAATACTCTTGTCTGTCATCCCCCTATAACTTCTCCGATCTCCAACCTTTTTGCCACCGTCACCCTGGCTTCTTAATTACTCCTATACTCCAAGCTTCTCAATTCTTCCATACTCGCCTTTTTTCCTCATGGCTTTTCTTCACCAGTTTTCTTCCACTCATCTCTTCTGACATTACCCATGTCTTTTCTTTCTCTACTATTATCGCCAATCTCCCATGACCTCTGTTCTGACCTCTTGACACTCGAGTCATAATTATTCTCTCTACTGCAGTAGTCTATCATTCAGACCTACTCAGCTTCTTAATATGTTCAGTGTAAACCGATTGCATCTTGTTTCCCCACAACTAGACTCCCGCTGCAATTTTCTACTTCTCTCCTTCTCTCCTCTACCTCTCGTTCCCTCATTGGAACTGTGCTCTCCAATCCTCACATTTTTCTCCTCCTGTACTGCAGTACCCTATTGGTCAGGTGTACTCAGTTTACCTCATACGTGCGGTATAGACCAATCAATTTAAGTCTCCTTAAGACCAGCAACCGCCGCCATCTTGTTCGTATTAGGTATGCTATGCCTCTCTTCACATAGCCGCCTCTATCCCTCCTTATCTCACTTACTCATCATCTCGAACATTTTTTATCATCATGGCCTCCTTGGCCGTAAGCGTTTCTAATGCTATCTGTTTATCTATATCTTGCGTCTCCTCTACTCTTCTGACTTCCTCAACCCTTTGCTTCCTCTCTACCTCTCCATCTCTCATATCTCCAGAATTTCTCTCAATCACTCTACTCCTTACTCCATCAACGGTTTGCCTTGATTTTTCTCTATGTTCAATTTCTTCATTTTTCGTTCTCCCTGAGTTTCTTTCAGGTTCTATGTCGCTACCTCGACCTCTACTTGTACCTTCTCCATCTTTATTTCTCGTCTTTGACTCCTCTCTACCAATAGATCGGTATCTCCTTCGATCATTAGTAGTTTCTCTACTTCTACTACTGCTTCTATTAGCTTCTCGGCTCTTGGATCGGTAATCCCTTCGATCCGTATCTCTTCTCTCTTCATCCTTTATAGCCTCCCGGCTCTTGGATCGGTAGCCCCGTCGATCCGTATCTCTTCTTCTATCATCACTTCTATGTCTCAGCCTATCTCGGCTCTTAGATCAGAAATCCCCTCGATCTGTATCCCTCCTTCTTTCTCTACTATTTTTCCTGCTAGATCTCACATCCACCTGTTCTACCTGTCTCAACTTTTCGAGGTGCCTTCTATAATCTGATGAATTGTCTGAAGACGACCAACATCTCTTCGTCTTTTGTGTACTCCCTTCCACTATCTCTCTTCTATGGAATCTCCATTTGCTATATCTGTGACGCTCGTCACTCTCCTCAGACGACATACTGTCCGAGTCATTTGACATCGATACCTCTTCTGGAGTCCTTGTCCGTCTGCTCCTATTTTTTACCCCATTAATCGTTTTCCGACCCTTTCCTCGTGTCGGTTTATCCTCTTCTTGTTTTTCCCTGTGTCCGCCTCTCCACTTCGGGCGTACCTGCATTTGTGCTGTATTTCTTAACTTCGCAAGTGGCATCTTATATTCTGACGAATCGTCGGATGAAGTATAATATCTTTTCTTCCCACGTCTACTGTTTCTTGCCCTTTTCTCCTGCTCGGCTGTCTGTCCATTTTTCTCCATTTCCTCTTCTTCCTGCTGATTTTCTTGTTGCTTCTCCGCTTCCTGCAACTGACGTAATTGTTTGTCTTGCTCTGCTAATCTATTTTCTCTCTTTTGCAGTCTCTGTAAATATTCCATGAGCGGAATGTCCTCTTCTCTCTCCGAGTTATCTCTTACATTTCTTAACCTCCTTAATTCTTCTTGTATTGTTCTGTCAAATTTTTCTCTTTCTGACGTTCTCGTCTGATCACGCTGTACATCTTCCTCTTCTTCCTCTATTTCTACCTCTGTCTGCTTTCTCTGTCTAGTTCTCTCTGTATCCTGTTTGTCTTCCCCGTCTTTCTCTCTCATGTTTATTTTGTTAAAAACTCCCGATCTCTGGTTTAGGTTTTTCGGTTGTGTATGTATGTCAGCTCTAGTGACTATCCGACTTCCACCTGCTCCTGGTCTGTGTCAGAACAAGCAATCTATGGATGCTGTTGGATCTAACCCTATTTGTGCTGTTGATTCAATACATGGCAATCTATATCTTCTGGCTCATTGTCCACAGCTATAACCAGAGCACACAATAGCTGACATTAAATAACAATAATACCATCAACAGGTAAATTCCCTCTTTAATAAATACTACACACAGAGAAGCCGTACATGGCTGACAATACATGTGAAATGCAATAAACAATGCAATGAAACTGCCAACTTACTTGCAAAAATACCAATCCAACATAATAGCCTAGAATGGTCATCAACATAATATAATCAGCGACTACTCCATGACTATCGCTCACAGGCGAAATGCACTACTGACACAATGCAATACATAATTGCACTAATCTTATCGTAAATAATATCCAGGAGAAAAATCACTAGAACCTTCAACCACGATCTAGTAACAAAGCAGATACTCCTGATCCCATGAAAAATTCGGCAAGTAGTATGAACCCCATAGGCATTCACATAATCCCCTGCACAACTGCTGACAGAGGGAAGAACGTCCTCACAGGACGGCTGACATCTCATAGACTGATTTGCGCCAAAAGTTTCATACCCACTTCCGTTGGCCGACCTCGCCAAACGGGTTTTTAAGATGAGAATCAGTGTTGTCACTCCACAGCGTGACCAATATAAAATTTAGGTGAATGACTATCCTGTGACATCCACCCCCCCCCCCCTAAGAAAAAAAACGAAGTTTTTTTCCACCGGAGGAGACACGCCCAACCCCCTTCAGAGTATGGATGAACAAAATGCAGAGATGGCCCCTCCTCATGTCAGATAAAGAATGCCAGAGTTGTCCAATACTATTGTCATACCTGCCTTCTCACTCACTAGACTAAATACCAGAAACATGTACAAATCCACACCAGGTACTGGCAGCCGTGAAAAATAACAATGACTGACTAATCCTAGTAGTCTAAACACAATGCATGTTACACAAAATCTATATAGCTAATTGTCACCCATCAGACAACAAGTCATCGTATCAACAATCATCTCTCATAATATAGCTGTAGGTATAAGATAATAAAATACATCTACACATTGAGTACAACTTCATGGATATTGCCTTTATGGCATCATAACATATCAATTACAAAACAAGGCATAGTAAAATGTATGACCCTTAAAGATTACCAGACTATCATATTCCATAGGTCTCTGATACATGCACGCCAGGCCTGCCCACAGTGCACCTGATTACAGTGTACCTGCCTACAGTATTCCTGCCTATAGTGTGCCTGCCCACAGCGCAAATGCCTACAGCATGCCTGTGCACAGTGCACCTGTCTACCACGTGCCTGCCTACAGCATACCTGCCCACAGTATGCCTGCCTGCAGTGTACCTGCCCACAGCATGCCTGCCTACAGTATGCCTTTATGGCATCATGATACATTAATACAAAGCATGACATAGCATAATACAGCATAACTATGCATTGTAAAGCATTACATAACCTCTACAATTTCATAACATGTCATAGCATTAACAAGCCTCGCAAGAAATCTCACAATCTTTACAAATTTACAAAATCCTCATATTGATATCCGAATAGAACTGGGGGCGCGAGTCAGAGCCTCTCATGTTCGGTTCGCATCAACCAAAACATCTTACTAAACATGAACCGGAAATCTAACCCTAGCTAATGGTGGACTATTAGCAGATGATTTTGAAGCAAAGACATATGCTTCTGCCTAACTGCCTTACGCGCACCCCAACTATTTGCAAAAGTCACCCATGCCATTTTGGTATTGTCACGTAATGACAATACTTCCACAAACCTAACAGGCACAACCTAATCAAACACTCGTCTGAGTGTGCGCCAACTAGCACTCAGTGGCACATTACGCACCCAAACTGTGCAGTCACTAGGTTTTTGACTTTCGTATAAGTCCCTACTGCTCCTTCTAATGTCATTCGGTACTTGCCGCGAAATACGTCTACGATGTACCTTGTGATCATTTCTCTTGGGACTTTGGTGATGTTGAGCCTCTGCTCCAGCCACAACCATGGCACTATGCACCCCGCGTACATTGCCGACGATCAAATCGGCAATTGGGTTCTCCAGGACAAACGCGTAGACTCTACCTGTTATGAACGGAGTGTCCACATTAATGCATGCCTGGGGTAAGTCTCAACTTTGCCCCGAACGTGGTGCACTTTACAGTTTTGCCTGTAAGGCAGGAGTCGTCGATACACGATCGATGCACCCCAATTGTGGTACACCCAGTGTCCCTCAACACGGAGACTGGTTTCTTCTCCACCATACCTTTGTGGAGATCCACCTTGCCAGTCTCATGGACTGCCGACAGACATGGTGCCGCATGCCCACATCGCAGCACTAACCTCTCATTTGCATTGAACAGAGGGCAGCACACCGCACAGTCTTCGCTGTTCATTGTGTCTAACACAACCGCGGAATTCGCGTGTTCGATTGGGGTAGTGCAGCTATCAGCACCATGACCCCTGCCACCGCAATTGGTACACACGCACTCTTTCATCTTTTCCTCATCACGTGAATTCTTACCAGAACGTTTTGATGACGACAACCGCGCATCAGAATCTGACGAACGACTCTCTGAGGAACCACTCCTCTGCTTGTGATGTTTGGTTTTATACCAAAACCGGTCATCGTCCCGAGTGTCATCAAAATGTACCTGTTTACGCGTTTGGTATTCCGTTCTGGTTCATCGCTATCATATTGTCGGTTTTGCTACCTCGGCCGACTGTTCCTATGAGAACGAAAATTCCCATAGCTACCTCTACGTGGTTGATAGGGGCTGGAAGGCTTCTCATCTTTCTGCTCTTTGCCCCTGTCTGACTGACTTTGCCCAGGATGGCGCTGAACTTTGCCAACACTGGCAACTATGTCATCTGACAGACCAGACTTCTGAATAGGTTTGCCCGGATGAGCCAGGACATAATGGTGCCCCAGCTGGGCCATGGACTCATTGTCCTTTGGTTGACGTTCCTGGAAAAACGCCACCAACTCACTGGAACACGAGGGCAAAACTTTGTCCCGTAGCACCAAGTCTAGCAAGCCATTAAAGTCCTTTGTTATCCCCTCCATTTCGATCCATCTATTTAGCAGAAGTTTGATCTTCGAGATAAAATCCCCGAAGTCTTGGTCTGACCTAGGCATCGCGTTTTTAAAACGCGTCCGGTAGCCCTCATCAGTTAGACGGAACCTCCGGAGCAATCTCTTCTTTACTTTATCATAATGGGCCCTTTCCCCTACAGAGAGGCTATAAAAAGTCTCCATCGCGGGCCCCACTAGCAGTGTCGATAAAAGAGATGGCCACTGATCCCTATCAGCCTTATAGGCCACACATTCGGCCTTAAATCTTTCAAGGAAGAAATCTAAACTATCAATTTTATCATTGAAATTTGGTAGACGCAGCCTAAAAGGACGATGAGCCCCACCAGAAGTTGAGTTCTGACCACTCGCACCCACTTCTAACTTCTTCAATTGTATTTCCTTCTCCATCATTTTCTCTCCCAGAGCTATTCTCATTCTCTCCTTCTCTAATTCTACTTGTATCTCTCTCTCCTTCCTCTTTTCTTCAAATTCTCTATCTTCTCTCATCTTCTTTTCTTGTAATTCTATATCTTCTCTCATCTTCCTTTCTTTTAACTCGAATTCTCTCTGTTTCCACTCACTTTCTTCTTTCATCTTCCTTTCTTGTAACTCCTTATCTTCTTTCATCTTCCTTTCTTGTAACTCGAATTCTTTTCATTTTAGCCCTAGCTCTTCAGCTCGAGCATCTCTTAGAGCATTCTGTTTTTCAATTCTCTCCTTTTCTTCCTTTGCTTCCTTCTCTTTCTTTTCCTTTTCTTCCTTCTCCTTTTCTTCCTTTGCTTCCTTCTCTTTTTTTTTCCTTCTCCAGAGCTTTCTGATTATCAGCTGAATGGAATTCTTCCTTGGCATATTCCAATAATTCTTTTCCTGTGTACCCGGCCTCCTTGCCTATCCGCATGAAAGTATCAATGTCCATGATGTACACTCGTAGTTTCCCAATATAGAATACTAATATCTCTTGCTACAGATTGTCTATGCAATTACTTAATCGTATGTACTGTAAACTCTTCACTTATATCAATAGATAACTCTCTGGTTACAATGATGTAGTAATGATAATAAATATAGATATCAATTCTCAATAACTATATATATATATATATATATATATATATATATATATATATATATATATATATATATATATATATATATATATATATATATATATGCATGTATATAACACCTCACCTCTCACTGTATATACATCATCAACCTTAATCTCTTATAGTAAATAGTTTACTTTGCCACTTGGCTAAAGTCTCAACACTGTGAAAATTTGGTCTTCCTGACCACTTAGTCTCTGAGATATACTCACACAAACTTACAATAGTCGACAGTTGTATAATTACAACTTCCTGATATTTTGATATTTATATATAAACTTACAATAGTCGATAGTTTTATAATAACAACTTCCTGATACCTTAATATTTGTATATAAACTTATAATAGTCGATAGTTGTATAATAACAACTTCTTGATACTTTGACACCAATATATAAACTTAATTCAAAATAGGTATTACTCAAAATCCGTTACTGTCACCCTCACTGGTGCTATAATCAAATAGCACTTCACTTATTACTGAACTCTATAATCTCTGTTAAGCAAGCACTACCTATGGCAAAAATGAACACTACACAGATGAAAGGAACACACACATCACATTACGAAAACACTATTCCAGTCACGAGGAACCAGATGAAAGACTACGAAAATAAGAGGTAGATTAATATCTACACTGTGTGACTGAGCATGAACGAAAACAAGGGATACCTGTAAACGTATTTACAAGATAGTAAGATGGGACAAGAGAAAACACCATTTAAACAGAATGCAAGAATTACTAAATGTACACGACACTATAAATACACACACCACAAATACAGCTAACACCAACAGGACTTGGAATGTTAAGCAGGGCAGTCGCAGGAAATCCGTCTGCCAGACTCCGCCACAAAACAAACATAGCCACACCCTAAAAGAATCGGTCTAATCCACTCTTTTCCTACGAGAGGCCAAAAATGGATTAAACTACCCACCCTTCCTCCCTTGAACTCACGAATACACTGTAACACCAAAGACTCCACGAAAACAACACTCAACAATGAGGTGCTAGAAGCTAACTCTTGCACCAAGCACTATCTTCACTTCAGTGAAAATAAACTAAGTAAACAAACCATAGAATTATACTATAATGTATCAAAATATATAATACAGATAATTCCAACTACAAGGAACACAGAGCAAGATCAAATTTAACTAACAGTCAATATAATATACACTACATCATACTTGTACAATAAAGAAATGTCAAAACATCAGGAAAGAAACAATAACAGACCGAGAAGCAAATAAAGCAACAGCACTCCACTATAACGGGGAATCAGGGTTCGATTCCGTATAGGGAGCATGATAATCGGCTACCACATCCAAGGAAGGCAGCAGGCATGCAACTTACCCACTCCCGGCACGGGGAGGTAGTGACGAAAAATAACAATACGGGACTCTTTCGAGGCCCCGTAATTGGAATGAGTACACTTTATACCATTTAACGAGGATCTATTGGAGGGCAAGTCTGGTGCCAGCAGCCGCGGTAATTCCAGCTCCAATAGCGTATATTAAAGTTGTTGCAGTTAAAAAGCTCGTAGTTGGATCTCAGGCGCAGGCGGGCGGTCCGGCTCACGCCGGTTCACTGCCCGTTGTCTCCTGCCCTACCGTCTGCCGGCTCTCTCCCGCGGGTGCTCTTCGCTAAAAAAAAAATTAGAGTGTTCAAAGCAGGCCTCGGCTGCCTGAATAATGGTGCAAGGAATAATGGAATAGGACCTCGGTTCTATTTTGTTGGTTTTCGGAACTGGAGGTAATGATTAACAGGGACAAACGGGGGCATTCGTATTGCGGCGTTAGAGGTGAAATTCTTGGATCGCCGCAAGACGAGCTACTGCGAAAGCATTTGTCAAGAATGTTTTCATTAATATCCCTCAGGCGATCTTTGTCCTCTCGAGGCTGTGTGTGGTCCCGGTTGTCGGGTCTTCCCAGTTTAGTAGAGGCAGTGCAAGGTGCTGTGCCTGTACCAGATTTGCTCTTCTCCTCGGACCTCCGGGTCCCGAGTCATTTGGCTGGATTGACGTCTCGAAGGCGTGGCGGTTTTATAGCGGCAGAAGTACACAAGAGGGCAAGTTCGGGCACAGTGGGCTGATCACCCGCTTGCTAGCCATTCTGATTACGGAAACAACAATTAATTTTTGTTGTACCTATAAACGCCACTAGGCGTAATGTAACAACAATTAATTTCTTGTTGCCCTAAGACGCCACTAGGCGTACTGACCAGGACTGCTTTGTCGGTCAGTGGCTAAGGATGGAAGAAGAAGAAGACTCCACTATTTAACAAGTCAAAGTAACTGATAGATAGAATCAATAAGAAAGACAGACAATAGAAAATTATATTCTCAGAAAAATAAGAAAATATCAATATAATACATAATACATAAACATACAAACAATAACTTATCTGAAGCTCCAACGGCGCTTGAGAACGGAGAATCCTCAGCACTGACGACGATGATGGTCACAGAACAAACGAAACTCCACACTATGTATAATTCCAACAGAATATAAGTCCAGGAATCGCTACACTGTCAAATCTCAGTGTCACGGTATACTACTCTTGTATGTGATGACCGCACTGTACACAATATAAACAAAACTGTCCACCTCTTCCAAGTTCAGATACACAGCCACTAACAACAGTCTCCGGTAAGTCGGCAGGGCACAAAGCACATGAATTCACCCCTGGTTGGGCACTTCTGGGTTGACAGGCACGTCACTGGCGTCGGCATAGGAAAGACACGTCAGAGCTTTTCACCACTGGGTGGGCATATCTGAGAAGCAATGACAGAACCAGCAGCTCATCATGATGACTTGGGGGTATCAACAACCTCTAACAGCCTCCTATCGACTATAAACTCCTAACAACCATCACATTCCACCCTATTACCGAGGTTGACCGAGCTATCTCCCATCTGGCACACGGACATGCCGCCTGGGCCCCTAGCTAAATAGTACCAACCCCCAAGCTCCGCTGCTCCTCCAGGATCGCTGTCGCCAACAACCAAAAGAACTCAGAGATATGTCAAACTGACCCGTCTGACGCACCCTGTAACAACAGCCTAATACTTTACCAATCGTACTTAACCCTGCCAAGAAACCATAACAAACAACTTGAAACTCAAGTACACCTTATTCCACCGTCGAAAGACTGAAAACATGCAGGAAAATAACCATAACACTGCGATGCTGAAAGTAGGTCAGCGCTTCAAAACGGGGTCAGGTCACGCGACCGTAAACAAGACACTAACAGATCGACAAACACACTAACCTTTCACTGGACACTGAAACAGAAAACAACTCACTCCCGTGAGTTAACAGCAATATGAAGGCGCCAACACAGTGGCGTTACCAACCTTCTAACACTCTGTGTGTACAATAAATCATGGCCTATTTACAGCCAACACCGGCTCTAAGGCCTTATTCACAAATAGTATCGAATTAATACTGCCAGCAAGCTGGGAATAATATCATTACAATACAAACCTCACGGCCATAAGAACGGACGTGCCCGCAGTTGTCAGAACAAGTAATCTATGGATGCTGTTGGATCTAACCCTATTTGTGCTGTGGATTCAATACATGGCAATCTATATCTTCTGGCTCATTGTCCACAGCTATAACCACAGCACACAATAGCTGACATTAAATAACAATATCACCATCAACAGGTAAATTCCCTCTTTAATGAATACTACACACAGAGAAGTCGTACATGGCTGACAATACATGTGAAATGCAATAAACAATGCAATGAAACTGCAAACTTACTTGCGAAAATACCAATCCAACATAATAGCCTAGAATGGTCATCAACATAATCTAATCAGCGACTACTCCATGACTATCGCTCACAGGCGAAATGCACTACTGACACAACGCAATACATAATTGCAATAATCTTATCGTAAATAATATCCAGGAGAAAAATCACTAGAACCTTCAACCACAATCTAGTAACAAAGCAGATACTCCTGATCACATGAAAAATTCGGCAAGTAGTATGAACCCCATAGGCATTCACATATCCCCCAGCACAGCTGCTGTCAGAGGGAAGAACGTCCTCACAGGACGGCTGACATCTCGTAGACTGATTTGCGCCAAAAGTTTCATACCCACTTCCGATGGCCGACCTCGCCAAACGGATTTTTAAGATGAGAATCAGTGTTGTCACTCCACAGCGTGACCAATGTAAAATTTAGGCGAAGGGCTATCCTGTGACCGTCTGTATGACTCTTCTGGAGAACTTTCATCTGATGTACCCTCATCTATGTCCTCTGGAACCACTACATAATGGGTCTTCCTTTTATTTTGTTCCTGCGATGGTATGTCTATAGATTTCTGCGTTTGTAACCTTAGATGTTGTACATGCGCCTTGATGGTTTTATTTTGATCTTGTTTCCATATTTTGTATGTTGTTTCTGAAAGGCGTCGTAACACCTGCCAATTCGGAATCCAGTTCTGGTCTAGTTTTCCACTCCTAACGTGTTTCCTATAGAACACTATGTCTCCTGGCTTGAATTCTTGTGCAACTGCATTTTTATTCGCATTCCTTTGCCTTCTTTCAAAATCTTTCTTGATGTTCCTTTGTGCTAAGGTGTGTGCTCGGTGCTTTTCCCGGATTAGTATTTCCATGTCATTTAGCGTAAATGCGTCATGATGTTTCGTGATAAAGTCTTGAAATATTCTTTTGTTTTCTTGTTCTGTCCGTATCTGTGTCTTAATCTCCTTCATCCTATCCTTCATGTTGTCCTGTTGTGTAATTCGTCCCTGCATTCTATCTCTTTGTTGACTGCTTCCAGTCTCATATAGCTTCCTATTCATAGGTCTCTTCAAAGCAAAGTTGTCGACTCCTTCCTTGAACCGATTCTATCCTATTTACTCGATCGGATGTGTAGTACGGTCTGTGACAATTGTTTTTCCATCTGGTATCTCTTTCCCTATATTCTATGCGATTGTTGTTTCTATGGCTCCATCTTCTTTCCCACCACATACGTTCCTGTTCTCTACACACTAGACAATTACTGGTATTCATATAATCCCGTTCTAACTGTTGGCTACCCCTCCTAGTGTATGTTTTCCTATCTCGGATACCACTATGTCTATCTTTCCTTTCGTTGTAGTTATCCTGTCCTTGTCTGCTGCTTTCAGTGTGACATGTGTTGTACTCTCCCCACGATGAATCCTCTTGGTATCGTGACATGCTTTGCTACTGTGTTGAGTAGCATAACTGGAAATTGAGACCTGTTTCCTATCACTACTATCCCCACCGTCATGTTTATGCACGGTTCATCAGCTATGTCTGCATCCTGGAATTCCTTTGTTCTGACCGTCTGTCCAATTTTATAATATGGTGACCTCTTATTTTTCCTGTGACTATGTTCACCGTATTCGGACGTAAAGTAATCGGCTTCTGTAATCTTATCACTGATGCGATATGCATATCATCCTGCATATCAATGTATTCTTCCTGAATTCTTAGCTTCTGTATGTCAAAGTACAATCTTACGCTGTATTTCTTCATAAAATCTCTGCCTAATATGCCATTCCGTGACATACCTTTCACTATAACAAAAGTTTGCATAAACGACTTCGTTCCAATGCTAAACCGTAACATTGTCATTCCCATCACCTTTAACCTTTCACCTGACACTGACGTGAGTTGCATGCGTGTTGTTTCCAATTTGGGTGCTGACGTAGCTATTTATACAACCCAAATTTTAACAAGCTAACACTAGCGCCTGAGTCCAATAGACTTCTGATTTTTCTGTCCCCTATTGTTATCAAACAAGAACTCGGATCTATATGGTACATTTCGTTCACTGTTGATATATCTCCATTCTGTTTCCTTATCCTTGCTTTCCTTCCCATAGGTACCTGCTTATTATTCTGAGACCTATTATTTATCCTACTCATGTCAGTCTCTCTCTCATGTGAGTAGGTCTGCCTTTTCCCTGATTACTGTATCTACAGTACCGAGGCGTCTCGAAAGCCCTCGTGTGGCGCGTGCATGGCACACGGACCATGACAACTAGCCAAATGTGCAGACCCACTGTTTCGACACATGCGTGGCGGTCTCCATGCACATGTGCTAGCTCTGTGTCCCCGCTGATGGCAGTTGTAACATTCAATGTCCTGCAACAGTCTGCTACCTGTTTGTTGTCTTTTTCCACCATTGTTTCTACGACCTATGTTATCTATTTCTATTGGTTCCTCCTCTTCAGTCTTTGCCTGTTCTACTCTCAACTCAAACCTTCTCCTTATGTTTTCTTCTGCAATGGCAGAAGCCATAGTGGCTTTTAACGTCTTATGATCTTTCCTTATTAAGTGGAGTTTTATGGCATCACTATATAATCCGTCTACGAAGATACCGATCAATTGGCTATCTATTCCTTGTCTGTGTATCGTTTCAGCTGGGAATACATCTTCAATGATGTTAAGCATTCTATCAGTATACATCTGTATTGTTTCCTCTTTGCTTTATTTTATCTTCCTAGGTTCTTGCCATCCTAGGTGTACATCTTGTAATTATCCATATCTCTTCACCAAGTCCTGTTTGAAATCTTGCCATGGTTCCTCTGGCACTGTGTCTAACCTTCTTCTAATGACTTCTTTGATCCTTAGCCGCCGACCGTCAAAGCAGTCAGTGGCCATCACGCCTAGTGGCGTCTTGAAGGGCAACAACAAATTGATTCCACTTTGCTCGGTCGGCGGCCATCCTTCGTACAGTGCCCCAACTCTGGTTCATTCTTTGCATCTCAGCCTCCACAGTCCTCCACCAGGTTGTTTTTGGTCGGCCTCTCTTTCGTTTTCCTTCAGGTGTCCAAAGCATAGCTGTTCTTGTGATGGCATCGGGCTCTCTTCTGAGGACATGGCCAACCCAGCTCCAGCGTCTGCCAGCTATGATGGTGTGCATGTCCTATTGCTTGCTCCGAGTAAGCAGATCTTGGTTGGTGATGGTATTCGGCCAAAAGATTCAGTGAATTTTTCTTAGGCATGTTGTGTGAAAAGAGGTCAATTTCGACATTTCCTTCTCTGTAACTCTCCAGCATTCTGCACCATAGAGAAGCACAGAAAGCACACAGCTCTGATATAATCTTAATTTTGTGCTTGTGCTGTATTGAGAGGACTTCCAGATGTTGTTTAGGCTAAAAAAGGCTGTTCTTGCCTTATTCATTCTGATGTTGATGTCTTTGCCTGTCCCGCTGTCTGGTGTTACTATACATCCTAGGTATGTGAAGGTGTCTGTCTGTACCAGTTGCTGATTCCTTACTGATATGGGCTCAGGGTTGCTAACATTGAGCGCCATGACCTCTGACTTCTTTAAATTGATGTTCAAGCCCACCTGCTGGCTAAACTTATTAAGTCTATCCGTTTTTTCCTGGATGTGTTGATGTGAATGTGCTAGTAGTGCAATGTCATCTGCATATTCCAGATCTTCCAATGTAGAAAATGTAGTCCATCTTATTCCTCTTGGACTGCCCTCTGTTGTCTGGCGCATCACCCAGTCTATGACTGTTAAAAATAGAGTGGTTGATAAGGGGCATCCCTGTCGTACTCCTGTCTTCACCTCAAAAGTTAGGTTGCTCTGCCCTACACGTAAAGTTGGCATAGAGGCTTTTTATGATTGACACTATGCAGCTTGGAATTCCATAAGCCCTCAGTATTTTCCATAAACTGTCCCTATGTATGCTGTCAAAAGCCTTTTCAAAATCAACGAAGTTAATGTACAGCTATCTTTGCCATTCTGAGCACTGCTCTATAATGTTCCTGAGAGTGAATATATGATCTACACATCTTCTGTTCTTTCTAAATCCTGCTTGTTCTTTCCTCAGTTTGTGGTCTACTGCTTTTGAAATTCTCTGTATAATTATCCTGCCTAGTATTTTGCTGGGAACTGAGAGAAGAGTGATTCCTCTCCAATTATTGCAGTCTGCAAGATCTCCCTTCTTGGGCAATTTGACAATTATTCCTTTGTTCCACTCTGATGGTGTTGTCCCCGTTTTCCACACTTGTGCAAATAGTGGTTCTAATAGTTCTGCTGCTAGCTCAGGGTCTGTATCAAATAGCTCTGCATTTAAGTTATCATGGCCAGGAGCTTTTCCGTTCTTTAACCATTTGATTGCTGTGATGATTTCTTCTTTTCGTGGAATGTCTGTATTTACATCTCGATCATTTTCAGCCTCAGGAACATTCAATTGTGTCTCTGGTGGTTCCCTGTTCAGAATTTCTCTGAAGTGCTCTGCCCATCTTGTTTCCTGTCCCTCTGCTGTCGTGATGAGATTTCCTTGCTTATCTCTTACTAATGTAATATTGTTTGCACCTCGTTTTCCGCTGATGAATTTAGTTATTTTGTATACTGTGCTTTGTTCATTTCTCAGTGCTGCCACTTCTGCCTGTCTTGCAAGATCGTCTAGGAAATTCCTTTTGTTGGCTCGGGTTTGGCGTTTAACTTCCTTGTCCAGCTGACTGTACTGTTCGCTATATAGTTGCTTTAACCTGGGGGACTTCGCTTCTGTTTTCTTTCTCAGTATTATGGTGTTTAATGTTTCTGGTGTTATCCAGTCTTGCTTCTTCCTTTCCTGGAATCCCAAGCATGATTTACTGCTTTCCTTATATATTGTTGAAATGGTGTTGAATTTCTGGTCTATATCATCAGTCAATGTCTTTTCCTGACTTTTGGCAAATTGATATAGTTTCTTTATGTCAGCCGCAAAAGCTTTTCTGGTAAGGGGGTCCTTCAATTTGCTGTCAAACCTTTTCTGTGTAGTTACAATTGGTCCAGCCCTTCTTAGTTTCACTTTCAATTTTGCTACTACTAAATGGTGATCACTTCCCATATCTGCACCTCTTCTTACCTTCACATCTTGTAATGCACGTCTCCATCTACCGTTAATCATGATGTCGTCTATCTGGTTTCTGTCCCGACCATTTGGTGATTCCCATGTTAATTTGTGAATTTCTTTATGTGGGAAAAGTGTTCCTCCAATGAACAGGTTGTTAATACTACAGAAACTTATTAATTTATCCCCATTTTCGTTTGCTGTTCCGCTGCCGCATTTCCCCATTACTCTTTCATTATATGTATTGTGTGTACCAACTTTCGCATTGAGGTCTCCCATTACTATAATAAGATCATATCTAGGTGTGTCTTCCATTTCTTTCTGCAGTTGTTGATAGAATTCATCCTTGACCTCTTCATTGCTGTCATTCGTTGGTGCGTAGCATTGTATTATTGTAGTATTGGTGAATTTACCTCTCAATCTTAACAGTCTGTTGTTGATGGATTTCCATTCCAGTAATGTCCTTTCTATTCCTTTCTGTAAAATAATGGCTACGCCTTCGTTGTGCTGTCCATCCTCTCTTCCAGAGTAAAGTACTGTTTCTCCTGTTGCTGTTTTAACTTTTCCTGCCCCTGTCCATCTGCTCTCGTTTATCCCTAGAATGTGTAACCTATAGTTTCTCATTTCTGCCGTGACCTGTTTTAGTTTACCTGTCTCATTCATTGTCCTGACATTCCAAAATCCTATTCTTGTATCATGTTTTGCGGTCAGGACGTCCATTCTCATGTCAGTGGCTTCCTTTAGGCTTTCACCACTGACAGTCATACGAGCCTCAGACTCCGGATGTCCGTCCCACAGCAAAGTTTATTTATTTGTTATCGTTTCCGTAATTTCAATTTTTTTTTACATAGACAGGGGTGTCAGCCCTATGCTAAAACCTCCAACCTGGAGGACCAGGGTGTCTGCTTTCGTCTGACCCCTGCCCACGCAAACCTGTCCAGCTTGGTAGAACCTTCCAGGAGTAAAACTCTCGCTGGCATAGCTCTGGGGGTAATCAGGGTACGCAAGCCGCCATACCTCGACAAGGTATTGACACCGGTGATGGCAGTCTTCTAATGAAATCAGTCACTAAATGTGTGCTAGTAAGAAAAACTAACAATCTCTTTTCATTGTCTGAGGCCTGAACCGATAAAGAATATCTCTCTAATTTTAAGAGCCAGACCTTACATTCAGTAGATTTATCTGAAAACGTGTCAACATTACCATTAACATTGGTAAGTTTGCTATTTTTGTCTAGCTTACCTAATGTCTCAAATACCTGGCGTAACACGCCTACTACTGTTTCTGTCCCCTTGTTCCATCTTGGCCCTGAAATCCAAAAAAAGTTATATATAGGGACTTCTTGGGGCTCTTAAAAAAAAATGCTTTGGTTAATTATGTTGACGTTGTAACAAAACAATTGCTATTCACAGCAAATCCCTATAACAGAAATATCAAGGAAATTATGATACATGCATAAGTTCAAAGTTGTACACAAACAATAATTCTACCTAACTCTAACTAATTAACTACTCTGTATCCAGACGTTGGTTCCTGGTGAAAGCGTCTTTTCTGGACTGTTGACGTGAGTGTGCACACTGTTTTTGTTTCATTCTTTCTTCCCTGTTGTTTTCTGTGTTATGAGCGGCGGTTGTTGATACTTGTACTACACTGTTCATAGAAAATCACTCTGGTGTGATGTTGTTTGACCCGTTCCCCGATTGTGGAATTAAGTTGTAAAGAAAATGTCTCTTCGTGTATATTTTCATCACCGTTGACCTGAGTTCCTGCTTCGTTGATCTTGATGTTGTCTTTTCAATCGCTGGCGTTTTGATAAGTACACTGTTTTGTAACATTCACACAAGTGGTCACTGGCACCATAACAAACTTGATGTGATAGTTTCAACCCAGGTTATGTGCTTGTGTAGTTATTTGTTACAACCTGACACTACTATATATACATTCTTGTATAATGATGATCGTTAATGTTCCTGTCTTATGTACGCTGGTTGTAATTGTATGCGCCGTACCTTTGTGGCCTACCTTGCTCCTGTGACTGCTGAATGAGATTAAATTATCTGACAACTACAATGCCTGGAATGACTTGATGACTCAGAGCTGACAACAAAAGTTCTTTATTTGTTGTCAAGGAACATATTCACAAAATGGCTATCTCCGAGCCTGATTATCAATAAATATTAATGTGATGGGGCCGAAAAGGAGACGCCCGCTCCCTTCCTGATTGTGGGCAGATTTATCGCCCATGTATTTTAGAAGTGCGCGAAGCATGCTGAGATGTAAAAAGTCTTGATGAAAAGGCCATAATAATGCCTTAAAATTAAGTTGTGGTGTAGAATTGTGTTTTTGCTCTAGAAATAGTTGTGTATATCTGTGTTTTCATGCCTTCTAAAGCAAATAATCGCGAGTGTTGTTTATGCGGCCATATCAATACGCCTAGCGCGCAGTAAAGTGAGTGATTCGACCTGGTCTATATAAAGCGTGTGAGGGCCAGCAGCGGCCTATCCTAGTATCAGCCCAGACGAGAGAGAAACGAAATTAGACACCAGAGTGTAGGCTAAATGCCTTGAGCACAATTAGCAATCGGGCACATGCTGGGTGTTTTTGTTTTGTTTGTTTAGTGTTTGGTTTGTTTAATGTTTGCTTCAGTGTGCTCTTAGTCACTGAATGGGTTGTAAAAATAAATGCAGCCCCTGCCTCTAGAATCAAGAGTTTTATTGTTGAATCGGGTCGGTGCGAGTGTGAAAAGAGAGTGATCATACATCACAATACTATCATCATCACCATCTCGCCCACCCTATCACAATTGGCGTCGTCGGCAGGATAAGGCAGACAGTGACACTGAGCAAACAGCAAACGAGCAAATATAATAGTGTAAACACCCAGCAGTGCGGTCTGGCAGCAAGATGGCCGCGAGGAGCACACGCGCTACGAGCAGAGGGGAGCACGAGGATGTAGATCCAACACAAGTGGTCGGTGCATCAGTGGTGCAAACTGAGGGATCAGTAGCAGGTCCACTGCCCCAGGCAGGGCACGGACAGTACATGTTGGTGTCAACCCACAAGAAAGTGAGAACTTTTGGAGAACGCACAGGGCCAAACGCGGAGGACTATGCAAGGGAGGTTAGAGCTGCGTGGAGGTCCGGCTACATGAGTAAGGAGGATCAAACCGATGTGATACTCGACAGTGTGACCCCAGTTGTCCGCAGGGAGCTGCAGATACAAGTAAGAGACAATGACCCGGATACAATGCTTCAGGCCATACTCAGGGTGTATGGAGAATCGAGGAGCACTCAAGAACTAATGGCGCTATTGTATTCAGCGTACCAAGGGCCACGGGAATCGGTGCGTGAGTCTGCCCATAGGCTGCATGAGATATTTGAGCAGGCAACAGGGGCGCAGGAGAAAGCCAATGGTGTCAAGCTTGACGAAACAGTGCTAAGGGACCAGTTTGTTGCCAGTCTAAGGGACGACTTGACGCGGAGAATGATGGAGGACAGGGTCCGGCACGAGCCTGCAGTATCATTTGTGTCCATAAGAGATGATGCTCTGAGATGGACTGGGAGTGGTCAAACAGCAAGAGCTGGGATAGCCACAGTCACAGCATCCGACGAAGAAATTGCACCCAGGTCACATGAAGGAAATGCCGAAGTGGAGCAACTCAGAGCAGAGGTCGCACAGCTGAAGCGCCAGATGGCTGAAATGCAAGATAGGCATAGAAGGCCGGCGAGGGCCATCCGATGCTTTCGGTGCAAAAATTTAGGGCACGTCCAGAGGGAATGCCCACAACAGGCACTAAACTAGACCCCTCTGTGGCTGGGAGTCAGGCTGTGGAAGGGGAGCTTTGTGACTCAAATAGAAAGAGTACAGGTAGAGGAGGCAGACAATTACAGGTTGGCATGAGGAAGAATGTAAATGGAAGGAAAGGGCCTGTTTCTCCAAATAATAGGGAGACTGAGATGTTGGTGCGGCAAGTGGGGGTCATTAACAGGAGGACCATCTCTAGACGCCATGGGGACAGTCGCAGGTACAGAAGTAGAAAGAAACGTCATTTATGGAATGGCAGCCAGAGAATCAGGTGCTATAACTGCGCTGATTTTGGGAATCATATAGCTGCCAGGTGTCCATGTGGTCCTCTACCTAAAAGATGTTTCCAATGCAAGTCAGCACAACATTTAGTAGCGAGCTGTCCGTTTAGTAGCTCTGCGGCTAGAGCATCACACAAAGTGGAGCGCAGGCAGAAGGATCGCCACTCAGAAGGAAGGTTAGAGATTCAACCATCACAGGAAATGTCGACCAGCAGCGGACCAAATCCCCAGGAGCTTGAAGAAAGAAACTTGAAGGGAGGGCACCAAGAAAACCGGATCAATATGGTAGGAGGTCGGCCTGAAGGAGTAGTGCTGATGGAAGGGAAAGAGGTAAATTGTGTGTTTGACACAGTTTCACAGGTGTCTACCATCACAGAGCAATGTTTCAGGGAGATGTTTGGAGGGCTCCCCTTGGATGAGGGTAGATGGGTGCGCCTGACAGCAGCAAATGGTGCCACCATTCCATATATTGGTCACTTAGTGGTGGACATACAAGTTGGGTGCACAGTAGTGAAAAACTGTGGGGTTTATGTTGTCAAGGAAGTATAAGGACCTAGAAACCAGAAGAAAACACCAGGGATCATAGGTACTAATGTCCTTGTGGAAATCCCAAACATACAGAACATACTAAGATGGGACCCTCCAAGGGATCAGGGGATGACGCAGAAATCAGATTCTATAAAAGTATGGGTAGCTGGGAGAAAGCAAACCCACATACCTGCTCGATCGATCAGGGCCATAACAGTCAAATGCAGGAGAGGAGGCCAGTCAGAAAGAACTTTTCTCTTTCAGCCTAACAGAGACTTAGAACACAGAGGGCTGATTATGAGTCATACATTGACTGTTCTTAGAAGTGGGTCCTGTGATATTCAGGCCATAAATTTGGGAGATGAGGACTTGTTTTTAGCTCCCGGGACACAAGTAGGAATACTGACAGAAGCTGGGGTGGACTATAGCACATATTTCAGAGTTGTAGGAGCTCAAGAGGTAGAAAAGTCAGCAAGTCCACCATACACGAATCCAGAGCAAGAGATGTGCCCAATTGACCTGACCGGGTTTGAGGGCAGTGAGACTGAAGAGCAGGAAGTAAAAGCATTGTTGAGACGCTATGTCGATCTTTTTTGCCACAGATGAGACAGATGTAGGGTACACGGACAGGGTAAAGCACACCATCCCATTAACAGATGACACCCCAGTTAAGCAGCCTTACAGGAGAATACCTCCTGCTTTCTATAAAGAGGTACAGGATCACCTACAAGGATTGCTTGACAAACAAATAATCAAGGAGAGTTGCAGTCCTTGGGCCTCCCCAATAGTTTTGGTCCGGAAGAAAGATGGTCGGCTTAGACTCTGCGTAGACTTCAGGGCACTCAACAGCAAGACGAAGAGGGATGCATACCCTCTACTCCGAGTAGATGAGTACCTGGATGCGTTAGGAGGAGCAAAGATATTCTCATCGCTTGATCTGGCAAGTGGTTACTATCAAGTAGCAATGGATGAGAAAGACCAAGAGAAAACCGCCTTCACTACCCCTTTTGGACTTTATGAATACACCAGGATGCCTATGGGCTTAGCCAACTCGGCCAGCACCTTTCAACGATTAATGCAGAGCAGTATGCATGATTTAGTGTTCCAGCTGATACTAGTATACCTTGATGACATTTTGGTGTACTCTGCTGACTTCACTAACCATTTGAGCCGACTGGAGAAAGTATTCTCTAAGCTACGCCAGCTAGGGCTGAAGTTGAATGGAGGAAAGTGTAAGCTGTTTAGGACGACGATTGAATTCTTGGGGCATACTATATCAGCAGACGGAATAGGAGCTATGGAAGACAAGGTGAAGGCTGTTCAAGAGGCCCCTGTACCACGTTCCCAGACTGAGTTACGGTCATTCCTGGGATTGGCCAGTTACTACCGCAGATTTGTGCCAGGCTTTGCAAAGATAGCCAAACCGCTACATGATTTAGTAGCTGCGCTCAATCAAGGCATGCAGACTAAAAGACGAAGTAAGTCACTCTACGATTATAAATCAACCATATCGATTGGAGGCCGACCTCTGTGTAATCTACGTTTTGCTGATGATATTGATCTGATAGCTGGAACAGAATCAGAACTTCAAGACCTTACCTCTAGACTGGAGAAAGTAACAAGAACATATGGGATGGAAATTAATATAGAAAAAAGCAAGATATTGGTGAATAGCCATAAGAAACATGTTCCGACCAACATTACGTTAAATGGGCAAACGTTAGAAGAAGTTAACACCTTTAAATATCTCGGGTCCACTATATGTAGTGATGGAAGATCAAATAAAGAAATCAAGACAAGACTTGAGATGGCCTCAGCTGCCATGACAAGGTTGAATGTGATCTGGAAAAGTAACATCAGTTTTCCTGTGAAGATCAAATTATACAAATCACTTGTATTATCTATTCTCTTGTATGGGTGTGAGGGCTGGACACTCACTGCAGATACGGAGCGAAGGATTCAGGCTTTCGAGCATAAATGTTATAGAAGAATTTTGCGCATTTGCTATAAAGAGCACAAAACAAATGTCTATGTTAGAGAGAAGATAAACACCTATGCAGGCCATCAAGAACCACTTTTGTCAATAGTGAAACGTCGAAAGCTTGCCTGGTTTGGGCATGTAACTCGTCATGACTCCCTTTCGAAAACGATCCTCCAGGGAACAGTCGAAGGTAAACGGAGAAGAGGAAGGCAAAGAAAATCCTGGGCTGATAACATCAAAAAATGGGCAGGACACGGTTTCTCCACACTTGTACGCATTGCTGAGAATAGAGAGCAGTGGAGGACCCTGTCTGCTGATGCTTCCACCATGGCACCCCTACGACCCATGACGGGTTATGGGTTGAGATGAGATGATGATGATGATGAAGTCACCCATAGGAGAGTTGTGGACAGAAGAGTGTGCTGTAGCCTTTGAGACACTGAAAAAGGCACTAACCTCCACACTGCTACTAGGGTTCCCTAACTTCTTGCTACCATTTATCCTGGAGGTAGATGCATCATTTGAAGGATTGGGAGCAATTCTCTCGCAAGTGCAAGATGGAACAAAGAAAGTCTTGGCATATGCAAGTCGCACACTTCGACCCTCTGAAAGAAACTCAAAAAGCAGTATGAGGCTGGAACTGCTAGGTCTTAAGTGGGCCATGACTGAGAAGTTCAGAGGTTACCTGCTAGGATCACAAGTAGAGGTATTTACAGACAATAGGGGTCTGGCCTTCTGGGAGAAAGCTAAACTGGGAGATATAGAGCAGAGATGGATGGCCCAGATGGCGATGTTTAACTACACAATCCGACATCGGGCAGCAAGAGCCAATGGAAATGCAGATTATTTGTCCCGTTTTCCTATTGAAACCGCAGGCGGGGAACTGGAGGATGATGCAGATGTTGCAATAAGTGGCATAACAGCTGAGGTTATCGGAGAGTTTACCCAGATACCATATCTTCTTCTTCTTCGTTCGTCCTGAAAAGGACGGTGGTTGCGGTGTGTCTGTTTGCGCCTAAGCTGTGATATCTGCACCTTTCGGTCGACACATCTGACTTCTGCACGGCATTTTTTAAGGACCGGGTTTGCCTTCCCATTTCGATCCATGCTCGCTCAGCCAGCCTGCACTGCTGCAGACTGTTTTCAGGACCACCACGTGGAGGTGGAGCACGGTCTTGACCAGCTCTGGTTCGCTGGTCCTGACGCAGGCAGTCAAGCTATGAGTCGCTGACTGCATTCACTATTGCTGCATCTTGGGGTCCCAGATACCATATGAGATAGGGTTGATGACAGCAACAAGCCAGAAAGATATCAGTGAAAGGGTACCGGCCGAATCAACCACAGCACCAGCAACCACTCAAGCATTTCCCACCTATTCGCGTGAGGAATTGATAAATCTCCAGGGAGCTGATGATGTGGTAGCGATGGTTAGGAAGATAGTAAAGGATGGCACCAGACCTGCAGGAAAAGATGCTCGAAAGATCCCCTTGGCTGCAAGGAAACTACTTAATCAGAGTAACCGGCTCGAAGTGACAGATGGGTTGTTATACCGGACAGTGAAGGGATCAGATGGATCCAGCATGAAACAACTGGTAATACCTGAGTCCATGAAACCACGGATACTAGACTCTGCTAACAGGGTGGGCCATCAGGGAAGAGAGCGCATGCTGCAGTTGCTGAGAAGTAGGTGATTCTGGGTAGGCATCACAGCTGATGTTGACGTCTTTTGTCGCAGATGCAACCGATGTAACGTCGCCAAGGCACCTCAACTGAAGTTTCATGGGCCATCGGGAAACTTGATTGCCTCCAGACCGCTTGAGGTGGTAGCAATGGATTTCACACTGCTAGAGCGTGATTCCAAAGGGTTTGAGAATGTATTAGTGCTGATAGATGTGTTCAGCAAGTACACCATTGCTATACCAACAAGAGACCAAAAAGCAACAACAGTCACCAAGGCCCTGGTGGAAAAGTGGTTCCAGTATCTCGGAGCTCCTCAGAGGATACACTCTGATCAAGGCCGGAACTTCGAGTCAGCGATAGTCGCAGAGCTGTGCAAGGTATATGGAGTCCACAAGAGCCGCACTACAGCTTACAATCCTAAAGGCAACGGGCAGTGCGAGCGCTTCAACAAGACGTTGCATGATTTGCTGAGACCCATGACAGCCGACCAGAAGCGAAGGTGGTCTGAGCATCTAGCGGAGGTGGTTATGGGCTACAACTCTACCCCCCACTCTTCGACAGGGTACTCACCATACTATCTCCTCTTCGGCAGAGAACCGAGGCTTCCTCTAGACTTCATGATAGGCACGCGCCCAGATGAAGAGCCGGAGACGACTGATGAGTGGCTGCAAGGTCACCTACAGAGGTTGCACATAGCCCACCAAAAAGCTGCAGAGAGAATGCAGAAAATGGCCGCTGACAGGAGGGAGAGAAGTAATCAGCTTCCAGGCCCCACACCATTGCGAGTGGGTGAAAGAGTGCGGAAAAAAGTGCACCACACTGACAGGGCCAAAATACAAGACGTGTGGTCCAACGACGAATTCATTGTATCGTCAATTCCAGAAGCACACGGTGGTCCTTATGTGATAAGGCCAGCAGGCAACGAAGATCTGAAGATGAGGGTTGCGGCGCACGAACTGAGACGAAGTGAGGACAAAGATGATTCTCCGAATCTGGTAGATGCTACACTAGGCCTACCTGAGGCACCAGCTTCGCCAGATGAGACAGACCCTGGGGAGGACGTGCATGGTCTAATGCCCGAACCAGGCTGGTATGCCCTGCAGCCGATAGAGGGTCCTGCCCAGAGACGATCTGAGAGGTTACAACTGAAGCGCCAGAGGGAGTGATGTTGTCGGGACAACAAAATCAGGAGGGAGATATGTGATGGGGCCGAAAAGGGGACGCCCACTCCCTTCCTGATTGTGGGCAGATTTATCGCCCATGTATTTTAGAAGTGCGCGAAGCATGCTGAGATGTAAAAAGTCTTGATGAAAAGGCCATAATAATGCCTTAAAATTAAGTTGTGGTGTAGAATTGTGTTTTTGCTCTAGAAATAACTGTGTATATCTGTGTTTTCATGCCTTCTAAAGCAAATAATCGCGAGTGTTGTTTATGCGGCCATATCAATACGCCTAGTGCGCAGTAAAGTGAGTGATTCGACCTGGTCTATATAAAGCGTGTGAGGGCCAGCAGCGGCCTATCCTAGTATCAGCCCAGACGAGAGAGAAACGAAATTAAACACCAGAGTGTAGGCTAAATGCCTTGAGCACAATTAGCAATCGGGCACATGCTGGGTGTTTTTGTTTTGTTTGTTTAGTGTTTGGTTTGTTTAATGTTTGCTTCAGTGTGCTCTTAGTCACTGAATGGGTTGTAAAAATAAATGCAGCCCCTGCCTCTAGAATCAAGAGTTTTATTGTTGAATCGGGTCGGTGCGAGTGTGAAAAGAGAGTGATCACACATCACAATACTATCATCATCACCATCTCGCCCACCCTATCACATTAACATATGAGATTTCATTGTTGACACTCCTAAGTTACGTACTGCACTGGTCAGAAACTATTTTTATTATCTCTTGATTAACTCAGGATCTCTGCTGTCTACTTTGGTTTACTCTCTACCCATCAGTACTGATTAATGGGCTGTTCTCAATCTATTAAATTTGGCTTCGAAGTATTGTCTGGGTCACCACCAGTGCTGGTAACTTATTCTTAGCCCTAAACTGTTCTTTGTAAATTGCCTACACGTCTGACACTGGACCCTTGTTCTAACACTTTTCCATTGTCTATCTGCGCTCGGTTAATTATACGAGTGTTTACATACCAGAATAAACTGCTGGCAATATCTGCTGGTGATCTACTGGACACAGCTCGACATGAAAACTATTTGTTATGGAAACATCTTTCATCAGTCTTCTTCCCTTCTGCACACTGCAGCGGAACCATAAACAACATGGTACCTGAGCTGGCCATAACTTGGTAGATGGTCGTTACGGTCTCTCTCTAACCTGTTCTCAGCTGACGACCAGTGAAGAGTGATCTCAACTCTTCAGTCAGTACACGGACTTTTCGTGTCACACATGACATATATCCTGCTACTTAATAATTATCCCTTCTTATTCCTATCTCAGTTATCTCCTATTGCTATCACACAGCATAGTTGGTAGCTATGGTTCTATTTGTTAGGAAGGCCTGTACCAGCACAGTTGGTAGCAATGGTTCTATTTGTTAGGAAGGCTTGCACCAGCATAGTTGGTAGCTATGGTTCTGTTTGTTAGGAAGGCCTGCACCAGGATAGTTGGTAGCTATGGTTCTATTTGTTAGGAAGGCCTGTACCAGCATAATTGGTAGCTATGGTTCTATTTGTTAGGAAGGCCTGTATCAGCATAGTTGGTAGCTATGGTTCTATTTGTGAGGAAGGCCTGTACCAGCATAGTTGGTAGCTATGGTTCTATTTGTTAGGAAGGCCTGTACCAGCACAGTTGATAGCTATGGTTCTATTTGTGAGGAAGGCCTGTACCAGCAAAGTTGGTAGCTATGGTTCTATTTGTTAGGAAGGCCTGCACCAGGATAGTTGGCAGCTATGGTTCTATTTGTGACGAAGGCCTGTACCAGCATAGTTGGTAGCTATGGTTCTATTTGTTAGGAAGGCCTTTATCACCATAGTTGGTAGCTATGGTTCTATTTGTTAGGAAGGCCTGTATCGATCTAATCATTTTCCCTCCTATTCTTATTCTTCTCATCTTTAGCGAAAGTCCCTTTCTCCAAACTCTGTCGTAGGCTTGCTCAAGGTCGATGAACACAGCTATCATGCTTTTTCCCTCTTGAAAGCCATCCATCACATTCTGTGTGAACCTGAAGAGGGGGTCATCTGTGCGCACTTACATCTGAAGCCTGCCTGGTTGTTGTCAAGAAGGTTCCAGCTTTCCAACCACCAGTATAGTCTGTTGTTTACCATTCTCTCGACCAGTTTACCTAAGCATGAAGTGAGGAATATAGGCCTATAGCTTCTTGGTGTTCCCGGTGGTTTCCCATTCTTCAAAATAGGTATGATGGTTGCTGTCAGCCATGCTGATGGTAACTGTCCCTCGTTCCACGTTCTATTGATGAACCAGAGAAGTGTCTCTTTTGCCTTTGGCCCTAGTTGATAAATCATCTCATTTTAAATTTTATCTGGTCCTGGAGCTTTATTTTTGGCCAGTTTTCGTAGTGCCATGCTCAGTTCTTGTTGGCAGAACGGATCAGCGAATGCAGCCATATTGGTCTTCTTCTTTGTTCACCCTCAGATGTCAACTTGAATAAGTTCAAAGAAAGCAGTGGTCAGCCTGAGGCTGTTGATATCTTCGTAGATTTTCTCCAGGAATGGTACTGTTGATGGCCATATGCGTTTTCTCTGTTCCTCATATGTTCGGCACCTTTGAAGCAGATGTTCGGCAGTCATTTTATCTGTGCCACAGTCACACTCATCAGTAGTTCCTATCTTTAGTTTGTTGAATAGATGGTATCTCAATCTGTTATGACCTGTGCGAAGTCTGAAGATTACCACTTGTTCACTTCTGCTGAGCTGGTAATAAGGATCATTTTTTGTGTGGCCTGGATGCTCTTCTTCCCACTTGTGCCTGTATCTGCGCTTGATAAAACTCTTTGACTCCTCATAGGTTATATTTGTGTCAAGTTGAGGAAGTTTTCCCCCTTCCTTTGCCAATCTGTCAGCCTCTTCATTTCGAGGGATGTTGCAGCGAGAAGGGATCCACTGTATCACAACTCTTTTGTACTGCTGACATAGTCTGTGAAGTGTCACTCTTAGGTCATCCAGTTCAGCATTACTTTGACTTTTCAATGTTGTAATCACTGAATATTGTTCTGATCTGTGTTACACGTGGATGTGCTCTTTAGGAGCACTTCGTCTAGTTTCTTTCTCTGTTGTGTTTTATTAACACTGGCATAAAAATTGTTGAAGACATCGGGTTTCTTGCTGCTTGATGTTACTTCATCACCACTTCCATCCACCATAGGTGTTGGGTTTGTCTTTTTCTTGCTTCTTTTGAGATTACTGAGGAGTGTCCAAACTTTGTTCCCTTCTCATTTTAGATCTAGTTTGTTGCAATTTTCTTTCCAAGTCTCCCGCTTATTCTTCTTGGTGACATACTTTATGTTACCACTACGTGAGTGGCGTGGAAAGACAATGTTAATATCCTTTGCTGATGAAGGCAAGCAACTTGTGGTCCGGCTTACATATGGCCGACGGGTGTGTGACTATAGAAATCTAACATACGTGAATGTGTATAGGTTCTTTAAGTGTGTCTATGATAAGTCACTCACACCACAGCAACGTAGAAGTCAGGAAATGTTGTAAGACCTGGCAACGTTATACAATAATTTATTACGCCACAGTCCCGTAAACATCAGAAACAGCACACTGTCACAGGTTACTACAAGTATGAAATACGTGGCAAATGGGTTGTAGCACATAGTATCAAATGGTCATCAGTATAATCCACAGGATCAAATATCCCTCGCAGGGAACAACATCATAACTCTTATTATATCAGCAACTCTAAGTACAATAATATCCATGGAATAAATATCCATATCAGCAACTATGAATCAAGATAGTAATAATGGCCTATACAACTCATGGCCTCATAATATCTTCAATAAGTACATACTGGAATTATAACATATTCCTTTCACAAAAAGTATATATATACGGTATATATTTATTTACTGGAACACACTAGCGAAATGGTACACAGCCATTCCGAAGCTCTGCCAGACTCATACTGTCAAGAAATATCAGCTGCTTAAAACAGCTAAGTAAGAATTCATTCAAGCTCTAACTCGCAGCTTGAGATGTGAGCTGGACTCATCCGCTTTTCCCCTCAAAAACCTTTAATAGCACATTCGGACAGTTTCCTTATCCTATTTTTTACTAACAGCCACTCAGTTGAGCTGTGTTCAAAAATAACCGAGCATTCATCTCATCACAAAAAGTGTGCTTACAGGCGTGTGTACAAAAAAACCAACCCGTACCTACAAATCTTTTAACAGTTAACTCCCCTTAATAAAACACGACTTAACAGACTACACCGACCCCTGGGGGGAAAAAAATGATATCATCATTTTTTTTTTTTTTTTAAAGTAAATGGAACAAAATATTTGAGGTCGACGGAATCCCAATATCTACCCACAAGGATTACAACTATGTTAAGTCATGTCAACAAAAATGAACAAAAGAGGGATAGAAGTAAGTGTAAAGTAAGACATGAAGTATAGAAAGATAATGAGATAAGCATACAAAGATAAACAAATTCAAAGAAACATGAAGTATGTAAAGTATAGACTAGGTATGAAGTACTAAGTGACAAGTGAAAATATAAGATGAAGTACAAGAAGAATGAGCAGCAATGAACGAAATCAAACAATGATATATCATGGCAAACAATAAGTTAAACAATGCATATCTATACTAAAGAACACATAACTAGATACCATTTAAAAATAGCATAATATGCATGACAACCAAGTTAATAAACTTCACAACCTCAAAAAAAAAACACCTTTTTAATGTACTAATATCGCTATACACAGTTACTCTTAGTGCACAATCAAGCGCTGGTCAAAGAAAAAAAAATACATCACAACATCAGAAAAAACACCCCTTCAATGCATTAGCATCGCTATACATAGTTATCCCTAGCACACAATCAAGCGCTGGGCACAGAAAAAATATCTGTTTTCTTGTCTTCATATTCTTTTCAAAAAATACAATACCGAAATGTATCGCAATGACAAATTAAGCGATAAATGGAATCATCATTACAATATCATACAATCAACATTTATCAAAACACAGTAGCATAAGAACAATATGGTAATGACATGATACATTATCAGAACAGAGTCATATAAAAATAACATGGTAATGACATGGTGCATGAAAATGAACCAACCTACTATCTTAAAGAAGTTATATCATATCCTAATACAATACTATCTAATATACTATACTATACTAACATACAATATTATCTACTATCCTAAATCAATTACATAGTAAGGAAGACTCCAATGGTCTTGGCACATCCTGTGAGCACGAAGATACAAAGAAATCTAGTGGCGTCAAACTGCCGGCAGGCTTCACTTGGAACAGGAAATCTTTCGCAAGGCAACTTAAACAAGATGTTGAAAAGTAACCACTTAATCAAGCAATATAGCAACTCTGACTCTCATGGAAAAGCTGTTGCTGTGAAAAAACAAATGAAAATCTCTGTTTGGTAAAAGTAAGATTTTATGACAGGCAACAATTAATTATAAATTTGACCTATCTAATGTGGCCGTGTAAACTTTCAACCCCTGTATGATGTTTATCAAACCTTCCTCCGTTACACAAGCGAGGGTAACAGAGAAAGTAGCACAAAGAAACTTAGAATCATGAATTAAACAGGGTCATAAAAGTGTTTTAGCGGTGTGTGCTAATGTACAATAGAGTCATGAACATGTAAGTGATACCGAAATTTTATAAGCAAATCTAGAAGATGGTAGTGTGCAATGATGTAGAGAAAAGCCATGAATATACATATGATACCAACGTCATGTTGAGTGTAATGATGGTTGACAATCTGAGATTTTGCGCAAGACAAAGGAAATGCAGTAGACAAAGGCGTACATCTTAAAGGTTGACCTGAAGTCATAGCCTGTGTACTGGACAAGGAAAAAAGCAAGAGGTATACCATTAAGATATAAAACCAGAGAGTAGTAAACCTGGACTTACATCGAAGTCCAAAAGAAAGCAGTAAGTACGACAAAAAGATGTAAAAGACAAAGATACTGAGCTAACCGGCCCAGTAAAAAAAATAAAGAAACTCATAAGGTATAGATATGTACTAACAACGAAGTCCATACATGTGGCAAAGAAAACACTAGTCATAGCAGAAAAGAATTTGTAATCAACGTGACTGGATGTAGATTCAGTCGTAGCTACAAAGTCAGTGTGTGTGTCAGTTAAAACTGAAGGATCTGCTTCTATAATAGTAGTTAAAGAAGAGTCAAAGTTAGAGTGACGACGTACTGAGGTATGTCAAACTAGGCTAAAAGAAGCACCAAAATTAGCATGATGAACAATAGTATCATCAATACTGCAAGATTGCACAAACTTAGCAGAATGTATGATGTTTGCAGAATCCACCTGGTGACAAGATTTTGGCATAGTTGTGAAGGTTGTATCAGTAAGGTGATGTTGCTGTTCCCAAGCAGCAATTTGTTCTGGTGTACACACCTTTATACCATGTATCTGTCCAACAGTAAGGTCGGCAATAGGTGCTCTGAGCAAACATGCGTGTATATAACCAGTAACAAATGGTGTGGCAATGTGAACTATGGCAGTCGGAAAAGTCTCAACTGTCCCACCGAATGTCACACATTTCACCATATTACCTGTTGTGCAAGATGGATGAACTAGAGTTGTGCATCCAGAATCAAAGAGAACTGAGACTGGATTATTATTCACCAACCCCTTATGTAAAGTAAGAGACCCTCTTCCGTCATGTGCAGACAAGGCAGGAAGAGTAGTCGGAAGAGGATGACCGCAACTCAAGGTAGTTCTAGCTGTAGGTTGGAACAACATTGTGCACTCCGGGCACTGAGATGCTCTCTCGAAATCAAAAGCAGAGCAAGCAATAGTGTTAGAGATGCTATCAATATTGTTACCTTGATTATTAATAACCTGGGGCTCTTGTTGAGCAGAGTTAGCATGGCGATGCGATCTATCATTTTGAGATCTACCATCATATCGCGATCTATCATGATTATTATCTCTATTGGAACCATTGCTATTTCCTCTATTGAAGCTATTGTTCTGATTTGAACCCCAGTTAGCATTGTCATGATTACTATTTCCCCTTTGATCAAAATATCTATTCGATGGACTTTGTTGTCTTCGAGGAAAATTATTGTAGGGTTGATAATCTCTATTGTAGTTACCCCTTTCAAAATTTTCATAATTGTTGGAACCAAAATGTTGAGGACCGTTAAATTGTCTCCAGTTCCTTGAAGAAGGAGAATCACTACATGATGGGCCCCCTTGGTTCTGTCCGAAATTACGATTATCTCTCCTACCAAAGATGCGCTCAGCACTTTGAGATCTACGTCACAAATTAGGACCATATGGTAATGCTGAAGCCATGGGTAAACCTTCTATGACCTGAGAATGGCTAACAGTCACATTTGGGTGTGCAGTGACGTATTGGTGACAGTATTGTTCCATATCTTTCAAGTTTGTAGGCTTTCGCTCATGTAAGAAGGAAAGAAAAGACTCATTCACAGACGACATGACTTTGTCACGAAGCAATAAGTCCATAAGGGCTTCATATGTGTGCTCAGTTTTAGAAAGTTCAATCCAACATGAAAACGTTAGACGTATATTTGCTATGAACTCTGAAAAATCTACCCGTCTCCGGTAACATAGTCTTAAAGCGCAGACGATAACCATCTTCGTCAAGTTGGTATTTCTTCAATAATCTAGCCCTGGCTGTATCATAGTTATTTTTGTTAGGCCCTTCCAATCTACTTACAACATTCATTGCATCACCCATAAGTCGTGCACAATATTCCGATTTGTCTATTTTCTGAGATTCACATGAAAGTTCAAATCTATTTAGGTAAAATAAGATATCAGAAGTAGGATTAAATTTAGGCAATCTGGATTTATAAGAATTAGCATTTGTCTTATTAGAAGTTGTTTGATTGTTTATCTCATTTTGTGCATTACTCATAATCACTATCTTTATTTTCTCCAGCTCTATAGATAAGATCCTTTCCTCATGTCGTATTTTGTTTTCTTCAGCTTGCATCTGCAGCTTCTTCTCTTCAGCTTGCATCTGCAGCTTCTTCTCATTAGCTTGCATCTGCGGCTTCTTCTCTTCAGCTTGCATCTGCAGCTTCTTCTCCCCAGCTTGCATCTGCAGCTTCTTCTCTTCAGCTTGCATCTGCAGCTTCTTCTCCTCCATTTGCATTTGAATTTTTCTTTCTTCAGCCTCTATTTTCTGCTTTTCAGCCTCCATTTGCATTTGAATTTTTCTTTCTTCAGCCTCTAATTTCTGTTTTTCAGCCTCCATTTTCTGTTTCTTTTCTTCTGACTTCTGTGCCTTGGCATATTCGACAAGTGCGAATTCTTTTACTTTCTCAGTAGTCATACCAAGGGATTTCCCTTGTGTAATAAAATAATCCAAACTAGACATTCTGCTGTATTTTACAAGATATGTAAGTAATGTAAATATCCAGGAGACACTCACTCTATCCCAACTTTGTGGGTGACAAGTCCTTGCTTAAGAACATGTACAATTACCTTTTTAACTACTAATAATGTTATTAATTATCTATATATATATTATGCATTATAATATTGACAGTGCATGACAAAATAGATAATACAAACAAAAATGACAAAGACAAGATATAAAACACAAATGACCGCGTTCACAGGAATCAACTAAAGTAAGAAAGCGGAAATAAAGAAAAAAATATTGCAAAGCTTGCAATGACAGCTGCAAATAGAATGACAAGACAAACGACAGCACAGTGTATAAACAACAAATTTGTATATAAATCAAAGATAGTAAGAGGAGGAAGACACTCACAAACAGATTAATCAAAAACTAAGGTACAGAGAAAAAAATATAACGACAACAACACTGAGACGTTTTGTCACACCTAAACAATAGTGTCACAAATTACCAAACACAGTGGACTGAAATACGTCAGCAAAAAGTTAGCTGGAAATTTCCACTGCGGGAAATTCGCAAGAAAGTCCCTACAGAACACTTACGTAGGCCCTCAGTGAAGTGGGATATATCCTACCGTAAGTCACCTCCCAACCAAACCCCCATAAATATGGAACATATAACATAGAAAACGTAAAAGGATAATAGTGTAAGCTCTGAGGAAGTCTGGATTACATAGAACAGTGGTACAGTTTACAATACAAATAAACCACTTATCTTCAAAAGGAAAAAAAAACCCGGCCTCCGCAACAACAGCCATGATGTACACAGTTAACACAGTCTGAAGAAGTCCAATGGTGATCGGTACTGGAACTCCAAGGTGATAGTGGCTTTCAAACGTAATTCCTGACATCGGGTGCTGAAATCCTAAGTTGGCGCACGAGAAGAAGGACTGGAACACTGCAACTCTTGACTTGAATAACTTGTGCATAAAAGTCAGCACTTTCAACACTGTAAATCCAGTTGAACTTCTGCTAGATGGTATAATAACCCATGCAACTGGCTCACCACTTCTGTTATCACTACGTGAGTGGCGTGGAAAGACAATGTTAATAACCTTTGCTGATGAAGGCAAGCAACTTGTGGTCGAGCTTACATATGGCCAACGGGTGTGTGACTATGGAAATCTAACATACGCGAATGTGTATAGGTTCTTTAAGTGTGTCTATGATAAGTCACTCACACCACAGCAACGTAGAAGTCAGGAAATGTTGTAAGACCTGGCAATGTTATACAATAGTTTATTACGCCACAGTCACATAAACATCAGAAACAGCACACTGTCACAGGTTACTACAAGTATAAAATACGTGGCAAATGGGTTGTAGCACATAGTATCAAATGGTCATCAGTATAATCCACAGGATCAAATATCCCTCGCAGGGAACAACATCATAATTCTTATTATATCAGCAACTCTAAGTACAATAATATCCATGGAATAAATATCCATATCAGCAACTATGAATCATGATAGTAATAATGGCCTATACAAACTCATGGCCTCATAATATCTTCAATAAGTACATACTGGAATTATAACATATTCCTTTCACAAAAAGTATATATATATATTTATTTACTGGAACACACTTGCGAAATGGTACACAGCCATTTCGAAGCTCTGCCAGACTCGTACTGTCACGAAATATCAGCTGCTTAAAACAGCTCAGTAAGAATTCATTCAAGCGCTAACTCGCTTGAGATGTGAGCTGGACTCATCTGCTTTTCCCCCCAAAAACCTTTCATAACACATTCGGACAGTTTCCTTATCCTATTTTTTAAAAACAAACTAACAGCCACTCAGTTGAGCTGTGTTCAAAAATCACCGAGCATTCATCTCATCACAAAAAGTGTGCTTACAGGCGTGTGTACAAAAAACCGACCCATACCTACAAATCTTTTAACAGTTAACTCCCCTTAATAAAACACGACTTAACACCTTACTTTTGCTGTCCACCTGTTGTATTCTGTTTTATTTAGGGTGGTGAGGTATTTTTCAGCCTTCTTTTTAGCCTCTCTCCTCTCTTTGACTGCTGCAGCTAGTTCAGATGTCCAATAAGGTTTATACTTCTTATGCTTCCCCGTTGGGATGCACTTTTTGTCAGCTGTTAGGATTGTGGTACATATGTTGTTGTTTGTAGTATTAATGTTATCAGTTCTAATGATTTGACTGAACACAGTGTTAGTTTCTCGGCCGTAGCGGTCCAAGTCTGCTTCCCTGAAGTTCGAGGATGATTTACCCAGGGACTACTGCGTCATCTGTGGTGTTAAAACAGTTGTTAAAACAGGGTGGTGGTCACTTCCCACATCTTCTAAGACTTTGATGATACAATTTTCTGCTATGTCAGCTGAAACAAATGTCAGATCTGGCCGGCTGGTCGAGCCGTGTGCCCTGTGTAGGAGTGTTGGTGGAGTTTCCAAGTTCTGCAGAAGCATTAAGTTGGTACTGCTGCACAGCTCCTCAACCTTTAGGCCTCTACTGTTAAACCGCCGGTATCCTAGAGCAGGAATGTGAGCATTAAAATCACCAGCTACGACAGTTTTCTTTAGTATGGGCTCAAATTCAGGCAGACCTTTTGATGAGGTCGGGTGACAGTAAATGTTGTGCAGTGTGTACTTGGTGTTATCTTTGCCTCATAGCTTTATTATTTGGTGGTTGATATCCACCGCAGGATTGCTGGTTACTGTGGGTTGGGTATCATTTCTTATTAAGGTTATGATGACTTGGCACTTCAGGCATTCACATTTGTGCTGTGTATAACCCATGATGTTAATCTGTCTCAGTGGGAGTATTTTTTCCTGGAGAAGGGCTACATGTACTTGATGTTCGTGTAGTATTTTTGTAAACTCGATTGTATTGTTCTGTATTCTAGCTATATTTAGCTGTAAAATGTTAAGGTTTCCCTACACTGACTTTTCACAAGGAGCAGGGGATTTATCTCTCTTGTGCGGGCCTTGGTAACCGAGGCGGCGCCCGAGCTCATATGGAATATGTTGTTTGACTGGCATTGGATATATTGGGTGTTTGCTGCAGAAATCTCCCTCCCAAAGAGTGCACTGGGTATGTCTTCCTCCATGAGTATTGGGTTGATTTGCTTGGCCACTCACCTTTTTAGCCCTAAAGATCACTTCACTTTGGAGGTTCGGGTGGGGTTCACAGAGAAACATTCCCCACTAGTCACAAGCGCTCATGATGCAGGCCTCATTTCTTCATTCTGTAGCTGAGCTTTTGCTGTGGCTGCATCACATCCTGCATCCTATGCCTTCATGATTTTCTCCAGCACAGTGGTTCTAAATTTCCACTAAGTATTAGTGGCTTTGCTTCCCGAGTTGGACAAAATCTGACGATGGGTGCAATGTCAGGTTGCATGGCACTCTTGCTGCAGCTGGGACGTTGGGCAAGGCCCGGATCCCTTCTAGGTAAAGACCTATATTTTACCATCACCACTTCAGGATCCTTGGTGAGGTGTATCATGGATTGGACAGAGAAAGCTTGGTAGGCAAGTAGAGAAGAGAGAAAGTAGCATTTAAGCCATGAGTGGGGTTTCGGTTGGTGTTGGCCACAGCATGGTTTACTCGCCGGTGGGTATTGCGCCTGCACCTTAGGAGGGGTCCCAAACAACTCCCGACCCAGTTATACCGCCAGGCACTCGGTTGCCCCCATAGCAAACTCTGTAAGAACAGGGTCACCATGTGAAGGTGCTGCTATGGACACGTTTATGCAGGTGAGGCCAAATGCTAGAAGCTTACTACAAGACAGTATCTGGATATGAGAGGCTGTGTGATTGCATCAACATCCATTGATGTAGGTGGGACATTGGGGCCTGAATCCTACATAAACCCCAGTGCCACCTTTAAGATTGGAAGAACCACAGCTGTGGGATTCTTTCAACTTCCATTTGCTGGGCCAGGACTAGAAGGACATTTCGAAGATAAGTAGCCTTGTTTGGGGCAACCTGATCTTACATAAGACCGTACCACACAAAAGAAATTAAAAACTAAACATTATAAGAATCTAAAGACTATGGAACATATACCCTATGAGTTTATTCTTTACAAGTGAACAGTGAAATGATGACACAAGTCTGTGGTTTTAAAGAACATAGCAATTGCCATTCTAAATTGTGAAATAATAATATTAACATGTGTTCGTTTAGCACAGAAGAAAGACAGTTTTCATCAAAGATCAAGAAAACAGATGAAGATGACTTTAATTAACTTTAAATGTAATATAAATACTTGAGAGGGAAACCACATATATATTTTGAATCAATTTGATTTCATTTGAAAATTATCCAACAGAACAAAGAATGATGCTGTACATACGAGGGCATTCAGAAAGTAATGCACCACATTGTTTTTCTCAGGAGCTGTTTATTCAAAAAGCATGAAATTTATACACAATATACATGGATATGTCATGTAAACATCGGTATTATTCAACATAATCCCCATCAACTTGTACGGCTTTATGCCAGCGCGAAACAAGTGCATGTATTCCTAGCCCGTACAAGATTTTGTCTTGATCATTTAGCCATTTCTTCGCTGCATGAATCACTCCTTCATCATCTTCAAACCTTGTCCCACGGAGTGCATCTTTAAGTGGACCAAATAGATGAAAATCAGAGGGTGCCAAATCGGGACTATAGGGTGGATGGGGTAGTACAGTCCAACCCAATTTGGTGATTGCTTCCCGTGTTGCCAGACTTGTGTGAGGTCGCGCATTGTCGTGAAGGAGAAGCAGGTCTGCTGGATTCTTGTACGGCCGAACTCAGCGAAAACGTTAATTGAGTTTTTTCAATGTCTTAATGTAAGCTTGCGAATTGATTGTCTCTCCTCTTGGCATAACGTCCACAAGAATCACACCTTCAATATCCCAAAAGACAGTGATCATGACCTTTCCATCTGAAGGAATTGTCTTGAATTTCTTTCTTCGTGGTGATTGCGGATGATGCCACTTCATTGACTGTCTTTTTGTCTCAGGTTCAAAATGATGTGCCCAGGTTTCGTCACCTGTAATGATCTAAGCCAAAAAGTTCTCTCAATCAGCATTGAAACGCTCCAACAATTCAGAAGAAATTGCTTTCCTTTGCAATCGGTGGTCATTTGTGAGACTTCGAGGAACCCATCTTGCGCAAACCTTAGAAAATCCGAGAGTTTTTATAACTGCATTTGCACTACCAATACTGACTGACAGCTGTAAGGCCAATTGTTGAGTAGTGATTCACCTATCCGTAAGAATAATGCCCTCAGCGCATTTCAACATTTCTGCGTTGGTGGCTGTGGCAGGACGTTCACAGCGCGGCCGATCAAGCAGCTCCGTATCTCCACTTCCTGATTCTTTGATTCTCTGAACCCAGCGACTGACTGTACTCCTGTTGACTGCAAAACTTCCATACACATCACATAGACGCTCATGAATGTTCACAACAGTTTCCTTCTCTGCAACGAGAAATTCTATCACAATTCGCTGCTTATAACCAAGTTGCTAACATGCTCCATTTCAATGGTTTAGGGCAGCCATATTATTTGGCCCATTGCGGTGCAATTTGGTGCACACAATTGGCACATGCCATATTTGAAGTGTGCAAAATTTCATGCTTCTATCTTCATTATTAGCTGAGAAAAACGATGTGGTGCATTACTTTCTGAATGCCCCTCGTATATAAATTATAAATTGTACCAACAGTCTTTATCGAATTATTTAAGTTTGGCTCATAATTTTTGTTGGTTAGTTAATTACCCCTAGCAGAGTCAGTGTCTAAGGTTAGTCTGGAGAGGGGCACCATAGGAACCTAAGATAGTACCTTACCATCTCATCTAGGAACCTATACAGCTTGACTATACCTTTGATGTCGATACACCATTACTCTTTTCAGAGAATGGGGTACCCGGTGTTTCTTTTAAGACCAGTCTCTTATCTGGCACTATCCTGGTATCATCTGATACATCTATTTGTCCAGGATATTATCATAAGCATTATATCTTTCCTCTCGCTGTGCCCGCTGGGTCGTGAAGTTCTCTGGGATTGCAAGAAAGCCCAAAACCTCCACCCCAAATTTTGTTGCAAGGGTAAAAGAGTGAATAACTTGAACCCGTGGGGATCACTACAAACAAACAACATACCTGAATAATATTGTTACCTATTACTATTACCAACACTACATTTCTGCTAACACCATTGGATGATAAAAATAAAAACTGGAATGTTACATTTGTGGCTTAAATAATGAACTGTTATTGAAAACACAACAATTATCATGAAATCTACAGGGAAGGAACTTGTTAAACTACAACCAACAAATCCTGACATGCTCATATATGGGGTAAAAAACATGTTAAACACAACCAACCAACATGCCAAGTATAGTCTACAGTGTAGAGAAAAATATTACATTAGTAAGAGATAAGCACGGAAATCTCATCACGACAGTAGAGGGACAGGAAACAAGATGGGCAGAGCATTTCAGAGAAACTCTGAATAAGGAACCACCAGAGACACAATTGAATGTTCCTGAGGCTGAAAATGATCTAGATGTTAATACAGACATCCCACGAAAAGAAGAAATCATCACAGCAATCAAAGGGTTAAAGAATGGAAAAGCTCCTGGTCATGATAACTTAAATCCAGAGCTATTTAAGACAGACCCAGAGCTAGCAGCAGAACTATTAGAACCACTATTTGCACAAGTCTGGAAAACATGGACAACACCAACAGAGTGGAGAAAAGGAATAATTGTCAAATTGCCCAAGAAGGGAGATCTTGCAGACTGCAATAATTGGAGAGGAATAACTCTTCTCTCAGTTCCCAGCAAAATACTAGGCAGGATAATTATACAGACAATTTCAAAAGCTTCTCTCCAGTATGTCTCATTTTATGTGCATTCAAAATAGCCAAATGCATAAACCCTATCCACAAACATCACATATCTAAGGCTTATCTCCAGTATGTTTTTTTTGGTGCTCTTTCAAACTACAAGACTTTGTAAACCCTGCATCACAAACATCAGACCAGTAAGGCTTCTCTCCAGTATGTATTCTTTCAGATGAGAAGACTGTGTAAACCCTACTCCACAAACACAGACTTGTAAGGCTTCTGTAAAGTATGTATTCTTTTGTGTTTTTTCAGATAAGAAGAAAGTGTAAACACTACACCACAAACATCACACTTGTACGTCTTCTCTAAAGTATGTATTTTTTTGTGTTTTTTCAGATAAGAAGATAGTGTAAACACTACACCACAAACATCACACTTGTAAGTCTTCTCTAAAGTATGTATTCTTTTGTGTTTTCTCAGATAAGATGACAGCGCAAACCCTGCACCACAAACATTACACTTGTAAGGCTTCTCTAAAGTATGTACTCCTTTGTGTGCTTTCAGACCAGAAGACTGTGTAAACTCTACACCACAAACATCACATTTGTATGGCTTTTCTCCAGTATGTATTCTTTTATGTACTATCAGACCAGAAGACCGTGTAAACGCTACGCCACAAACATCACACTTGTAAGGCTTTTCTCCAGTGTGTTTTCTTTTGTGTTTATCAAGATCCTGAAGTCGTGCAAACCCTACATCACAAACATCACACTTGTATGGCTTCTCTCCAGTATGTATTCTTTTGTGTACTTTCAGATGAGAAGGCTTTGTAAACCTTGCACCACAAACATCACACTTGTAAGGCTTCTCTCCAGTATGTATTCTTTTGTGGTCTTTCAGATGAGAAGACTGTGTAAACCCTACTCCACAAAACTCACATTTGTAAGGCTTCTCTCCAGTATGTATTATTTTGTGTGCTTTCAGTTTAAAAGAATGCACAAACCCTACTCCACAAACATCACATTTGCATGGTTTCTCTCCAGTATGTATTCCTTTGTGTTCTTTCAGATTAGAAAACTGTGCAAACCCTACTCCACAAACATCACACTTGTAAGGCTTCTCTCCAGTATGTATTCTTTTGTGTGCTTTCAGACTACCGGAATGTGCAAAACCTACTCCACAAACATCACACTTGTAAGGCTTCTCTCCAGTATGTATTATTTTGTGTGTTTTCAAAATAGAAGACTTTGTAAACCCTGCACCACAAACATCACACTTGTAAGAGTTCTCTCCAGTATGTTTTATTGTATGTGCTTTCAGACTACCAATGTGTGAAAACATTACACCACAAACATTACACTTGTAAGGCTTCTCTCCAGTATGTATTCTTTTGTGTTCTTTCAGATGAAAAGACTGTGACAACCCTACTCCACAAACATCACATTTGTAAGGCTTCTCTCCAGTATGTATTCTTTTGTGTTGCTTCAGTTTACAAGAATGCACAAACCCTAATCCACAAACATCACATTTGTATGGTTTCTCTCCAGTATGTTTTCTGTTTATTTTTTTCAGAGTAGAATCATATGTTAGCTTTACACCACAAACATCATGTTCATGAGGGTTCTGTATTTCCTTACTCTGTATGTTGTTTACTAATGCACAACTCATATCAAGCTCATCACCTTTATTTCTGATTTCATCTGACCTACATTTATTTTCAACTGTAACCTTGAATTCATTTTGGATCTCACCAATGTGTGCTGATCTGTCTTGACAAATACTGAAATGCACAGCTACATCACTTCCTGTTCTCCCAAACTCATCATAATTGTCATCTGTGAACAATACAACACTGGTATAGCCATTCTTGTTCAATCTTTTATTGAAGATGCTGCCCTGGGCTTGGTAAGACACATCTGAAATTATATGAGATTTAGGTGGAAATAAATAACCAGTGCATTATAAGTAATCAGTTATTAAATTACCAAAATTGTGTAGTTTTAAAATTTTGCAAATCATATGGCTTAGTCAAAATTTATAAATTTGGATAGCCAGATGTTTTGACAGCATGACATCTCAGTCTATATCTTGAATAGTCATCAGTAAAATAACAGTTAATTATCAAAATTATGTGCACCATTATTTTACACAAAGGTTAAACAAACAAACAAAATAAAGGGAAAAGGTCTCATTACATGCTCATTCAAAATATGGTGTTAGACCAATATTTTCTTGTCTTTCAACACACTAGGAGTGACGTGGGCAGCATTACCTAGCCACCTTAACCTTCCCAGTGTTGCACTGGTAAACAATTCATGAGACTGGGTCAACCCAGGAGCTGTTTGCGGTCTAAAAAATCCCACTTCAACTAAGGATCAAACTATGGACCACCAAGCTAGGAAACCAGTGCACTAACCACTGCACTATCGCAGCTTCTCAGCACATGTTTACATTAATGTCTGCACGCATTTACTTTGCGTCTGTTGAATGTTTGCACATTTTGCTGACACACAAGTGGACACACAATGTTAAATTCTTAGAAACAGAAAACATAGATGTTAGAATCACCCAAGTCAAAAGGTTAAAAACCTGGGATAAAAAGATACCAATCTGGTTGAAGTAACTATTGAAGGAACGACACAGCCTGAGAGACTGAAACTGAAAGAAAAATCAACAAGGAAAGAAACCTATATCATTCTGGTCATGCAATGCTCCAACTGCTAGCAGTTTTCCTACACCAAGAACACATGCAGGGGAGAGGCAGTTTGCTGTTATTGTGTGGGGAGCCACCCATACCGTGACTGCCCCAGGGGGATGGAGGTTCACAATTGCATAGCCATTAACACAAACCGTACCTGTGCAAACTGCCTCAGAGACCACGGGGCAAGGTACCGAGGATGCCCTGTATTTCAAGAAGCTGTGTACAAAAACATCTCCTTCAAAAAGGCAAGACACAGAGTAACTGCAAATGTCATGGACAGACAGTACACAACAGATAAAAGACAACTGCATCAGCTGACCATGGATGTCAAGGAAATAAAACTAAAACTCCAGGTTGAGAGTAGAAGCAGGCAAATTCCCGATGATCAACCTGAAAGAAGTGAGAATATGATAGATCTAGAGAGCATTAGAAGTTTGATGGAGGACATGAAAAGAATTCAGCAGCAAATAGAAGCAGATATCAAGAAGCTGGCAGAGCTGAAAGAGGAAAAATAAGAAGTCCTCAAAAGAATAGAAACAGAAAGAATGACCATTGAGTAAACTGCATCTAAAAACAAACGAGAAACTAAAAAGAACGACAACCCAACGAAAAAGTCATCGCTGAAATACTAGAAAGGCCACTCCCAACAATAACAGAAAAAGTGATATATCAGGTACAGGAGAAAAGGATGACACAAACAACAGAAACGAGGAGGTTAAAAACACACAAAACCCCACAAGCCCTTCTCAGGGCTGCCACCAAACTAGCGAGGCAGGATGAGAAATGCACAAATGAACATGCCACAATATCACAAACAGACTAACAATGAGAGGAGTCCAGACAGTCAGGTAGTGGTCCTTTTTAGGACCAGTCCTTTTCAGGACTAGCAACTGGCTAGCACCAAAGAAGCTAATGCACAATATACCCCAAATATAACCGCTAGGTTGAACAGGGTATAACTGCAATATAGTGGACGTAAGGAGAACAAAAAAAAAAACAGTATATACCCAGACTGTAAGGTTTTTTTTATTTTTGGACTTGCACACAAATAATAAATGCGCCCTAATATAACTGATGGACACTGCTTCTTGGTTGAACAGAGTGTGCCTTACCAAAATGAGGCAAAAATTCATTTAAAGTCAGTGATGTAGTTAGTCACCAAATTGTTTTCAGATCACAAACTCTTTCATTTTGAACATGCGCACTAATAAAATGGACCCAATGTCTATGTTGAACTAAGCAAGTCTTGACAAAATGAGGTAACATTTTATTTAAAAAACAACCCCTAAATAAGATACTGGATAAGCCAAATCAAAAGATCTATTTAAATTGATACACACCTAGTGCTGTCCTTTATATAAAAAATATTTTATACACATGCCCTAATATAATGTACTGACTTGTGTCTGGGATGAATAAAACATTTAAAAATAACAATGCTCATAAAACTTTGCAAACCCTCTTCCTTGCTTTTCCAGTAGTTATACTGTAGCAGACTCCCCCAGAAAGACTCAGACAAACCTTCAACCATTATTGAATGCATGCCAGTGTAGACAATAATAATAAAAATGTAATAACATATTCGAGTGGAATAATACAGTACAGGACATGGAACATACATAATAAGACAATATATCACAGAAAATAATAAGCATCCTTTTACAAGAACAATGGATATGTTTGAATAGGGCGTGCTACAAAGAAAAGTGGTACAAATATTTTTTTTTAAAAGAAAGTGGCGGACTATTCTTTCTAGGTAAGCCAGGTCAGATGGACAAAATATATATTATTCATTTTTCTTTCTAAGACTTCACAGCAGAATGAAATTGCTTTTGTGGCTGCATCATAAGAAATAACAGTATTTTGTGTTTGGAATACAGCTCAACACTTTCACTATGTCTTTTATATTAGGAGTATTTTAATTTTCACTCAGTCTTTTATATTAAAAGTATTATAGACGTGTTAATATCACAGACAGAAATTGTGCCTTGGTGCTACAATACAACCAGGTGGATGCACAAAATGACAACTCTTAAACAGCCAACTTCAAAATCTCAAATAATCTTCATAAATGTCCAGATTATACGTGACACCATTTATTGACACCAGCTTACTAGAACAACGACATGATACTTTTTGGATACCTTCATTTTAAACAATCCATATATCTGAACATCACTCATCCATTTGCTTCTCCATGTCTATTCATGTGCAATTATTTATGTACATATTCCATTTCAATATCACAGCAAATTTTTAAATAAATACTTGACATCGATCCCCTAGCAGACTCCACACTGCTTATTATATTTATAATTCATATGGATAGATTTCACTTCATTCTCAAATACATATGGTCCAGATGATCATGATCCAGACACTGGTCATCCTCACACTAGAAGTCCTTCAGGACACCTTCCAAAATAATTGGACACTGCTAGTCTATGGTACACAATCTAGTAATCCTCTGTTGCTACCCCAAATCATCTCACATCATCTGGACAACCATGCATAAACTCATTTGCATCCATGCCTTTCTGTGCAGCACATCGTCTTCACATATAGAGACCTATGTGGTGAGCACAAAGGCTCTTAACACTTGGATACATCCCTATATATATGTTGTGGTGGAAAATGCATCCCTAATATGCTGAGGTGTAATAATACATCCCTTATGGATATGTTGTGGTACAATAATACACCACTTCCTATATGGTTTGGTGGAATAATACATTAATGTATATGTTGTAGTGCAATAGCACACTCTTAATGTATATGTTGAGGTGCAATAATATATCCCCAATCAAAATGGTATTGGAGAATAATACATCTATAATTTATATATTGCTTGAATGGCAGTGATGAAGTTCCTATTATTCCACTTTGATGAAAATGAGAGGGTCAGGCAGCTTTATCTTTATGAACAGAAAACTCACTATAAATATTTATATACACACACACCACAATACATGGACATTTAAGAGATTCACACAGATAACTTACTTACTTAGTCGTTCCCCTTCTACCGTGAGGTGTAGAGGTTTGGAAGAGAGAGCGCCAGACTATCCTATCGGCTAACACACAGATAACACAAACACTTAAACAAATAGACTACAAGAAGACAAAATCCTATAAATGATTTGTTTGTTAATGTGCAGTAAAAAGGTGAAATCATTACAAATTTGTTATATGAACCATTACACCATCCGTAAATTTAAAAAAAAAATATTATTGGTGTCTAAGATTTTGTTTTTTTGTGTGTGAATACTGATGTATGATAATAAATGTGAATGCCAGACAAGGCAAACGGTTCTTGAGTAGATTCACTATTATCTATATGTTTAGTACCTTAACCCTTTGAATCCTGGCCACCCAGCCCGTAAAACCCCATTCCCCTGGGCTCCTGAGCAAAGAAATGCAAAAAAAAAAGACACATAAGCAAAACTAGTTACTGTGACACAACAATATAGTCAGTTTTAACTATTCTATCTCAAATTGACTGACCTGATCATTTCCAATATTCCTGCTTATTGTGCCAGTCCTCCCAGCATGGAGACCCTTCCTTTAGGCACAGATAACTTTCACAATATTTGCACCAGAATTTGGTCTTCACTTTTTTTAATGGTCTGTCTTTGTAGGCCATGTCTGGGAAGTCACTGACATGTTTTTAAATTTGTATGCACACACAACACAAATGTTATTGCCTGTAGCTTGTGGAGACACTTCAGGATGATGCAAGCCCACATTTTGCAGCCTCTGATGTGCATCAACACGGTTGTGAAGCTTCATTGCCGCTGTTCTGTAATCACCAATCAGTGATAAACAGATGTCATTCATGAACATACCAAATGTTCTGTAGCGTCTTCCAGTTACATTGTGGGGATTGTATTTATTCATTAGTATATAGGCATTATTACATGCCCACATGAAAGATTTCACTATGAGCCGTCGAGGCCAGCAATAATGCTGGCACGTTTTATTGAGATGACAAACTTGGTCGTTGACATCGCAGCCACCCATGAAAGTATTGTAGTCAAAACAAAGTTGTGGAGTTTGAACATCCACAGATGTTCCATCCTTGTTTCTCCTTCTAACAGTTCCCATTTCTGTTGGGTTATGATAATTAGAAATAAAATTGATGGGTCTTTGGTCCATCCATACAAGACAAACAATGTTATTGAAACAGACAAATTCTGATTGCCCTCTGCACATTTTCTTCTTTCCTGCCAGTTCTTTTGGATAATATTTCCTATTTGTCATTGCTGTCCCACAAGTGCTCCATAATCACTGTATAACTTGTCAAAGAGAGTTACACTGTTATAAAATCTGTCCATGACAAGAATATGGTTTTTGTTTGCCAAATCACCTGAAGTCAAAATCCTGATGATGACATCCTCTGTTTTTCCAGTGTAAATTTCAAACTTCGGAATATAGCCTGAGCTCGCTTCACATGCCATGTAAGCCTTTATTTCCCACTTTATGGGCTTTGATTTTATGTATTGTTTGAAGGCAAGTCTGCCTTTAGTGGGGATCATACCATCGTCTAAACTCAAGTGTTGTGAGGGTGAATAATAATGCTGAAATCTTGGAAGCAACAAATTCAGCATGGGCCTTACTTTGTACAGTTTATCTGCTTTATCCAGAGCAGAGTCCTCTTCATCTACAAGATGAAGAAACGTCCATACAGCAAGAAAGTGACCGCGTTCCATTACAGTGCGAAATCCAGGAGTTTGGGAAATGAAGTTCAAAGATGAGCATGACCAGTAATCTTCGTAACGTGGTTTACTCACACTATGCTCCACCTGAAGACGCAGTCCAAAAAATGCTTTTATCTCTGGCACTGTTACACTTTTATAACTTTTAGCATAGTAGCTGGTTGGCTTTTTGCTTTTTAGTTGCTCAGCACGTCTGTTTGTCTGCTCACAAAAATTTTGCCCGAAATTACTGTCGAGGAAAAGTTCCAAAAATTCAATGGCTTTACTCTCAGGAGAAATGGAATCTGGAATATTCTTGGGGCCTATCTGTTCCACAAATTCTGTGTCTACAGTAGACGTAGGTCTGAATACATTTGCGGGAGACCAACCTGTATCAAACTTACTTAATACATTTTGTGGGATACGCCCCTTTCCACGCCCCTGTACCATTGCCCGATCCCCTGAGGGGCCAGGAACAGGGCTAGAACTAGCTTGATCATAATCTGATTCACAAGTTCCGTCACTCGATTCAATTTCGATGTCACTTTCAGAATAATCACTATCTAAATCTAATTCGTCCGCCTCCGAATCATTGAGCACAAGTTCAACAGCTTGTTCCGTTATTAGCCTTTTAGAACAGCTATTTCCTGGATTTTCAACACGCCTTTTCATTATTAAAATAATAAAAAAAATTGCAAAATATTATCACTTCGTGGGCGCCGCCATTTTAGAGTAACATTCTACAAGATGTGTGTACTTCCTGACGTCATTATTTTTTCACACATTTCCATTCCCACCCCGCATTGCTAAGCTAGGTGTGCCAGACTGAGATTGCGGTCACCCGGGGAATGGATTATTTACACGCGGACCAAAATTTCGGGACCTCGGGTTCAAAAGGTTAAGTGATGTTCTGATCTTACAGATTTTTTTATTAACAATTCATAGTTAGTTTCTCAGAAATCAACAAAACCATAAAAAATAAATTAAATTAAAATATCTCTAAAAAAAAGGATCTACAAGACTACCATTTCATTACCTTCATCTTTACATAAGCCAGGTTGTTCTACTTTCTTAATTCTTGGTGTTTTTGTATCCATGATGTCAACTATCTGATCATGAGTATCACTGTCTTCAGTGTAGTTATGACCATCATGATTCTGGCATGAAAACAAATAATGAGAATTATTTAGTGAGCTTAATATAGGTACATGAAAAATGTTGTGGTACATGAACAAAGTTGGTGTGAAAGTTGTGATAAATAATGAAGGAAACCTGAGTCCTGTGAATAATAAATAAATAATTAAACAAATAAATAAATAAAGGTAATTAACAGGTACTCGTTGGACATAAAGGGTGACACATAAAGCAGAAAAGAAAATATGTGATAGGCTTACCGGGAATCGAGCCTGGGACCAACCAAACGGTGCCATTGCCTTGTTGTGAAAGTATATCGTGAAAAGATGCTCAGTCAATTTTGCACTTTAAAAAAAGTGCATCATTGGATGAGGTCATTCTCACGACACCCACATAACTATGGTATATAGGACCCATGGACAGCCTAGACAATTTAAAGATGCAATCACTAATATAACCTTCCTATCAGCAAGTATAGACTAAATAAAGACTGAAAATACTTGTTTCCAGTAATGTGTTGTGGAAGATGAACAACACAGAATAGACGGGTAGGTTAAAGTGACGGATGGGTGAACTCTTAAATAAATAATGAAGGAAACCTGAGTCCTTGGAATAATAAATAAATAAATAAATACAGGTAATTAACAGGTACTCGTTGGACATAAAGGATGACACCAGACAATAGAAAAGAAAATATAAGTGATAGGCTTGAGGGGATTTGAACCTGAGACCAACCAAACGGCGCCATCACCTTGCTGTGAAAGTACATCGTGAAAGGACGCTAAGCCAATTTTGCACTTCCCAAAAAGTGCATCATTTGATGAGGTCATTCTCATGACACCCACACAACTATGGTATATAGGACCTGTGGACTACCCAGACAATTTAAAGTCACTAATATAACTTTCCCATCAGCAAGTATAGACCAAATAAAGGCTGAAAATACTTGTGTCCACTGGACACAAGTATTTTTGAGTAAGTGTGAGTATTTTTGTATTTCCATTAATACAAATGCAGATAAATAAGAAAACATTTTTTAATTTCCAAAAATGTAAAGATATTCATTACCGGTATATGCTTAGTGCAAATATCGTGTTTATTAAAGTTAAGCGGTTCTGTGTACAACAATGTACACTATGCTGGGTGTGCATGGAGGCATAACTAGAATCATCATTATGTGACCACCAGCTATGCACAATGCTACAATATACATACGTGGATGTGGACCTCCGTCTGTGAGGCTAATTATACCCTCATTGGTTCTTGACATCATCCACATATTTCCAGGGATTTCTACTGTAATGAAACTTGTTAAGAACCCAGCACTAATCTTGGACAAGTCACTTGAGCACCAGATGTAATTTTTTGGCTTTGACTTGGTTGACTGCATGCAGGAGGATTTCACTATGGGCCCAGTGATAGGCAGGGGGAGCTGAGAAGTGGCTCTATGCAGAACGTGACAATTCCTTGGGAGATCCCAAAATCACAGCACAATATTTTAGCTCTGCATAGTTGGTGAGCCCCCTTGGATGGTGAGGACTGCACAGTATGCAACACGCTTCTTACTCCTAACTTTGGACCAGATGTGACGATCCTTTAAATGCAAGCCAAACTGGAGCTCATGGCTTTAACTCAGCACATTTCGAAATGGTGGAAAAGTCACAGGAAACGCCTAGATCTACAGTGTAGATAATCCTGGGGGGGGGGGGGGGGGCTTGCTGGTAAGTGAAAATATTTTTAATTTCCGATGATTCCAGTACATTCTTTGCCTATATGAGACAGAATGTCAAATAAATATAAACTGTACCAATCTCAAACAAGTAGAAACATTCAAACACTAGGACATTATATCAACATCATGTATGAGCTAATTCATAGAACCGCACCAGCAAAGCATAAATCTAGAAAATGAGAAACAAACTGTACAATATATAATTTTCAATAACAGTAAGATTATGTGGTTCTCCAGTGCTACAATAAACTAGTAACTGTTTTGGGTTGTGGAGGAAAATAATCACATAAGCTACCCTCATAGGATATTATGATCATGATAAGGTTTCAGGTGTTTGATGCAATATTGCAAATGTAGATCTGTTCAATAAATGAGTGGGCTAAGGCACATTGATCAATCAATCAATAAATACCCTTTAGCTCCCCATCGAGCATAGACCTTCAACAAACACATGCCAAGTCCTACTGTCCTGTGTCATCCGCTCAAGTTCTTTCCATGTTTTCCTCATCATTTTCACCTTAGTATCCAGCTCTCTTCTCCATGTGTTTTTTGGTCTACCTCTGCCTCTCTTTCCCTGTGGATTCCAGGGATGGGGAGAATAAAAACAGCTACAGGGGAAACAGTACTTTATTCTGGTAGAGAGGATGGTCAGCACAACGAAGGTGTATCCATTATCTCGAAGAAAGGAATGGAAAGGTCTTTACTGAAATGGAAACCCATCAACAACAGACAGATAAGAACAAGACAGAGGGAGATTCACCAACACCACAATTATACAATGCTATGCACCAACAAACGACAACGATGAAGAGATCAAGGATGAGTTCTATCAACAGGTGCAAAAGGAAATGGAAACAACACCACCCAGGTACGATCTAATTATAGTAATGGGAGACCTAAATGCAAAAGTTGGAACACGCAATAATTATAACGAAAGAGTAATGGGGAAATGCGGCAGTGGAACAGTAAATGAGAATGGGGACAAATTAATAAGCTTCTGCAGTATTAACAACTTGGTCATTGGAGGAACACTTTTTCAACACAAAGAAGTGCACAAGTTAATATGGGAATCACCAAACAGATGAGACAGAAACCGTATAGATCACATAATGATCAATGGCAGATGGAGACATGCACTACAAGACGTGAAAGTAAGAAGAGGTGCAGAGGTGGGAAGTGATCATCACCTAGTAGTAGCAAGACAGAAGATGAAACTCAGAGCTGCTGGACCAGTTGCAGTCAAACAGAAAAGATATAACATCACAAAACTTAAGAACCCCCTCACCAGAAAAGCGTTCGTGGTCGACGTAAAGAGACGATATCAGATTACCAAAAGCCAGGAAAGAACAGAGACTGATGATGTCGACCAGAAATTCAACACCATCTCAACAATATACAAGGAAAGCAGCAAGTCATGCTTGGGATTCCAGGAAAGAAAGAGCCAAGACTGGATAACACCAGAATCGCTAAAGAGAAAGGAAATGAAAAGAAAGAAAACAGAAGCTAAGTCTCCCAGGTTAAAGGCAATATACAGTGAATAGTACAGTCAGCTGGACAAGGAAGTAAAATGTCAAACCCGTGCTAACAAACGGACATTTCTGGATGACCTTGCAAGACAGGCAGAAGAGGCAGCACTGAGAAATGAACAAAGTACAGTTTATAAAATAACTAAAACTATCAGTGGAAAAAGAGGTGCAAACAACAAGGAAATCTCATCACCACAGCACAGGTGCAGGAAACAAGATGGGCAGAGCACTTCAGAGAAACACTGAATAAGGAACCACCAGAGGCTCAGCTGAATGTTCCTGGGGCTGAAAGTGACTTAGACATAAATACAGACATTCCACAAAAAGAAGAAATCATCACAGCTATCAAAGGGCTAAAAAATGGAAAATCGCCTGGTCACGACAATCTAAATGCTGAGTTATTCAAGGCAGACCCTGAACTAGCAGCAGAATTATTAGAACCACTATTTGCACAAGTCTGGGAAACTGAGACAACACCAACAGAGTGGAGTAAAGGAATAATTGTCAAATTGCCCAAGAAGGGCAACCTTGTAGACTGCAACAACTGGAGAGGAATTACCCTCCTCTCAGTTCCCAGCAAAATACTAGGCAGAATAATCATCCAGAGAATTTCAAAAGCAGTTGACCATAAACTGAGGAAAGAACAAGCAGATATGCAGATCATATATTTACCCTCAGGAACATTATAGAGCAGTGCTCAGAATGGCAGAGACAGCTGTACATTAACTTTGTTGATTTTGAAAAGGCTTTCGACAGCATACACAGGGACAGCCTATGGAAAATTATGAGGGCTTATGGAATTCCCAGCTGCATTGTTTCCATCATAAAAATACCTCCATTCTAACTTTACGTGCAGTGTTGGATTGAGAAATGTAACTTTCGAAGTGAAAACAGGAGTAAGACAGGGATGCCCCTTATCAACAACATTATTTTTGACAGCCATAGATTGGGTGATGCGCCAGACAACAGAGGGCAGTCCAAGAGGAATTAGATGGACAACGTTTTCCACACTGGAAGACCTGGAATATGCAGATGACATTGCACTACTCGCGCATTCACATCAACACATTCAAGACAAAACTGATAGACTGAATAAGTATGGCCAGCAGGTTGGCCTGAACAACAATCTGAAGAAGACAGAGGTCATGACACTAAATGTGGGCAATCCTGAGCCAATAACAGTAAGGAACCAGAAGTTAGAACAGACAGACACATTTACTTACCTAAGATGCATAGTAACACCTGACGGCAGAACAAGCAAGGACATTAACAACAGAATGAGTAAAGCGAGAACAGCCTTTGCTGTTCTCAACAACATTTGGAAGTCTTCCCAGTACAGTAGAGATGGCTACTGTGTTTATGTGTCGAAACAATGTGTCGAAACTGCGTCGTACCCGAACGATTCGATGCGCAGATTTTTGCGGTGTCGAAACAGTGTCACGTCCTGTCTGTTTTGCAGAGACACATTGTCTCACGCAGATTCGACACATAGCCTGCTTCGAACAGCAGCTTCAGTTCCCGTCTGCTTCGCTGTTTTGCAAAAGGCACACTGTATCATTGTCTCATGTGTCAAGCGTGCGCTACATATGGCGTTCATAGATAGTATGGAAAATCAAACAAGTCATAATTTTTTTTAAAATAATTCCTCAGGACTGAAAGAGGCTTACTACTATTAGGTGTCTGCTCGGTTTGAGTTGAATCATTGTCGCTGACTGTACCTATTCTAGTTTTATATAATGTGTCATTATTACTGTTATTATTATAATTTTTTTCACTTTTACTGCAGCTGTCAGCATGTTCCCCTTGCATATCATCATAATGAAAACGACTGTGTAAAATTCTTAACAGTGGTCACACGAAATACCATAGATTTGTACTAACGAGAATAAGTAAATCTGCATACTAGGGTGTCACGACTCATGTCTCATTGTTTCAGTTAATTTACTTGTAGTCTGCTGTTTCGAAACAGTTCCATAGTTCTTTTTCATCCAAGCGCTAATTATACGCATGTTACGGTACTCTTGATTCCTGACTTCAGGCGCTCTCGTAAGAAAACGTGTTTTGTTTATACATAAAATAGTGTTTAAAACTTGTGTTCAACCTCATTTAATCTTCATTTATGGCGGGGAGAAGCCCTGTTTGGGATTATTTTGTAAAGATCAAAGACAACAAAGTAAAATGTAACGTGTGTTCTGGTATTTTATTATTCAAGGGTTCGTCAACTTCAAGTATGACTAGGCACTAGAGATGGCTAGTGTGTGTATGACGGTATGTGTCGAAACAATGCTTCGAAACAGCGAGCGATTCGACACTTCCTGCTTGTTTCTTTCGTCTGCCTCGCTGTTTTGCAGCGACACACTGTCTGAGCCTATGTAAAATTTGAATCAACCGTTCGGAACATTAGTATGGAATATCAAACATGTCATATTTTTCAGGGATGTATTATGATGACTTGATTTTACAAGTGATATTATTTTTGCTGAGAAGTTATAGACACTGGAAATTGTGTCAGTGTTGCAGTTGTCAATGTTTTAGGCGCTATGTTAAAGTTGAAAGTGTCAGTGTGTTCGTATAAATGTAATATACACTTTATTAGCTCTGCTGATATGTGTACTCGGTGTGGATTTGAATCATTGTCTACCAAATCTAGCTTACTCTAGTTTGATATCATGTGTTATTATTACTGTTATTATTATTGTTGTTTTTTATTATTTTCCCATATACTGCAGCTATCATCATATCTACGTTTTATTACATCATAATGAAGACTTGTGTAAAAATATTGAATTGTGGTCACACGAAACGCCATAGATTTTCACACACGACAGTAAAAACAGAGGAAAGTGTCTCACACAGTTCATGTATACCCGCGCCGGTACTGTCTATAAGAGACTTCTTTCTCCCCGATACGGGCAATTGTGTCGTTGTGTCGTTGTGTCGACTCACTGTTTCGAAACAGTTTAAATCACTGCGCTAACTGTTTCGAAACAGTTGAGTGTGTCAATTTGCCCACCTCTACAGTACAGCACAAACACCAAATTAAGACTGTATGAGAGCTGTGTACTTTCTGTGCTTCTCTATGGTGCGGAATGTTGGAGAGTAACAGAGAAGGAAATGTCGAAACTGTCCTACTTCCACACAATCTGCCTAAGGAAAATTCTCCGAATCTTTTGGCCAAACACCATCGGCAGCCAAGAACTACTTATTCGGAGTAACCAGGAGGACATGCACACCATCATAGCTGGCAGACGCTGGAGTTGGGTTGGCCACGTCCTCAGAAGGGACCCTGATACCATCACAAGAACAGCTATGCTATGGATCCCTGAGGGAAAGCGAAAGAGAGGCCGACCAAAAACAACTTGGCGGAGAACTGTGGAAGCTGAGATGCAAAGAATGAACCAGAGTTGGGGCACTGTACGAAGGATGGCCGCTGACCGAGCAAAGTGGAATCAATTTGTTGCTGCCCTACAAGACGCCACCAGGCGTGATGGCCGCTGACTGCTTTGGCGGTTATGGATCAAAGAAGAAGATGCAAAATAAAAGTGTAACCTCATTATCTTGTTCCTGTTTCACCCTGACAGCCAGACCAGAGATGCCATTTTCAATATTCCCTTCATCCTGGTGGAGGAAAAAATCAGAAGAGGATATAGGAAAATAAGAGTTATATTCTAAAATAAACAATACATGATTTTTCTGAGAATCGCTAGAAATATTTAATCTATTCCATATTTATTTAGCAACTTGACCTAAAAAAAGGGGTAAGGGTCAACATTATGAACAATTAGTGTGTCAATAGTAACAAAGGAGAAAAGAGAAAAAAAAACTTACTTTACAATACTGCTCCAGTTTTATTTTATCATTCATAAATGGGAACTGTCTTTGATTATTTCCTGGAGACTGGAAAAAAAAAAAATTATGTTTCATTTAAATATACAACAAAGTTTGAAATCCTAAAAACGATTACAAATTATAAGGGGGTAGAAGATGATGTACAGATGTAAGTTGTGATAACTACAAACATTATACAGGGCAGTCCAGATAAGTAGAAGTTGCTGGGACCATTTAAAATACTTCCTAAATTCTGTTTATCTGAATGGGACCCAAAGATGCAGCAACAGAGAATGCAGTCAGCGACCCATAGCTTGACTGCTTGCATCAGGGTCAGAGAACCAGAGCTGACCAAGACCCTACTCCACTTCCACGTGGTGGTCCTGGAAACAGGCTGCATCACTGCAGTCTGGCTGAGAGAGTAGGGATCGCAGAGGGAAGGCAAACTCGGTCCCAAAAAATGCCGTGCTGAAGTCGGATGTGTCGACCGAAAGGTGCAGATATCACAGCTCTGGCGTAAACAGACACAACGCAGCCAACGTCCTTTTCAGGACGAACGAGGAAGAAGAAGTTTATCTGAATTTTGCTCAAAGATGTATTTGTGTCAGAATAAGTGGCAAAGCATGAAGCAACTGTCTTAGCCACTTAGAAACATGTATTTAGATGTTAAATTTTCATTTCTGCATTAAAAAAATTTTCAAAAGCAATTTAGCAAAGCCTAAAATGTAGTGTTACGTTAATAGTAACATAGTGGTAAGGTGTAAAAATGTTTGAATTAGGTTTTGGCTTAGTATTTGTGTATGCTCTGTTAGTGGTTTCTGCACGGATTCCTAGAGGACAAGTGAATCAATGTAAGAGTTACTGACCCTGACCTAGTACTATTTTTGTTGTCCAGTATTTTCCTCCCTTCTGTCTTACAAGAGCTTGCCAAATCCTAGTTTATGTTTATTATATGCTAGTCACATGACTTGAGTTTCTTCTTTGTTTATCTTCACATCCCAAACATGCTGTCCTGTTGCTGTCTGATTTTAAATCAAGCCCTTTTCTTGCTAACAGAAGGAAACCAGTGCTTGCTCAGTTGGCCTCATAATTACATGCTTGATGGTTTAATGACTATAGCATTGTAATCTACTGATGGTAGCTCAGACATTTATTAACTTGTTATTGCCTGCGCACCAAAAAAAACAATGAATGACCCATGGCTGTTTGCGCCTTCTAAAAAGTTGCTACTTTAGTTTCGTGCCCTGTCTCCTGACCTGAAGGCAATAAATCTTGTTAAACGGTGAACACAGGATCATTTACGTTGGCGAGAAATATCAGCTGACTTTGGCGTGAAAAAAGCGTGAAATGTAAACCAGTTTAATTATTGCAGGACTAAAGTAATTAGCTAGAAAATAACTTCCTGCAAAATACTATTGCTGTATGGATTTTCATTGCTTTTTTCATAATATTTGCTTTGTAGGAGCCGTTCAAGGCTGTACCCTTTCCCCTTACCTGTTTAACATTTATGCAGAGAATATCATGAGAAACGTAAGAGATGACCAAGAACACACAGAGTTTGACTCATTTAACATCGGCGGGTACCAGATCCCGGAAATCAGATATGCTGACGACACAGTCCTCCTATCGACCAACCCAAAAGGACTTGAACAATTAATTCTGTCCACCAAAAAACACAGCGAGGCCCAAAATCTATACCTAAACACCAAGAAGACCAAAGTATTGACAACAGACAAAGTAAAGATCAATCCAGAAATTGATAACGAAGAACTGGAAAGTGTTAATGAATTCGAATACTTAGGATCAATCATCAACAGTTCTGGTGACTGTGCAGTAGAAATTAAAAGAAGACTTGCAATTGCTTCACATAAACTAATACAGATGAAAAACCTATGGCAAGGCACAAGCAAAGAAACAAAGTTACAACTGATCAGAGCATGTATATTCCCAGTAGCAACATACGGCTGCAAGACTTGGACACTCAATAAAACAGTTGCAAAATAGATTACATCATTCGAAATGAAATGCTACAGAAGGATGTTGAGAATACCCTGGACAGAAAAAAAGACCAACAGAGAAGTACTGCACTCACTAAACGTACAGGAACATTGGCTCCTAAATACAATCGCAATAAGGAAGCAAACAGTGATGGAAGGCATGGTCCCTGGAAAAAGGGGAAGAGGTCGACCTAGACGACGGTGGACCCAGGACATCACAGAGAGTCTGAACTTGTCTTTGGCTGATGCAGGTCGACTTGCCCAGAATCGTGATGCATTCAGAGCAGCTGTAATGGAGACAACATTCTGGAAAGAATACGTCACATGATGAGGAGCCGTTACAAAACAGCATCATCATTTGAGGAAAATATTACAGAGGGTAATGGAGTTTCTAATTAAATATCTTAAACTCTAAACAGCCTAGACAGTTTTAAATTATAAAAAAATGTTTAGGAGAAATTAAAGATTTTCTCCACCTAATTTCATCTTTGCATAGGTGCTCAGTCTCCATCAGTATATGTCAAAGAATATGAATGCTAATTGCTTCTGTAGCTCACTGGTTGTAAACACGATGGATGCATCCTCTCATATATCCATCTCTACTAGCTTTACATTTGATGCCAAATTTCAACAGTCTTAACCTTGATGATTCATCTATTGCAGTGTCCTTCTCTAACAGGCGATCATTAATTGTTCTCAGTATATCTCCCTTATCCATTTCCAGTGTCCCCACTATGGGTGCTCTTGATGCTAGTTTGTCAGCTCTTTCATTACCACATACCCCAGCATGACCAGGATAGTATATCCACACCAGCTCTTGTAGACTGGAAGCTTCTATGAATGTTTTTCATTCATGCTGCAACCAACCACTTTGAACCTTCCGAAGCATGGACTCTGAGTCGGACACAATGATAGCCTTTGTTAATGAAGTTTCAGTTATCCACCTTAAGGCTGCAGTAACAGCCTTGACCTCTATTCTCATGCTGGAAGTTGTTATCTTGTAAGCCCCACTTTGTTCGGCAACGATTCTGCCCTGTACCCAAGCAGAGAAGCCCCAACAGGATTTCTCACCCTGGATCACCGACCCATCTGTATACATGACGGCATCACCACTCCTGGAATGATCATGTATCAGTTGATTAATTTCCAATTCTGCTATTCCATTCCCCCAATTTCTACACTCTCTCCCAAGGCTGATGATGACTCGCTGGTAGTTATCCCAGCTCTCATCTGACATACACCATTCTTTCCCCTTGAATATATTGTCAACTGTGGCCACCTGCTTGATCATTGTCTCTGCCTGTGCCATCCATCTCTTTATTCTTTCTCCCTTAATGTCAGCTATGTTACCATGCAGAGGGTGCCGTTTGTCTGTGGATACTCACATTTAGGCTTTTGCTTGGACCACCGCATATCTGGATTTAATCAACAGCACTCCAAGCATGTATATCATTGTCACAATGGGGGTATCTCGCATAATACAGCCCAAGACTATGCGCATCCCTTCATTCTGAATGCGTTCTAGTCGTTCACATTGTGTTACTGCCAGCGTGAGTATTCCCAGTCCATACTCAATGACTGATATGACTAGCTGTTGATAAAGAAGAAATAGTAATCTCTGCTCCAGATGCGCCGCGGCCATTATTTTCAGGGCCGCTAGACCTCATCTGCATTTCTGTGTGATGTGCTCAACATGGTACTTATACGAGAGCCCGCGGTCAAATATAACTCAAAGGTATTTCAGCTTTTCTTGCCTTTCAATTTTCTGTCCATTGAGAGTAATATCTGGGAGGTCTGCTTTCACAAAATGTAAAAACAAGATATTTTTTAGAGTGAAAATTCTGAAGAAAATAAAATTCAAATTTTAGGTCATATATACATCACGCAGGCCTTGTTGGGATTGACTTTGGAGCCAGTTTCTTTACATAAACAAATGTTAACTGAATATATGGCTCCTTCGTAACTTCATATTTTACTAAGCATTGTTTTAAAACACCAGTCTTCTAGAACAGGAAGCTGATAAAACAGATGCTAAGATCTTTGAGAATTTGCAAGATATACACACCAGCACTTTTTCTATTTAAAAATTTTAGAGATTTAGTAGCAACTGGAAATTGTAGACAAATTAGAAGCCAAAATTAAATTTTTCCAGACATGTATTGAATTTTGTGAAGATGAGGAGGAAAAAGTTAGGTTTGAAGTTAAACTTGCAGATGTGCAAGATAGAATGGTCCAACTTCAGTTTGTGGGTCAGTGTGCTAGGTCTGGTCCAGTTTGTTCACACTTGGGTGTGGTACTACCTAATCATAAATCATACCAGAGTTTTATCTTAGCAGATCATTTATAGGGAAAAACTGCCACACATATCTAACATCAAAAGTTTATAAAGATCTCACAAAAGCAATCATCAGAGAACACTGATGCTTATAAAAAATAAAGTTATCACGGACATAGCTTTATTGCTAGAGAACAGTTTAACTCGCTCAATTAAGTTTTTGAGAAATTACACAACATTTCACACAGCAAATCTATATGTCAAGAATCATCCTCATTATTACAAACATCAATACAGACATACATGATTTTGTTCGGAAAGCTCTTCCCCAATAGGACAATCCCTAACCAGCGTATATCAGAAAAACACTGCATAAACTGGATCAGAACTCATGGCTATGAAATGGGCATGCATGGAGAACAAGGTGGAGAATTAGTATATTAAACAGTATCTAAGATTGAAAGACGAGCATGCTGTAATAGATACATAAGTTCACAGTTTAAATTTATAATGGAAACGCATTTGCTACAAATTTCTCCGTCAATGTACAAATTCCCCCCAGGAAAAAACGAAAGCGTGAATGATATATGAGAGACATTTTAGGGCTAGGGCAGATTTATGTATATTCAGCGTGTTTGTGTATATAATATTATGAATGGTAATAGTCATATCTCTGACATTTTGTGCGTATACATATAAAAAATTATATCATTATTTTGTATTAACATAATATTTTCACATTTTTATTTACAATGTACAGCAACAACAGTGTTACTTTAAAAAAAAAAATACCAGTATTAGTTTATGCCTACACACTCTGTATAGTACAAGTAATAGAGATTTAACCAAGGTTAATTACTTGTAAGTTCATCTTTTGATAATTCCTATTTGAAGCATGCTGCTAAAATGTTTCAGAGATGTCCATTTTCTATAACATATCTATTTTATATTAATGTATAAATTGAGTACAGTTTCTGTATTCTGTTAATGTCATTGCATAACAATGATGACATATTAAAACTTGAAAAAAATAACTTTTTGCACTTTTTCAGGCTATCATATCTTCTGTTGTAATTATAGCACAATGTTAGTTTTTAAACAGAAACTTTTTAAAAAGTAACATACTAACTATCACCAAAAGCCACTTTAAAACTGGAGTTTCCAATGATAAATTTGCAGCAAAAGTTTAATTACCCCACATTGAATGTTTAGAGTGCTGGGACTGGAATTCCCTAACGCCGGTAAGAATGTGACCCCATGACCGAACGGTAGCAGAAAAGAACGCAGGTAACTAAAAGCGTGTTGACAAACCGCCGTGGACCATGCAACTTAGGTGATGAAAGCAGAACTTCGACTTATGTGAGTCTAAATTTGAATAGGTACAGACAAATTGCTTTGACTTATCTTTTTAAAATCCTTGTCATCAGAATTTAACTTAACCAGAGATGTTTTATTAAAAATTACAAAGCAGACACTTAGCCAGGACCTTCAGAAATACTTGTACTTAAGCGAAATTCAGTTTAAGCAAGTTCTGTTTTAGTGGACTGCACTGTATTACAGAAGAATCCATTTTCTAGCAAGCTACATTATTTATCCCAGCAAATATTTTTGCTATCTAATTTATAGTTGTATATATGCAGCATTCTTTTTTCTATGTTTGCACTCCTTTCATTTATTCCCTGTGGTAAAATGTAGGTGTAACATTCCCTGTGGTAAAATGTAGGTGTAACATTCCCTGTGGTAAAATGTAGGTGTAACATTCTCTGTGGTAAAAGTGTAGGTGTTACATTCCCTGTGGTAAAAGTATAGGTGTAACATTCTCTGTGGTAAAAGTGTAGGTGTTACATTCCCTGTGGTAAAAGTGTAGGTGTAACATTATCTGTGGTAAAAGTGTAGGTGTTACATTCCCTGTGGTAAAAGTGTAGGTGTAACATTCTCTGTGGTAAAATGTAGGTGTAACATTCTCTGTGGTAAAAATGTAGGTGTAACATTCCCTGTGGTAAAATGTAGGTGTAACATTCTCTGTGGTAAAAGTGTAGGTGTTACATTCCCTGTGGTAAAAGTATAGGTGTAACATTCTCTGTGGTAAAAGTGTAGGTGTTACATTCCCTGTGGTAAAAGTGTAGGTGTAACATTATCTGTGGTAAAAGTGTAGGTGTTACATTCCCTGTGGTAAAAGTGTAGGTGTAACATTCTCTGTGGTAAAATGTAGGTGTAACATTCTCTGTGGTAAAAGTGTAGGTGTTACATTCCCTGTGGTAAAAGTGTAGGTGTAACATTCCCTGTGGTAAAAGTGTAGGTGTTACATTCCCTGTGGTAAAAGTGTAGGTGTAACATTCCCTGTGGTAAACGTGTAGGTGTAAAATTCTCTGGTAAAAGTATGTTCCCTGTAGTAATAGTGTATGTATAACATTCACTGTGGTAAAAGTATAGGTTTAACATTCCCTGTGGTTTAAGTGTAGGAGTAACATTCCCTGAGGTAAAACTAGGTATAAAATTCCATGTGGTAAAAGTGTAGGTATAACATTCACTTCTGAGGGCTTATAGATTTCCCAGCTGCATTGTTTCCATCATAAAAAGCCTCTATTCTAACTTTACATGCAGTGTTGTATTGAGTAATCTAACTTTTGAAGTGAAAACAGGAGTACGACAGGGATGCCCCATATCAACATTATTTTTGACAGCCATAGATTGGGTGATGCGCCAGACAACAGAGTGCAGTATAAGAGGAATTAGATGTACAACGTTGTCTACATCGGAAGACGTGGAATATGCAGATGACATTGCACTACTCGTGCATTCACATCAACACATCCAAGAAAAAACCAATAGACTGAATAAGTATGTCCAGCAGGTTGGTCTGAACATCAATTTGAAGAAGACAGAGGTCATGACACTAAATGTGGGCAATCCTGAGCCATTAACAATAAAGAACCAGAAGATAGAACAGACAGACACATTTACTTACCTAGGATGCATAGTAACACCTGACGGCGGAACAAGCAAGGACATTAACAACAGAATGAATAAAGCGAGAACAGCCTTTGCTTGTCTTAACAACATTTGGAAGTCTTCCCAGTACAGCACAAACACCAAATTGAGACTGTATGAGAGCTGTGTACTTTCTGTGCTTCTCTATGGTGCGGAGTGTTGGAGAGTAACAGAGAAGGAAATGTCGAAATTGTCCTCCTTCCACACAATCTGTCTAAGGAAAATTCTCCAAATCTTTTGGCCAAACACCATCAGCAACCAAGAACTACTTATTCGGAGTAACCAGGAGGACATGCCCACCATCATAGCTGGCAGACGCTGGAGTTGGGTTGGCCACATCCTCAGAAGGGACTGTGATACCATCACAAGAACAGCTATGCTATGGACCCCTGAGGGACAGCGAAAGAGAGGCCAACCAAAAACAACTTGGCGGAGAACTGTGGAAGCTGAGATGCAAAGAATGAACCAGAGTTGGGGCACTGTACGATGGATGGCCACCGACCGAGCAAAGTGGAATCAATTTGTTGCTGCCCTACAAGACGCCACGAGGCGTGATGGCCACTGACTGCTTTGACGGTTGGCAGCTAAGGATCAAAGAAAGAAGAAGAAGATAACATTCACTGTGGTAATAGTGTAGGTGTAACATTCCTCATGGTAAAATTGTAGGTATAAAAATCCCTGTGGTAAAAGTGCAGGTGTAACAGTTCCTGTGGTAAAAGTGTAGTGTAACATTTTCTGTGGTAAAAGTGCAGTTGTAACATTCCTTGAGGTTAAAGTGCAGGTGTAATGTTTCCTACAGTAAAAGTGTAGGTGTAACATTCCCTGTGGTAAAAGTGTAGTGTAACATTTTCTGTGGTAAAAGTGTAGTGTAACATTTTCTGTGATAAAAGTGCAGTTGTAACATTCCTTGAGGTTAAAGTGCAGGTGTAACGTTTCCTACAGTAAAAGTGTAGGTGTAACATTCCCTGTGGTAAAAGTGTAGGTGTAACATTTTCTGTGGTAAAAGTGTATGTGTAACATTTCCTACAGTAAAAGTGTAGGTGTAACATTCCCTGAAGTAAAAGTGCAGGTGTAACATTTCCCATGGTAAAAGTGTTTGTATAACATTCCCAGCATACCTTATCACATGTTAATAGATTTATTTTTGACAAGAATACCGTGATGAAAATTTAGAATAATTTCCTGTAAAACCAGTATTCTGATGTCCGTTCATTGTGTCTTTGTCTGACCTAATTTCCCAGCTTTAATCATTCAATTATTGACCTTATAGTTTCCCATGCAGCATAGACCTACAACAAATAAAAGCCCCCTTCCTCCCCCACCTGTCCTGTACTTCAGGTCAAGGTCTTTCCATGTCTACTTTGTTATTAATCGTGTTATTTCATCAAGCCTTACAACTTGTCATGTCTACTTTGTTAATAATCGTGTCATTTCATTTCAATTCCTCAAGCCTTACAACTTGTCATGTCTACTTTGTTAATAATCGTGTCATTTCATTTCTTCAAGCCTTACTACTTGTCATGTCTACTTTGTTAATAATCGTGTCATTTCATTTCAATTCCTCAAGCCTTACAACTTGTCATGTCTACTTTGTTAATAATCGTGTCATTTCATTTCCTCAAGCCTTACTACTTGTCATGTCTACTTTGTTAATAATCAAGTCATTTCATTTCAATTCCTCAAGCCTTACAACTTGTCATGAATGTTTAGCTTCTCCGTAGACAGAAACAACTTGATGGACATTATCAAATACAAGGTCAGATAGAGGACACAAATTCTAGAATACCAGTTCTTGAACTTTTTTGTGCCATGGACACCTTTGACTGTAAGTTGAAGGCTATGGATTTATTCTTAGAAAAAAAATCTGCACAGATGCAAGATTAAACTTTTAACACAAAAAAAATTCATTACATTAAAAAGAAAAATTGTTAAGCTTATCCCTGTAAAAATTAATATTTTTCTTTAAATGTAAAAACAAGATATTTTTTGGAGTGAAAAATTCTGAAGAAAATAAAATTCAAATTTTAGGTCATATATACGGAGGTCCTAGAATACATTCATGGGTCCCCCAAAGAGTTCATGGACCACATGTTAAGAAACCCTGCTTTAGAACAACATAAATAAACACTACTCATCAACTCAATATTTTTATATTTAGACTTCACAAAATGACACCTATCATCAACTCAATAGAGAGTCTATATTTTTATATTTAGACTTCACAAAATGACACCTATCATCAACTCAATAGAGAGTCTATATTTTTATATTTAGACTTCACAAAATGACACCTATCATCAACTCAATCATCAACAACTCAATCATCATCATTGTCACCATTCCCAGTGGAACATAGGACTGCAACAGTTGCTCTCCATCAATTTCTATTCTGGGTTGTCTTTTTCAGCTGTGCCTAAGTCATTCCAATTTCCTTCAACTGTTCTTCTCCAAGTTCTACTTGGTCTCCCCATTCTTCTTTTCCCTTGTGGGTTCCAGTCAAGGTCACCTCTAGCTATGCTTCATTGTTCTCTTCTGAGTGTATGTCCTATCCATCCCCACTTTCTTACCGTAATTTCCATTTGAATTGGCTGTTGCCTGCATCTTTTCCATAGTTCTATATTTGTTATTATATCTGGCCATCTTACAAGGAGGATCCTTCGGAGACATCTATTTACAAATGTCTGTAGCTTAGAGATGATACTCTTTGAGACATGCCATGTCTCTGAGCCATACTGCAAGACTGACTTTACATTAAAGATTCTGATTTTGTTCTCTCTGGATATACGAGGGGCATTCAGAAAATAATGCACCACATTGTTTTTCTCAGCTAATAATGAAGATAGAAGCATGAAATTTTGCACACTTCAAATTTGGCATGTGCCAATTGTGTGCACTAAATTGCACCACAACTGGCCAAATAATACGGCTGCCCTAAACTGTTGAAATGGAGCGTGTTAGCAGCTTGCGTTATAAGCAGCGAATTGTGATAGAATTTCTCGTTGCAGAGAAGGAAACTGTTGTGAATATTCACAAGCGTCTATGTGATGTGTATGGAAGTTTTGCAGTCGACAGGAGTACAGTCAGTTGCTGGGTTCAGAGAATCAAAGAATCAGGAAGTGGAGATACGGAGCTGCTTGATCGGCCATGCTGTGGACGTCCTGCCACAGCCACCAACACAGAAATGTTGATGCCCTGAGGGCATTATTCTTACTGATAGGCGAATCACAACTCAACAATTGGCCTTACAGCTGTCAGTCAGCATTGGTAGTGCAAATGCAGTTATAAAAACTCTCAGATTTTCTAAGGTTTGTGCAAGATGGGTTCCTCAAAGTCTCACAAATGACCACCGATTGCAAAGGAAAGCAATTTCTTCTGAATTGTTGGAGCATTTCAATGCTGATGGAGAGAACTTTTTGGCTAAGATCGTTACAGGTGACGAAACATGGGCACATCATTTTGAACCTTCATCAAGAAGAGAGAAATTCAAGACAATTCCTTCAGCTGGAAAGGTCATGATCACTGTCTTTTGGGACATTGAAGGTGTGATTCTTGTGGACGTTATGCCAAGAGGAGAGACAATCAATTCACATTAATTACATCAATTAATAACAGTTCTGAATACAAGCCAGTGATTCCACCCTGGGAGATCAAGAAACCAGACACGGACTACCACCTAGCAGAAATAATTAAGAGAACAAATAATATAGAAAATATTAAAAACACAGCCAATAAATATATACAACAAATATCAAAAGACAGCATTACTGTGTACACAGATGGATCCAAGGGAGAGTATGGCAAATTGGGGATAGGCATATATATTATAGAAGATGTGTTAAGAATAGACAGACCAAGGGAACTGCATAATATAGTCAAACAATATTTAACACGAACAAATGTTAATATATAGTGGCTGGGAATGTGAAGGTCTGATGCTGTTCTTACAATGCATTTAACAGATGAAAGTCAATTAAATATCTGTTAAGGTCAGTTATTTAACTGGAACCACCAGGCCTTTACACCCTTCCACTTTAAAGTTATTCTTCTTCAGAGTTTCTTCTTGATTTTTTCTTTTTTTAATTAAACGTATAAGCACAATTGTGATTGTCCCTATTTACAATGATTTGACAAATGGATGCCACTTTTTCATATCGGCAGTTGTTCATATTATTTGGAATTAAAAACAATATTTATCCTAATTATAACTCATCAGAGGTTGAACGGGATATTTTTCTTCATTAATAAAAAATAAAAAAAAATAATAATTCAAAATGAAATACTACAGAAGGATGCTGAGAATACCCTGGATAGAAAAAAGACCAACAGAGAAGTACTGCACTCACTGCACTGTAGAGGAAAACTGGCTCCAAAATTCCATCGCAATAAGGAAGCTGAAATTTGTCGGTCATATAAAAAGACATAATAGTCTGGAAAAATAAGTAATGGAAGGCATTGTCGCTGGGAAAAGGGGAATGGGACAATCCAGACGACAGTGGATCCAGGACATCACAGATAGTCTGAACATGTCTTTGGATAATGCAGGTCGATTTGCCCAAAATCGTGATGCGTTCAGAGCTGCTGTAATGGAGACAATGTTCTGGAGAGAATAGGCCACATGATGAACTGAATCAGTTAAGGATAATGCATGAGTCTTTTTTGTTTCATCTGGAAAAAAAACTCAAAACAGTGGTTAAGTTTAGCGTTATAGGCTTCTTTTTTTAGGCCTAATTACTATTGAAGCAACACGGCTGTTGAGTCAATATCCACTTGGCCAATATGGTGGCCTTTGTTTAAACTCTACCAGTACTATACCTCATAATCTAGTTCCTGTTTTATTTGTGTTGTGTCTTCACATTTCGTCATCGTCATAAAGTTCTGGAGGGCGATTCCTTTTGAAGTATAAATGGCGTCTTTCTCAGACTTTATGAGGGAAAGATACAAAATGAGGTGCGTATCTTTCGTTTATCCGCCTACAAATGTAAACAGTCGAGTTGGTAAAATGGTTACAGCGCTTGCTTCTCAATGCATATTTGCCGATGTTAAAACCAGATAGCGACACTCGTACGTATACCTAGCGGTAAATGATTAGCCCAGACTCTGCTCTTGAGCTAAAGGTGAGAAAGACACTGAAGAACAGAACTTGTCTGACAAACATGGTCATAGGAAATAGTAACTCTGAATTATTACCCCTTATGGGAGCATTCGTTGTATGTAAGATATTTTTAATTCTGAAATATTGAAAGCCTTTTTTTTCACATGTAATTGTAAATATTTTGAAAATAAAACAGACCAAAAAAAGTGACAACGTCATTAAAATGCGAATATGTTGTTTGCATCATTGGCCATAAAGTACCAAAATACATATCTGCTATAGGCCTATATGACTTTCCATCAAAATCACTGCTTGAAAATATGAGGCCGGAAATCACAAAAGGTAGTCTCGTAGCAAATAGTGCCGTGCGAGAGTGAAGTGTTAGAGACTTACCTATACTGCATCCAACTTTGTGAGATGTGATGACCGGTTCCATTTCCTCTCTGCCTTTGCCTTCTCTAACTCAATAAACATCTCCCCCAACATCTTCTGCCTCTTGTCTTGATGGTGCACTGTGAGAAACTCTTTCCTGTCCAACTCTTGATGTCAAATTTCTGATATATAGACATGTCGTCAGTGGCGTAACTGCAGTCCTGACCGGGCCCCAAAGATTAATGTTCGAAATATATATATATATATATATATATATATATATATATATATATATATATATATATATATATATATATATATATTTCCTTGCAATTTCTTGTTCCAGTTTTTAAACTTCAAACTAGTTTATGAAGACAAAGTGATAAAGAAGATATGGACATATTTGGAGGGGTTGGCATTGAGCAGTATGATTTGGCACATTTCTGCTTAACTCTTTAGGTCCCAAAAGCCGATATATCATACTTCCTTCGAGACTAGGGTTCCCATAATGTTTTGTTTAAAAACCGGGACATTTTCAAATTTTTACCTAAAAAACCCGGGACATTTTGTAAAAAAACGGGACATGTTAAAAATTAAGGTAAAGCACAAATAAATCTATTATATATTATATGTTGCACTTAAAATAAGATACTGGTATAAAAAATACACATTAACTAACACAACTTCCACTTTTAAAAAGAATTCTAAATTACAAACATACTTAATTAGAAAAATCGCACCTTTAAAAAATACACAATATTCAAGTTTATATTTCAGATTCATCAGAATATTTATCAGATTTATGGGCCTGTTCAAGAAGTTTTTTTCTTCTGATATTTGGACATGGAACTCAGCACAAGAGAAATCCTTAAAATGGGTCTTCATAACGGATAAAGCTTTCACTGTCTCAATTTTAAGTCTGTTTTTTTTTTTTTCGTCTGTCCAAAGCGCATTTATTAATGAAAAAACACGTTCAACAGCGGCATTGAATCCTGGCAGTGCCAAACAAAAACTAACTAGGCATTTCAGGTTCTCAGCATTTATATCCTGCTTTGTAAAATAAGCGAACATCTCACACCATTTTTCACTGACACTTTGATCCTTCAGTTCACTCCACACATCAAATTTGCTTTCACAATATATTTTTACACATGCAAACTTATCAAATAAGTCCTCTTACATTCACAGTAAAATTTGGTGACACTGTCTTCATGAATATGTGACTTTCTTGGATGTTCTTCCAAGTCACAGACTCCTTTCCCTTCAAATTGATCCAATCCATAGACTGAAGAGGCGTAAGAAATGGTGTACACCACTCCTGAATATATTCAATTCAGGTGTCATAGAAATCTACTGCATAGCTTTGAAACTTTTCAACTGTTATGTGTCCTTCTTTTTCTAATTCTTGCAACTGATTTCTCACAGTAGTGGTAAGAAACTTTTCTGCCTTCCTGTAGTTTAATTTTTCCACCAGTTTGTTTACTTCATCCTTCACTTCAATTACTGTTGTCTCTTGCTTTTCAACACATTTGATGGTATCAGAAAAGGTTTTTAACTGGCTGGCAATGAAATGCAGGAGTGTAATTGAAAGTGGATTTTCAAAGAAATTTTTGAGATTGGTAGGACATTTGTGAATGGAAAGGAAATATGACTTCAATGCAGGGAAAATGTCAATAACCCTTTGGACAGCAGGCAAGAGAGAGAGAGTCATCTTGTCTTGCTGTTACCCAAAACAGTTTTATATTCTGTATTGGTGAATTCGCAAAATGATTTGAGTTCCTCAACTCGTACACAATAAATGTGGAAATGCTGGTAAATCTTGTTAATTATTAACTGTATGTGATGGGGCCGAAAAGGAGACGCCCGCCCCCTACCTGTTTCTAGGGTGATGGGGCCGAAAAGGAGACGCCCGCCCCCTACCTGTTTCTAGGCAGATTATTTTCGATGTGCGCGAAGCATTCTGGGTTGTGAAAAGTCTGAAGTAGAAGATATGTAATGAGGCCACAATAATGCCTTTAAATTAAGTTGTGGTGTAGAATTGTGTTATATTAAATAGCTGTAGGTTTTATTTGTGTTTTCGCTATTCCTAAGCGATAATCGCGTGTGATATTTAAGTAGCCAAGATTAATACGCCCAGCGCGCAGTAGTTGAGTGATTAGCCTAGTGCCTATAAAAAGAGATAGCGAACTACAAGCGGGCCTATTTTGCCACAGCCGCCAGAGAGAACAGACGACAGAGCCAAGCTGTAAATGCCTTGAGCACGTGAGTTAATTTAAATTAGAATTAGTTTTATTTAATTCGGAAATAATATCGATGTGGCTATTTTAATGTTGAGTGATATAGATAGATGTGTTTCCAAAGGAAATGTCTTTTTAGGACTGTTGCGTGTGAAATTCTCGCAACATCGTTTTGGTGTACAAGATATTTATTTTGTAATGCAAGGGGAACAATTGCTTGAAATTTATAGTCACTTTTCATTGTAAGCAGTTGTCTCCTCGCGTTGGTATCGATAGCAGTTAAGTTTGTTACGCGTTCTTGAATCGAGTCCATGTATGGATTGGCTAGGCCGCTTTTTAAAAAGCGGTTGGCAACCTGTTGGGTTATCCTTATAAGGTAATCATTCTTAAGCTGGTTCTTGGTAAAGGTCCTTGTGTCTTAAGTTTTCTGAGCGGTGGTCGATTCGCGCTGGACTGCGCATGCCCAAATCTTGGGTCTTTGTCGAACGGGTTTCCGCCCACCAGTCAGTGAGCGAAGATTTCGATAGCGAAGGGACGTCTCTGTGGAGCGTCTCTGCTAATTTATTCTGTCAGGAATGTGAGTCCTCTTATGGATATTTCGTTTATTCGAGATGATACCTCTAGTGTATTTCCACACGCCGGAAAAGCGTATTATTTCTGTGGTTATTTCCTGAAGGCAAGGTAAATTACATTTACATTAACTTTATCGATTTTTGTCCGTGAGTGACATTTGATTCGTAGCCTGTCTTTGAAAGTCGTCATCACGAGATGTTTTCTCAGCTCACATATTGCTACATTGAACCGCATCGGGTTGATGCATGTCCCAAGGACCATTACTTGCTACTTCGCTACATGAACTAGGTTTGAAACCTTTTGTTATCTAGAGGATTTTTTGAGGACATTATTTATACTTTAGAAGACGTGTCTGTCTTGCTGAAGTCAGATTAAGGAGAGTGAACTGATCTCATACATCTGGTTATCTCCTGGCTAAGATAGAAAGGGATGGAGAATTTTCCCGACTACATTACAGCCTTATAATGTATTGACATGCCTGTGAATCACCTTTATTATGATGCTGTCTACCGTCCATTGCTATACTGACATTGTTGCTGTGATAATGACTGTCTGATGTACCTACATATTCGCGTATACATTTTGTCACTGTGGCGTCCACAATAAATGATACAGAAAAACGTCACTAGCTGTTACAAGCATCATTGACTTTATACGTCGTGAGTTAACTGACGTCCTTGTGTGGATTGCCCTGTTATTTTTGTATGAACATTGTTTGACTGAACACATCTGCACACTACACAAAACCAGACATGCGGATACCATCCATCATCATATGGCATCACGCATCATTTGGTGGCCATAAGCTGGTTTGATCTGGTACCAGCAAACACGGGGTCCCTTACCCACTTCATTTTCAACAAGAATTCATCAGCATCCTTCAAGAAATTAACATTCTTCAAGACAGTCAACATCTTCAAAATTTTCAAAGTACTCGGCGTTGCCCGGTAAAAGTCAAAATTTCAACTTTTTGACGGAAACAAGAAATTTGACAGTACCCGGCGTTGTTACATGTTGCCGGATAACTCGGACTGCTGTTATCTTTTACGCAAGTCAAGCAAGTTGCTGCTGTCAAGGTTCCAGTGCTGTCGTTTTTTGTGAAGGTCAAGTGCCGGTTGAAACGGGTTGTTTTCTGAAGAAGGCCAAGTACCGATTTCCATCAACTTACTTTTGGATTAGAAGGTCAAGTGCCGAAACAACTCAACACACAGTATTTCAGAAGCTCTAGTACCATCGTGTTAGCAGTGGAAGCAGTTCAGATGTGCCATCATCGTTGGAGCTTCGCTCTTTAGGACGTTGATTGACATCCGTTTTTTCTGCTGTTCTACGATTGGAAGCCTATAAGTTAAGTGGCCTGTTTGTATGTAAACTGTGCCCTTATACTTCTGCTGAGTCTTCTGTGTATCATCTCATTTTATATGTTATATGTCTATATGTTATTTGTATATTTATATGTTTATATTTCAGCGGGTTCTCGGTTGGGTGGTGTCTCCGTTAGATTATGCCACGTCATAGAGGTCGTCTATTGTGAGCGTTTTCTGTAGGGTTTGCAAATTTCCGATACTGGAATTTGCTAAGCGACTTCTGTTGCTATTTATGTTAGCTGTGATGACATGTTTTAATATTGTTTTCGTTATTATTTCGCATTCTTTAGTTTTGTTTTGATTTGTTTGTATTTGTTAGCCTACTCTTGTCTATAATTTAGTTTCATACAACATTTTTGTTTATACACTGTGGTGTCATGTATTTTGTTTAATTCTATCGCAGATATCGTCACATTTTTTGTGATATTTCATTAATTTCTGCTTTATTTTTAGTTGATTTCTGCGAATGTTTTTGTATTGTTGCTGATCTTTGTTATTGTTTACATTGTTATTGTTTACATTGTTTGCATTGTTTACATTTTCAATGTTTACATTCTGCATGTGTTTACATAGTCATTGTTTACAGTTATAGTAATTAGTTAATGGGCTATGCTAATGCACTGTTACTACTACACTGATGATAAATGAATGATGAATAGTGTCGTGCACTATTGAATGAGAAGTGCACTTATGATCAAGAATTGAGTGTTGATATTTCATATACAAGTTCTTTGATTGGAGACTTGTTTCCCACAGAGACTGGGATAATATAATGTGATGTGAATATACAAGTGCTTAATTAAGACTTGTTACACTTAGGTTTGAAATAAATTAGTTAATTATTTCAGGTTTTGGACTCATATGTTAGACAACATGTCTACATTTGAGCACTTTATTGAGCAGGGTAAATTGCTTGGGAAGACTGGTGATAAGTTAGAAGAATATGCAACTGCTCGATATGATAAAGCAATGGAAGCTGAACAAAAGAAACTGCAGATGCAGGTGGATGAAGAAAGATTCCAAATGGAAATGGAAAAACAAAAAAGGGAATCAGAAGCTGAGGAAAGAAAACTCCAGCTACAACTAGAAGCTGAAAGACTTCAAAAAGAGGCTGAGAATAAAAGACTTGAAAAAGAGGCTGAAAATAAAAGACTTGAAAAAGAAGCTGAAAATGAAAGACTTCAAATGCAGGCTCAAGCTGAAGAAAGGAAGTTAAAAAGAGAGTCTGATGAGAGGAAAGAAAAAGCAAAAATGGAACATGAAGAAAAGGTCTTAGCTTTAGAGTTGGAAAAATTGAAATTGACGAGCATGAGTAATGGTAATGATTCAAACAAGGGTTCATCTTCTGGTAAGGCTAATAATGATACTTTTAAGATTAAGTTACCAACATTTAGTCCTTCCAGTGATGACATAATGTTCTATCTGGACAGATTTGAACAAGCATGTACAGCTCATAACATAGACAAAGCAAAATATGTTTATCAGTTATCAGGGATACTGACAGGTAAAGCTCTAAGTATATTAAATATGGTGGATGAACCTGACAAGAACAATTATGAGGTTGTCAGGGCCGCTTTGTTAAAGAAATATCAGCTTAACGAAGACGGCTATCGTCTACAATTTAAAAACATGTTACCTGAAAATGGAGTTGAATTCTCCGAGTTTATTGCAAGAATACGCATTACTTTCTCACGATGGGTTGAACTATCTAAGACGGAAAAAACTTATGAAGGACTTATGGACTTAATACTTAGAGACAAAGTCATGTCGTCTGTCAATGAGTCTTTCCTTGCTTTCCTTCATGAACGTAAACCTAAAACAATAAAAGAAATGGAAGATTTCTGTTGCCAATACGTAACTGCGCACCCACACATAACCATGGGTAACTCTAAGGTGAAAGAAGGTTTACCAGTTGCTTCGGCAGCTCCGTATGGTCAAAACTTTGCTCGTAGATCCCAACAAAATTTTGATAGAAAGAGTAGCGGTAATTTCTGTCAAAATCATGGAAATCAATTTCATGGTGATTCTTCTTCGAAGAATTGGAGACAACCTGATAGTACTCGTTACTATCACCCTAATAATTATAAGCATTTCAAAAGAGGATATGGTAATAGAGGTTATTCCTGCCGAAGACCTCAAAACCAAACAAATAGATGTTCGCATCAATGTGAACATGATAGTAATCGTGGAAACTGGAATTCGAACCAGGATAACAATTACAATAGAGACAATAATAACTGCAGAGATAATAATAACTCTGATAACTTCAGAGGTAATAATAGTCGGGGTAGATCTCAACACAAAAAAAAGAGATATCAGCAGGCTAATGCTGTACAACAGGAAACTGAGGGAGCCTGTAATCATGTTGTTGATAGTAAAAACTTTGACGCTGTCACTGGTTCTGCTTTTGACTTTGAGAGAGCAAACAAATGCCCCCAATGCAGTACTTTATTCGAACCGGGTACCATAACTACTTTGAGTTGTGGTCACCCACTTCCCGCTCTTCCTGCTGCTGTTGCGCATGACGGGAGGGGTTCTTTAATTCTACATAAGGGTCTTGTTAATGATACTCCGGTCTCACTACTTTTCGATTCCGGATGCACCACTATTGGTGTTAGACAATCGCTTGTAGATCCATCTTGTGCTACAGGAAGGGTTATTAAATGTGTCACATTTGGCGGCACTCTAGAAAAATATCCTACTGCTGTAATTCGCATTGCCACTCCTTTCTTTACTGGAGATGTGCATGCTTGTCTCTTACCTAATCCTATTGCGGACCTTATTATTGGTCGTATTCACGGAGTTAGGGAGTGTACCCCACAGCAGATTGCTGCTTGGGAAGATAATAACATGCAAGCTACAAATGCAGTAGTTACAAGAGCACAAGCTCTACAAACACCCGAAACTTCACTGAATAGTGATAATGAAGTTGATAGCCAAGATAGTCACTTAGTAATCACTCGTGACTCTTTCATAAAATTGCAAGAAGAAGATCCTTCTTTAAAAAAATTCTTCGTTCTTGCGAAGAAAGGTGATCCGAATCAGGATACAAATAGAAAATCTTGGATTGCAATGAGAAATGGCGTACTTGTACGTATGGTACAAGATTCGACTACGTCGGCACATTCGCAAATTCTTGTTCCCAAGAGCATGAGAGTGCAAATATTGCAACATGCTCATGACTCGCAATGTGCTGGACATATGGGTTTTTCCCGTACGAAGTCGAGAGTCCTTGCGGCTTTCTTTTGGCCTTTTGTCAATAAGGACATTCGTATTTACTGCCGATCATGCAAGGTATGTCAGGAGGTCAAATCTAGAGGACCACGACATGCTGCGCCTATCCAGGCTGCTGACATTCCTATTCGGCCGTTTCAGAAAATGGCCATAGATATTATTGGCCCTTTTAAGGTCAAGTCGGCCAGAGGACATCAGTTTATCCTTACATGTGTCGATATGTGCACACGTTGGCCAGAGGCTATTCCTCTTAAGAGCATATCTACTACAGATATCGCAGATGCTCTTTGGTTGATATTTTCTCGCTTGGGGTTCCCCAGAGAAATATTGTCAGACCATGGCACTCAACTCATATCTGACACTATGTCACAGGTAATGTCTACCTTACATATTGAACGATCTCTCAGTAGTATCTACCATCCTATGTCTAATGGGTTAGTTGAGCGTCTGAATAGAACGCTCAAGACTTTGCTTGGTAAGATAACTGAAGATCATCCTCAAGATTGGGACAGGGTTTTACCCGCGGCTCTCTTTGCCTATAGAGAAGTCCCTAATGAACACACAGGATTTTCTCCCTTCGAACTTGTCTTTGGCGCGCGTCCACGCGGCCCTATGTCTTTATTACACGATCTCATCACTGCCGATGATATTAGCGATGAAACTCAATCCTCATATGAGTATGTCATTGCTCTTAGACAAAAGATCATTGAGGCATGTAAGCTAGCAACTGCTTCATCAGAAATTGCTAAAGAGAAGGCAAGGCAGTTTGCTAACAAGAATAGATGTCTACGACAACTTTGTCCAGGTGACAAAGCATTCGTCCTACTCCCCAGTAGGGAAAATAGACTTCTTATTGCATGGAAAGGTCCGTATGCAATAGTCTCTCGGATTTCCGATGTTGACTATGTGGTCGATATTGATGGAAAGCATAAAACTTTCCACATAAACATGCTTTCGGAATTTCACGAACGTCCGGACTATTTGCTGCCTATTTTCCAGGCAACGGATGATGCTCCTGCACCTCACGGTCATTATTCATCCCTGTCTGTCATACAGGATGAGGAATCTACCTTCTCTGATGTCAATCTTCCCCTTCCAGTGGTTCCATTACATTCCACGGAATCTTGGAAAAACGTTTCTGTTTCTCCTAATCTTTCTGGTGACGAACATCGACAAGTCTCGTCGATGTTACAAACATTTCAGGATGTTCTCACTGACATTCCTGGACACACAGATGTCATAGAACATGACATAATTCTTACCGACAATAATCCAATTAGGGTTAGGCCGTATCCTATTCCTATACACTTTCAGTCGCAAGTGGAAAAGGAATTGGATGAAATGATTCAATTAAATATAATTGAACCATCGACTTCACCATATTCTTCTTCCATGGTTATTGTCCGGAAGAAGGATAAGAACATACGAATTTGCGTTGATTATCGCAAATTGAATCAGGTCACAAAGTTCGATGCTGAACCGATGCCTTTGTTAGAAGATCTACTGATTAGACTTTCTAATTCTAGATTCTTCACTAAACTTGACTTGTCTAAAGGTTATTGGCAAGTGCCTTTAGCAGAGCATGCCAAACCTCTTACTGCTTTTTCTACACCTAGGGGTCTATTTCAATGGAATGTTATGCCTTTTGGTCTCATGAACGCCCCTGCCACTTTCGTTCGCATGATGCGTCAAATTCTGTCACATCGTTCGATGTCATCGCATAAATAATAATAATAATAAATTCTTTAAGCGCCAAACACGGCGCATAAGGCAGAAACCAGTGCTCTCCAGGTTGTTCGTTGTGACGCCACTCCTCTTAGCTCTTGCACATTATTTAGGCCCAACGTTCTTCCTTCTCTTATTATTGTTCTTCTGAGTGTTTCTTTTGGTCTTCCTTTTTTCCGCTTACCCTCAGGAACCCAAGTGAGCGCCTGTAGTGGTATTCTGTTGTTCTGCATTCGTAGGACATGACCGATATATGACCATCGTCTTTTCCTTATATAGTCGGAGACATATTTCTGCCTAGAGTCTTCTCTTATTTGTCGATTAGTCTTGAATTCTTTCCAACTGATGTTCATGAGTTTTCTAAGACATTTGTTCTCGAATGTATTCATCTTGTTCTCCAATGATTTTGTTATTTTCCAACTCTCACAGCCGTATGTTAACACTGAGATAACATTTGAATTAAACAGACGAAGCTTGGTATGTATATTCAATGATCGTAATTTCCAAATGTTAGATAATCTATTGAAGGCGCTAGCTGCCAAAGCAATTCAATTACAGTCTGATAGATCACCTTTCTTCGGTAACTTTACAATAATACTGTCTTTCCATTGTTGTGGTGGTTGTTCTTCTCTCCATACTTCATTTATAATATCTAAAATTCTCAAGAGGTTGTTGTCATTAACTGCTTTAATCATTTCCCCTGAAATTTCGTCAACTCCAGCAGCTTTAAAATTTTTAAATCTTTTAACGGCTTGTTTGATCTCGTCCAGCGTGAATTCATCGCAAGTTATTGGCAAAGTGGTTGTGGATGTTTCATTATTAAAATCAGGTGTTACTGTTGGTGGTGGTCTGTTTAGCACCTCCATGAAGTGCTCAGCCCATCTCTTCATTTGTTCTTTTTCTGTTGGTATTGAATTCAATATATCTGTCTCTTCAGTGATACCTGGGAAGATCACTATTTAGGTTTATATGACTTACTGTCCACTCTACGTGAGAATAGTTTGACAGCAAAACCTTCTAAAGCTTTTGTTGGTTTTGGTGAAATCTCTTTCCTGGGTCATCGTGTTGGTCATGGTCTCTTGAAGACAGAAGACCACAATACTTCCAAAATACTGAACATCTCTGTTCCTAAAACGAAGAAACAAGTTAGGAGTCTCTTAGGTTTAATTCAATTTTATGGGAGATTTATTCCGAATTTATCTTCGATCATGGCACCTCTCTCAACATTGTTGAAGAAAGGTTCGCCTAATCTGGTCCGTTGGTCTGAAGAATGCCAATCTTCCCTAGACCAAATCAAGAATATATTTTCATCTCCTCCCATCCTAAGATTACCTACTCTTGATAGGACTTTTGTTCTTCGGAGTGATGCTTCATCCACTGGGATTGGAGCAGCACTTATGCAAGAATATGCAAATACTCTGCATCCTGTTATGTACATTTCTAGAAAACTAAATGCGGCAGAGAGGAACTACTCGGTTTTAGACCGTGAGTTGTTAGCGATGGTTTGGTCAATTCTCAAACTACAAAGATTCCTCCTGGGCGCACATTTCATTCTAGAGACTGATCAAAAAGCTCTTACAGCTATTCAGACTAAGAATTTGAAGAGTTCGAGATCCACTCGATATGCTATAGCTCTTCAACCTTTTCACTTCACGGTACGAGCTATCCGTGGTGCGGATAATGTGATGGCTGACATTTTGTCTAGATGCCCACATGATTCCAACTAATACTTCTGTCCTATATTTCTATATATATTACAGAGTCATAACACACCTATATTACTACAATAGATTAGCACATCTGTACTCACTTTATATGTACACATACTATCGTGCTTTGTTATCATCTTCTTCTGTTTCATTTTTTAAGATGATAGAGGAAGACTGAGTAGTTAATATAAGGGCCATAAGTTTACTAAACAGCCACAATTATTAATAATGTATTGTACCTTATGAAGCATATTAGTTGTTAATTAGCGTTATATTGCTTGTACTTTCTCAGAATGTCATTGATGAGCTGAGGACTTACCTTACTATTATCAAGCATGACGAGTTCTACATTGTGTACTTACCCTCGGAACGTCAGAGGATGTGTCCTGGATCGTCTTGTACTTTAATGTTACTATGTACTAATGTCTTTACATGTCAAATAATGTACTATTTAAATTTTCCTATCAGATTTGTACATCCATTTTTAAAGACAATATTAGATTATGCTATTTAATGATGTCTATGTAACTTGCATACGTATATTGTGTTTACATGCTAGCGTGATGTGTGTTGGTGACACCTCCCCGATATGAATATTTTTTGAGACATATTTATTTTTCTGTTGAGGTATATTCTCACCAGACATTCTATATTTAGCCTCATGTTAGGCAATTTAATTAATTATCCGCGCATAATTCGTGCGTTTTGAGCCGCTTATCGCATGCTCTTGGATATTAAAAAAAAAAAAAAAAAAAATATGTTCCACATTTTTTTTTATCGGGAGGTGGTGGTGATATGTTGCGTGTGAAATTCTCGCAACATCGTTTTGGTGTACAAGATATTTATTTTGTAATGCAAGGGGAACAATTGCTTGAAATTTATAGTCACTTTTCATTGTAAGCAGTTGTCTCCTCGCGTTGGTATCGATAGCAGTTAAGTTTGTTACGCGTTCTTGAATCGAGTCCATGTATGGACTGGCTAGGCCGCTTTTTAAAAAGCGGTTGGCAACCTGTTGGGTTATCCTTATAAGGTAATCATTCTTAAGCTGGTTCTTGGTAAAGGTCCTTGTGTCTTAAGTTTTCTGAGCGGTGGTCGATTCGCGCTGGACTGCGCATGCCCAAATCTTGGGTCTTTGTCGAACGGGTTTCCGCCCACCAGTCAGTGAGCGAAGATTTCGATAGCGAAGGGACGTCTCTGTGGAGCGTCTCTGCTAATTTATTCTGTCAGGAATGTGAGTCCTCTTATGGATATTTCGTTTATTCGAGATGATACCTCTAGTGTATTTCCACACGCTGGAAAAGCGTATTATTTCTGTGGTTATTTCCTGAAGGCAAGGTAAATTACATTTACATTAACTTTATCGATTTTTGTCCGTGAGTGACATTTGATTCGTAGCCTGTCTTTGAAAGTCGTCATCACGAGATGTTTTCTCAGCTCACATATTGCCACATTGAACCGCATCGGGTTGATGCATGTCCCAAGGACCATTACTTGCTACTTCGCTACATGAACTAGGTTTGAAACCTTTTGTTATCTAGAGGATTTTTTGAGGACATTATTTATACTTTAGAAGACGTGTCTGTCTTGCTGAAGTCAGATTAAGGAGAGTGAACTGATCTCATACATCTGGTTATCTCCTGGCTAAGATAGAAAGGGATGGAGAATTTTCCCGACTACATTACAGCCTTATAATGTATTGACATGCCTGTGAATCACCTTTATTATGATGCTGTCTACCATCCATTGCTATACTGACATTGTTGCTGTGATAATGACTGTCTGATGTACCTACATATTCGCGTATACATTTTGTCACTGTGGCGTCCACAATAAATGATACAGAAAAACGTCACTAGCTGTTACAAGCATCATTGACTTTATACGTCGTGAGTTAACTGACGTCCTTGTGTGGATTGCCCTGTTTTTGTATGATCATTGTTTGACTGTACATCATCTACACACTACACAAAACCAGACATGCGGATACCATCCATCATCATATGGCATCACGCATCATTTAGTTTTATTTAATTCGGAAATAATATCGATGTGGCTATTTTAATGTTGAGTGATATAGATAGATGTGTTTCCAAAGGAAATGTCTTTTTAGGACATTATAATTTAGTCTTGAAATGATAGATGAGTGAAAATAATGTTTGATAGGTTTTATTAGGCACGCAAAGCCTAAATCCAGATGTGAGAATTTAGTATCAAGTATTTCATCCATCAGACCCGGCAAATTTAGTAGGAGAGTGTTTTATACATGAAACTGGACAGAAATGTTATCAGAAACTGCAATTTAGATAATATTAACTAGTTGGGAAGATGGCAACAGGGAGAGCCACGTGGTGATTGTATAAAAGCGGCGCGAGGGGTCTGCGGTAACACTCTTAGTTATCACTTAATGTTACGCAGTTTTATATTGTGTGAATTGAGACGGGGGTGGGAAGCAGATAAAGATAATGTTCCCCAGTAAAGGAAAGAGAGAGTTTTCTTGGTAAATGTTACGCCATGTGGCACGTTGTGTATTTAGTCCCAGTTTGGCTTAAGTCGAGAATAATTATATTGTATTCTTTATGTAAGAGTAATTGAGTGTATTTTACGTTTATTGATAATTCTACTGTATATATTTAATGGGTTACTGTGAGGTGAGAATAGTCATTTAGATTTCTGGAGAGCGCGAGGCCACTCCTTGGGCGTAAAGCGCATTTGAGACATAAATGTTGCTGTTTGCTCCTTGCGGAGCAGGGCGACACAGGGCGACACCAGTGCGGCTGAATCCAACAGAAGCCTGCATGAAGCATTTATATGCTATGGCAGTGATTTGTTTCGGTAACGATGTGTTTCATGTGATGAGATTCCCAGTCGCACCAGTGGTCATATACGACACGCTTGTTGCCAGGCGCACCAGTCGTCACATACGACATGCTTCAGAATGCAGTAGCGAATACTGATGTGGATCGGTTACGAGGTAGTAGCTTATTCTCATTACTGAGAGTATTTGTTGTACATATAGTTGAATATTATTTTATGTCCATTTGATGATTATTTAATTATGGTTATGTGAGGAATGGTTGTGAGAGCACGTGGGCTCACTTCAAGATATATATTTCTCTTCTCCGCTCCTGAGGGAGCATGGGGCCAACAGTGTGGTTTGCCTCCATATTAAGTATTCATATGCTAGGGCAGTAGTGTTTCGGTAACAATCTGTGTTACATGGTGAGATTGCCAGCCCCACGCACAACACCTTACTAGTCTCATTGGACGACATGCATGAGTGTGTGTGTGTGTGTGATAGCTGAGTGTGTGCTCTTGTAATAGTGGTTTCGGTAGCAACCTGTGTTACATGGTGAGATTGCCAGCCCCACGCACAACACCATACTAGTCGCATTGGACGACACACATGAGTGTGTGTGTGATAGTTGAGTGTGTCAGGTGGCGGCGTAGGACAGTTTGACAGGTGAGAGCGTGGTGTTTCTCACTCAGTATTATATTATGATTTTAACTATTCTGTGCTTTGTTTGCTTCTTCAGATTAGCATCGGGCACTGTTGGGTGTTTTGTTTTGTTTTGTTTAGTTTTGTTTTGTTATGTTCGCTAGTCTATTTGTTTAATGTTTGCTTTGTCACTAAATGGGTTATAAAAATAAATATAGCCCCTGCCTCTAGAATCAAGAGTTTTATTGTTGTTCGGGTCGGTGCGAGTGTAAGCAGGAGAGTGATCACACATCACAACATAATCATCATCATCATCTCGCCCACCCTATCACATGAAGATCAATAGGTAAGCAATCCGCAGCAGTCTGCACAGCATTATGCATCACATGTGCAGGACAACTAATACCAATTAAATTGTTCACAGTGTTTTCTTGCATTTTAAGTACAGATTATTCTGTCCCTTTCTCTTCTTTCCACCAAAGTTTGTATTTGTATTATCTGCTGATATAGCAATAAAATTTTAAGGAGATCTGACTTCTGTAACACTTCCACTGAAACACTGATAAAACACGGAATAAAATCCGTTACCCAAAGATTTTTTTTCCTCAGGAAGGACCCTTAAAAAGCGGGACATTTGGAATAAATTCGGGACACCGGGACATTTTATCAAAAAACGGGACTGTCCCGGGAAAAACGGGACGAATGGGAACCCTATTCTAGACCCATTTGACCCGATGATCGTTAAATCGGCTATTGTATGTTTTGCTCCTTTCTAGAGCTGTTTTCTAATTTTAGCAACCAAAAACGACATTTCTGACAGGATGTACTTTCTTTTAAATACCTCGTATATTTATGCATATGAAAATAAACAAATTTTTTTTCCAAACAAAAACATTAACAAAGCACTGGGGTGGCCATTTTTGTTTGGGCCAAACCCAATTTTTTGCTTGGGAATGACACTTGGAGAGATGAGAGGAAATTATAATGACGATGATGAAGATGTAGAGCGTAGTTAAATTATTGATACAGATTTGTCGTACATATATTGTTTAGCCTATCAAGCCCATTACTTAGTTTGTGCACGGGACCACTTACATTGTAATTACGCTACTGTGTGTCGTCCTCTTGCACAATTACCTTTCACTCCTCCTTCCATTATAGTCTTCAGTAAGATTTGATGTCGTTTTACATGACCAGAACCTTTTTGCAACTAAGTAATTAGTCTTTTTGTTGTTTTGAAATAAATCTAGGAATTGGTTAGGACATCCGAGATGCCGAAGTTACACAAGTAGTGGAAGTTCAGTCCAACACTTAAGTATTCTGGCTGCCATACAGAGGACAAGAATGACAAAGTAAGACTGCACTATTGCTGGAACATATAAGGAGTCAGTAAATGATCCACATCAATTGTGTCAAACACTTGTAACACCACATCCAATTCGTGCTCTTCCTGAAGTAGGGCCTTGTCAGTCAACACTTACAGATAATTTAGACAATTTTCCAAAAGATGAAGGTAAACGCAATTTCCATGCAATTGTGAAAAATGCTCGCAATGTTCGAACAATCGATCCGCACTGGCATGTTTACTCAAGAATAATAAATACTAACGTTTTTTATGTTGGACTTAAAATGGTCGGATGCTTGGGGTCATCCACAAAACTAGTTGCAAGAATTTTGCTAATGGTATGCACAAAATCGAAAAGCATTTCATTTTTTCTTTAATTAAGTATCTCTTTCAACCCATGATGGGTTATAATTAGGACATATGGTGTACTAATTCAAGAAAATAAAGTATGATTTCCAATTCCCAAATATAGTACCTTCTCTCCCCTTTTTCCACTCAGCCCAAATAGAGAAAACAACATTAAATTTGTATCAATGTTTTTGTGTATAACCTACTTTTTCCAAGAATCACACAAATAATAAAAAACATTAAAAAAACGAATAATTGAAAATAAAAAAAAATAAAAATGAAGTCTCTCATAACTGCCTTGGTGTTAACAAGGTGATAAGGGATGAAAAAGCTCGGGGGTGTCATAAATTACATCAAATCCATCACTTATCTGTCATTAGCCATACAAGCACCCCATCAGACTATCGTCCTCTTTTTCCTCACACCATCAATGATCCTTAACGTTCTTGTTTTATAATGTTTTACTATATTTTGCAGTTCTCTAGATCTATCTATTCTCAACACCTGTTCCACAGTTGTGGATGAATTGCATGCCCGTAAATAATCGAATATTGGTGTTCTCTGTTATTCATACTTACTACGTTTTAATAGGCAATACTCTAAATTATTATTTTTTTTCTAGACATTACACAGTAAGGTTCTTTATTCTAAAATAGCCCTTTCCAAGTTGCAGTCTAAGAAGTTTCTTATTGCTGGGAATTTTTATTTCTCTAGATACCTGACACGTTCTTGTTGAAGCCTAGAGCAATTTATAAGCATTTATGTCACGGGTTACCTTCACTTTGCTCCGCAGTCATGGTCCAACAACGGCCAAAATCTAGATTACCTAATGTGGGTCTTCAAATGTGTCTACCTTCGCACAAGATTACTCTTGGCAGAGTTGCAGATTGAAAGATGAGGATGCATTAATCTCGAGGCAGATCCATAAGATATTTAAGAAATCGAGAACAACGCTCGATGAATCTTAGCAGCGTTAGCTCTTTATCTTTCCCGCCGAATTTTGTGAAGAAATATAATATTATTTATTTTAGCTCGTACAAGTCTCCAACTGAATTAACAGTAAAATTGTTCTTATTAGCTCGATGTAAATATGTACGGTGTAGTGGTGTTTGATGGTATTGTATGATGGTGATATTACTAAATGTAATTGTATGAGGCCAGCTGTGAAGGCTCCTGAGATAAAATGTAGTTGTGAATTGTCAGAAGGCCTTTCTTGCTACCACTACGACCTCACACTTAATTTTTTTTAATGAATGTGGCTACGTAAAGTGTCTAGGGTTATGATATGTAGTGTGGTGTAATAGGTTATAGATATACCCACAGATATTTAACAAGACTAATAATATTAATAAATGTTAAAATACACTGAACTAACTCACGTGTGTAAAAATTTTTTGATAGAATTATATTACATTTATTTTGTTCTGTATCAATTTTTTAGGTTGACCAGAACTTAAAAGGATTTAGAGATTATGAAAGAAATGCATGGAATATTATATCATAAATGCAATAGTGTACATATATATGTACTATACTAGTTAGTTTTATTAAAATGTTCTAGTAGTCATCTACTTGGGAGGATAGTTAATGTTTGTGCTGTTGGGGTGGCCTCATCACACCTGTCTATATTGACTACACAGTGTCCAGAAAATGGTGGGAATTTTTATGGGGATATTAGTAACTACACAGCGTTGGTGAATGTCCAGCAGACCAGAGGCTCACTCATCTTGTAGTTGTAGCTCTGGTGCTGAAATCAGGTGGTCCCACCTCTCCGTGCTGGCGGGCAATAATGGTGGTCTCTGTCACAAGTACTGCACAGATACATTTATACTCGAGTAAAGTCACCAACTGAATAGACACTGCTTTGTTGACAACAGAAACTCACAGCTCTGCAATCAAAGTATGGGCCATGTGTCAAAATCTATTCTCTACCCACGTCTGGACACAACACTGACACAACAACCACATCATACAGACAGGTCAGATCTCTCTGACCAAACAGCACATTTACCATGGTGGTTTTACATCAGATAGATCCTCCCAGACTATAGATTCTGAAAAATATTTATTAGTTTTCTGCCCTAAAAGAGGATAGGTAATATGTTTCATTATTCTCAACACTTGATCTGTCTTGCCTAACCCTTGCTGGAGTTTATGTATATTGTTGGTCCCTAGACCCTGACTAGGGCGGGGGGGGGGGGGTCTAGAGCAAATCCCTACTTGTTTGTAAGGCTAGATTTCGATATGGCAGTATCAAATCACTCGAACATGAAACAATATTCAAAATATATAAGGAAATAATTTCATTCTTACCAGATTATGAATAAATAACACAGAATTGCTAGCAAAACTCAGCTGAGCTGCTGGCTATAGTATGGCGTCCCTAAATTTATTTCACTTTCTTTCATATGGAAATCACCACACTTTAAAATCTGTGTCTATCACTGAACAACTATTGAAGAATGGCCCCAAATCCGCGTCTAAGCGCCGACAATATGCTTGTCTGTGGCCAATCACTGCCTAGGTTTATTTGAATTTCAAATTTCCTACACTAAAGTCATTTCAGTCATGCTTCAGTCAAGTATGGATGTTTATCTGTTAGTCTGTCCGTCTTTACTTGTGTTTCTACAAAAATGTACTTGATTTTTGAACCAACCTTCCTCTCCCCTCCAAATTTTTGTCGTTAAAAGTTATATTTAGACACAGCTACCACCCAAAACCCCTCTCTTCCATACTACGTAGATTTGAACACCTGCGTCTCGAGGTCGTGTTTTTTTGTGCAATTTGCGACACTTTTAGATTCAATACAGTCTGTCGATGATGTGAACAACACTGTCTTTTGTCATTATCTTCAATATTATCTATCCGTCTGTAAAATTAAGAACATATTTGTTCACTGCTCAGAATGGGCCATCCGGCCAGCTAATTTTTATATTCCTAACATTAATATTAAGAAAAAAAGTACTTTTTAAATTTTGTAATATTCCAAACATCTGCGTTTTAGCCGCTGAATTCAAATCAAGGGCTTGGTATTGCAAAAGCGTCCAATAAATGACTGTGGCGTATCATATCCATGGTCCCTTCTGTCGAGTTGCTTACTTTTTATGTCAACTTGGGAAACGTGACTTTTCTCCGTTTCCCCCCCAATTGCGTCTCCTTAGCCTTTCTAGTCTCACGCAATCTTTCCAGTCATATTTTTTTCTTTTTGATCCGCCGTTCCCCTCCTGTCTAGCAAGTCAATTATTATGGAGGATGATGACCCGCGGTCTAGGCGATCATGTACTATTCGCAGCCTACGCATTATGTTTTTATCCTTAAATGTTATCCTTGGAGGTATTTTACCGTTGTATCTCTGTCAATTTCACTACACATCTCCCCACTTGAAAACATGCCTATGGCAAGTTCCAAAACCAGCGATACACATAGGTAAAATTACTCCTCACGTCTGCCACTACTCTAATTTTGATCACAGGGGTGCCGACTGAGGAAATCTGCACCGACATTCAATTTGCCTGGGATATATTGGATACTGAACTGATAAGGTTGAAGCAATAAAGACCACCTCAGCAATCTTGCGTTTTTATGCTTAGCCTGAGATAAGAATACGAGAGGCTGATGGTCCGTTTCCACCACAAAAGTCCTACCATACAGATAGATTTGAAACTTCTTTATTGCCCAGATTAATGCTAAACATTCTTTTTCGCTTGTGGAGTATCCTTGTTCCGCCTTATTCAATTTGCGGCTTGCATAAGCGACTGGTTTAAGTTCCCCATCAGGTGAAGCTGATCTTTGCAACAAAGCCCCTCCTAGTCCTACATTACTTGCATCGGTTCTTAAGACAAAGTCCTGTGTCAAATCAGGCAGTTTGAGAATAGGCTTGCTAGTGAGTTTTTCCTTTAACTCTTGGAACGCTAGTTCACATTGTGCAGTCCAAATAATTTTATCTGGAAGTCCCTTGCGAGTCAAATCAGTCAGAGGAGCACAAATAGCGTTAAAATTTTTGATGTATTTCTGATAAAATCCGCATAACGACACGAATGATCGCACGTCCTTTTTTGTTTGTGGCCTACGTGCTCTCTGCAGTTTTTCCAAGTTCTTAGGATCAGGGGTCATATTACCCTGATATACAGTGTGTCCCAAGAATTCCAACTCTTTGCATCCAATACAACATTTTGTTGGCCTAGCAGTCAAATTCGCCTCCCGAAGTCTATCAAACAACATCTCCAGAGCTTCAATGTGTTCTTCAAATGTCTCTGTGGCGACGAGAATATCATCCATGAAATTCGTGATACATGGGTTATTCAGGGGATCCAACAATTTGCGCATCATCCTTGAAAACACACTCGGAGCATTTTTCAGTCCGAATGGTAGCATATTGAATTCATAATGTCCATCCGAAGTGCTAAAAGCCAAATAAGGTCTCACTTCAGGCTTCACTGGGATCTGGTAATAGCCTTTACTAAGATCCACTTTTGAAAAGTATTTTGCCTTGTTCAGTCTGGCAAATAACTGTTTTGTGTCTGGTAATGGATCCACTTGTCCTTCTGTGACAGCATTCAGTTTCCTGTAATCTATGCACAGTCTGTGTTCCCCAGACGGTTTCCTCAACAAAACGACACTAGAACTAAAAGATGATTCACTGTGCGAAATAATCCCCTCCTTCAACAAATACTCTATTTCTTCCTTCAATGCCTTCTCCTTCGCGAACGGAATAGAATAGGCTCTCATACAGATTGGGTTTGAGTCTACCAGTTTCATGTCATACTGTAGCAAATTTGTATGGCCTGGTTTATCTGTTAATACATCTGTATGTTCCTCCAGAACCTGTTGAACTCTCTCCCTCTGGTTTTTAGTCAGGTGCTTACTGACTTTTACCTGTGCTGCTGTTTCACAAGGATGTAATGGGTATTCATGTGAGGTGAGTGGTTCTTTTTGCATCTGGGTTGCAATAGCCAAGGTCAATAAGGGGGTGCTTTCCTGGAGTGGTCTGTCCAGATACTTCTTTAACAGGTTTACATGATAAACTTTCTCCTTCCCCTTTTTGTCAATTTTATAGTTTGTTCTAGACACCTTCTCTAGAACCGTATATGGACCTTGCCAACCAATTTGTAATTTATTCTGGTTTCCGGGTAGTAGAAGCAGCACCTTCTCTCCGACTGCCAGTTCCCTGTCCTTTGCCTTCCTATTAAAATATGCTGCATGTTTCTTCCTGGCTTGCTTCAAATTATCATTTGCCAGTTTCCATCCAGCTTTCAAACGAGTGGTCAGTTCGTTCACGTATTGATACGATGAGGTAACAGTCTCTTCCGCCTTCTCATCTGTCCAGGTCCTTAATAGGGCTTCTAATGGACCTTTTATTGGCCTCCCAAATAGCAGAGTTGCGGGAGCCATCCCGGTTGAACTATGTGGTACCTCCCGGTACGCAAACAATGCGGCGGGCAGGAATTGATCCCACGGATCCGGTTTTTCGTGTGCCAGCTTTCTCAGGATAGAAATGAGAGTCCCGTTGAACCTCTCTACCTGGCCGTTCCCTTGTGGATGGTACGGACTACAATGAAAGTGCCTGGCTTGAAATAGCTTAAAAACTTCTTCCGTTAGTTTCCCCTTGAACTGAGAACCATTATCCGTCAAGATTTGATGCGGGAATCCTAATCGGGTAAATATTGTAAGTAGTGCCTCTGCTACATGTTTTGAATCAATTGATGGCAGGGCTACCGCCTCTCCCCACATAGAACAAGTGTCCACCAGAGTAAGGATGTAACTGTTCCTCCTCTTGGTCCGAGTGAGAGGTCCTACAATATCCACTGCAACCCTCTCAAAAGGTGTTCCCACTATGGGCATTTCCCCTAGAGTTGCAGGAGCAGTCCAGGGCTTAGGAGCTACCCTTTGACATTCTGGGCAGGATTTGACATATCTTTTTATATCCTCCGTTATCCCTGGCCAGAAGTAATGACAAGCTATACGCTGTCCTGTGGCGCTGATCCCCATGTGACCACTGAAGGGAATCGCATGCCCGAGTTCCATCACTTTATCTCTATATGAAGTGGGAAGAACCAGCTGGTTATGACCATTTGTTCCAGTTCCGGCCTTCCTGTATAAGAGTTTGTTCTTCATGAAATATTCCCCCTTGCTCGGAGGTGTGTGGCATTTGGGCAATTTTTTAAAACATGGCTTGAGTGTCCTATCCTCAGCCTGCGCCTTCCTCATCTCCTCTGGATGAGCATTTATAGGTTCACCTTCTTCCTCCTTCTTCTGTGACCTGGTCTGCACTGTCGCCATGATCACAGGTTTCTCGGGATTCCCCAAGAAGACGTATCTACACCCCAATATCAGAGGGTAGATTGGTTCATCTATCACTGCTGCTCTGATTTCTCCTTCCACATAGCGAGTTTTCACCGTTATCCTTGCGATGGGAAGTGTCATGAGTGGTATGTCCTTAGTCGCCCCTTGTATTTCCACTGTTTCTGTGGTATACTGACTTGGGTCCACTAGGCTAGACTTCACAACTGAATCATAATCCAAACCTGTATCATAAAGGCACCTTATGGTGACCCCATTACAAATAACATCCTCACAAACTGGGGGGTGATAAGGTTCCTGTTGTCCCTTAGGATTAACCTTTAATCTTTGCGTCCCCGACTTCATTGCAGCAATGTTTGAAGGTTTCCTTCTACAAAATTCGGTGTTATGGTTATCCTTCTTGCACCATCTTTTCCCTTGGTTCAACGGTTTTCTTTCATTGAACTTTTGGTCATTGAACTGTGAGTTTCTGTCGCGATAGTCATTTCTTGGCCGCTCAAAGTTTGTCCTACCTTTATTTCCCTGCTCTCTATTATCAAATTTATTAAATTGCTGTGGAGCTTTAAAATTGTCTATGTGCTTCTTTTTAGCACCACTTACCTCTGCCTGGGCTGCCTGATACCTCTCAGCAACATTTAAAATTTCCCCCAACTTCTCTGCACCTTGTTCCATGAGAAATTTTTTCATGTCTGGAGCCATGGACTCTCTCAATTGCTCAATCATGATCATTTCTTTAAGATCTTGGGTCTTCCCCAGAGCCGTCCATTTCTCCAAATAGGTTTCTAGTCTAGCCGAGAATTGGTGGTATGTCTCCCCAGACAACAGTTTGGCATTTCTAAATTTCTTACGATAAAATTCACCATTCTTCTCGTACCTTAATAACAAAGCCTGCTTTAACATGTCATAATTGTCTTGGTCTTCCCTGTTCATTTTGGCAAATACTTCATAAGAAGTACCTCTCAATCCCTGTGATAGCTTTAAGCTCCACCTCTCTCTCTCTAACCCATATGTAGTAGCTAATAACTCAAAACGTCCTAGGTACCCCTCTATGTCATCGTCTTTTTCAACAAAATGGTCTAAATGAAACCCCATAGCTGATGTTGAGGCTCCCAGACTGGGCGTAGCATCTGAGGCAAAAGGGCTGGCACCATTTTCAGGAGCCTGGCCTTGTAATTCCAGCTCCCTTAGTCGTAATTCGTGCTCCCTTTGCAACCTTCTATCTTCTGCCTCCCTTTCGGCCTTTTTGTCTTCTGCCTCCCTTTCGGCCTTTTTATCTTCTGCCTCCCTTTGCTGTCGTTTTTCTTCTGCCTCAATCTGCAGCCTCTTAATTTCTCTATCAGCCTCAATTTGTAACCTCTTCTCTTCAGCTAACCTTTCAGCCTCTAATTTTCTTTCAGCCTCTTTTTCTAATCTCCTTTCTTCCCGTTCAATATATTTATCACATTCAGCCGTTACATATTGAATTAAAATTTGACCATCCATTCCCATCTCCTTCGCGGTGAGCACAGCAGCTGATCTAAATTTTGCCAGCTCCGCCATACTTTTTAGACAATATAATAATATACAAGATAAATCTCTAACCAGTAAATACACTAAGTACTTCTTATGACTATAGTCTAACCAATTCTAACTAACCAGTTAACTAATTAATTATTACTGGCTGTGAAGATTCACCAACTTTTATCTGTAGGGACACTTTTAATGTTAAAGGGAATTTTACAATTTATTTCCCTACTTTTATTTCTCCCACCAGGAGATCCTAATATTACTGTTGGGCTAATTATCCCTGGACAAGACCCCAATTTATGTAGTGGTGTTGATGGTATTGTATGATGGTGATATTACTAAATGTAATTGTATGAGGCCAGCTGTGAAGGCTCCTGAGATAAAATGTAGTTGTGAATTGTCAGAAGGCCTTTCTTGCTACCACTACGACCTCACACTTAATTTTTTTTAATGAATGTGGCTACGTAAAGTGTCTAGGGTTATGATATGTAGTGTGGTGTAATAGGTTATAGATATACCCACAGATATTTAACAAGACTAATAATATTAATAAATGTTAAAATACACTGAACTAACTCACGTGTGTAAAATTTTTTGATAGAATTATATTACATTTATTTTGTTCTGTATCAATTTTTTAGGTTGACCAGAACTTAAAAGGATTTAGAGATTATGAAAGAAATGCATGGAATATTATATCATAAATGCAATAGTGTACATATATATGTACTATACTAGTTAGTTTTATTAAAATGTTCTAGTAGTCATCTACTTGGGAGGATAGTTAATGTTTGTGCTGTTGGGGTGGCCTCATCACACCTGTCTATATTGACTACACAGTGTCCAGAAAATGGTGGGAATTTTTATGGGGATATTAGTAACTACACAGCGTTGGTGAATGTCCAGCAGACCAGAGGCTCACTCATCTTGTAGTTGTAGCTCTGGTGCTGAAATCAGGTGGTCCCACCTCTCCGTGCTGGCGGGCAATAATGGTGGTCTCTGTCACAAGTACTGCACAGATACACTCGAGTAAAGTCACCAACTGAATAGACACTGCTTTGTTGACAACAGAAACTCACAGCTCTGCAATCAAAGTATGGGCCATGTGTCAAAATCTATTCTCTACCCACGTCTGGACACAAAACTGACACAACAACCACATCATACAGACAGGTCAGATCTCTCTGACCAAACAGCACATTTACCATGGTGGTTTTACATCAGATAGATCCTCCCAGACTATAGATTCTGAAAAATATTTATTAGTTTTCTGCCCTAAAAGAGGATAGGTAATATGTTTCATTATTCTCAACACTTGATCTGTCTTGCCTAACCCTTGCTGGAGTTTATGTATATTGTTGGTCCCTAGACCCTGACTAGGGCGGGGGGGTCTAGAGCAAATCCCTACTTGTTTGTAAGGCTAGATTTCGATATGGCAGTATCAAATCACTCGAACATGAAACAATATTCAAAATATATAAGGAAATAATTTCAATCTTACCAGATTATGAATAAATAACACAGAATTGCTAGCAAAACTCAGCTGAGCTGCTGGCTATAGTATGGCGTCCCTAAATTTATTTCACTTTCTTTCATATGGAAATCACCACACTTTAAAATCTGTGTCTATCACTGAACAACTATTGAAGAATGGCCCCAAATCCGCGTCTAAGCGCCGACAATATGCTTGTCTGTGGCCAATCACTGCCTAGGTTTATTTGAATTTCAAATTTCCTACACTAAAGTCATTTCAGTCATGCTTCAGTCAAGTATGGATGTTTATCTGTTAGTCTGTCCGTCTCTACTTGTGTTTCTACAAAAATGTACTTGATTTTTGAACCAACCTTCCTCTCCCCTCCAAATTTTTGTCGTTAAAAGTTATATTTAGACACAGCTACCACCCAAAACCCCTCTCTTCCATACTACGTAGATTTGAACACCTGCGTCTCGAGGTCGTGTTTTTTTGTGCAATTTGCGACACTTTTAGATTCAATACAGTCTGTCGATGATGTGAACAACACTGTCTTTTGTCATTATCTTCAATATTATCTATCCGTCTGTAAAATTAAGAACATATTTGTTCACTGCTCAGAATGGGCCATCCGGCCAGCTAATTTTTATATTCCTAACATTAATATTAAGAAAAAAGTACTTTTTAAATTTTGTAATATTCCAAACATCTGCGTTTTAGCCGCTGAATTCAAATCAAGGGCTTGGTATTGCAAAAGCGTCCAATAAATGACTGTGGCGTATCATATCCATGGTCCCTTCTGTCGAGTTGCTTACTTTTTATGTCAACTTGGGAAACGTGACTTTTCTCCGTTTCCCCCCCAATTGCGTCTCCTTAGCCTTTCTAGTCTCACGCAATCTTTCCAGTCATATTTTTTTCCTTTTTGATCCGCCGTTCCCCTCCTGTCTAGCAAGTCAATTATTATGGAGGATGATGACCCGCGGTCTAGGCGATCATGTACTATTCGCAGCCTACGCATTATGTTTTTATCCTTAAATGTTATCCTTGGAGGTATTTTACCGTTGTATCTCTGTCAATTTCACTACATACGGTACATGAGTATACTAGAGATAATGTGTGATACTTGTGCATTTCTTTCTGTAATAACTAAATCAACTATGAGTTTATAAAAAAAAACAACATATAACAAATGTAATGATCAATTACTCCGGAATAGATGTAAATAAATGTCAATTGGGGATTAAAAAAAAAAAGTAGGTTTCGGTACTGGCATCGGCAATAAATAGCTTTTTGTGAAGAATATAGATAGATAAAGTTCTTTTATTTTGGTCACTTAGCTTCCAAAATGTTGGAGTGTTCATGCTGCGGTTTCCGCCAATTCGTCTCTGTGGCTAGGACTAGTGCCCTGTATATACAGGGCACTAGCTAGGACTAGTGCTCCTTTATCATATAATAATTATATGATAAAGGAGCACTAGCTAGGACAAGTCTCCCGAGTAGTTCACGGGGTAACCACTCTTGGTCAAAGCAGGGATCTTCACTACCCGTGGAATGTAGGTTTCAAGTGTCAATCTCAAGCTTCAAACCACTGAACAGTAGTACAGCTGGTAGCGTAGAGTAGTACCTCAAATGGTCTATCCGGTCTGTACCACCAACTTCAGAAGGAATGAAAGAACACATTCCGCTGCTAAGTCTTTGTTTTCTTGATATAAAATCAGGCGCCTGTCCTGCTGTCGATCACTGATTCTTGTCTCTGAATATTTACTCTCCCGATGCGTACGTCATATAACTCAGGGATATGATTGTTGCAGACTATCACAAAGAAGAATGTTACGAATGTCGTAGAGTATCGGGAATGTTAAATCTTCGTTGCAGCAACGTGGGTTCGTTATTTCTCTATGGCGACTACATTTTTGTGATTCTTGAATAAATAATTCTTATTAGATTTTGTAAGTCTTGATTATTTATGTTATCGTCGTAGGCGTATTATTATTCAGAAATGCTTAAAGTTGACTATAACTGTCAAACAATGAATGAGCAATACGAACCTGCAGTGGATTCAACTCTTGAGAACAAGTTCAGTAAAACAAGTCTAGTGTTGACGACTTCCCATCATTTAATCGCAACAAGGTACAGCTAAGATGATCCACGAACAAATTATAAACTGGAATTGTATAATTCACATCTGAGTCAGAATCAAAATGCATTTAAGCTATTACTGTTTTGCATACAACATCATGCGTTGATCGCGACCCATAAAATGGAGTCTACTAAGTTCATTATTGCTTGATCAATTTCCCGACAAATTCTTCGTAATAAATTCAGTATGTCTCTTTGCAATATTTCGTAGACTGACTATAATTAGTTCACTAGTCTAGCTTTAAAACACACATTCCTTTTTCACTATAAAATTAGTTTTGGCTATACGCGCCAACGTTTACTTGACCTTTTTGTAATATATATTTTTTAAATGGCAACACCAGCCACAACATTGATATTTTGCGAATACAAGTGTTGATGTCTCGATGTTTATCTTGTTTCCTACTAGAGTTACTTGCCCTTAGGCTAGCTCTTCTTTTCTCTTCTTACTACTTCCTGTTTTCTAAGATGGCCGATTAAATATGTCCTATGTATTCAGTGTGTTCGGTCTTCGTGATTAAACTTCGTAACGTGAGAATGTATGACAGGCAGCCACGTCTCATTATATCTGTTGATATGCTCTCTATGTATATATACGTTTCGATGTTTAGTTTGTTTCCCACTAGAGTTACTTGCCCTTATGGAACTTTTCTTACTTCTTCCTACTTCTAAGATGGCGGATTAAACGTAGTCGTATGTATCCAGTGTGTGTTCGGTCTTCGTGATTAAACTTCATAACATGAGAATGTATGACAGCCAGCCACGTCTCATTATATTTAACAACATTTACTACACACGACGGTAAATATCAACATGGTGGCAGTGGTGTTTATTTCTACAGAATTCGAACTATTCTGCTGACACGTGTGCTGACGTCATTAGACTTGGGATGAGATTACTGGTTATTGCTTGCATACCATTATTAGACATTTCGTCATGGCAGAACGGCCCTTATTTCGGTTACCACCCTATCTAGACATAAATAACGTCGAACCAGACACATTTCGTAAATGGAGACGACAGTTAGAATTATACATGCATGCAACAGAGGCGGCCTCTAAACCTGATCCTGTTCGGGCGGCCATTATTCTACACTGTGCTGGACCTCAAGCTGTTGAAGTTTTTGATCAACTTGCAGAGGAAGGAGACCACTCAAATCCTACTAAAATTCTCGATTTGATACAGAACCATTGTAGCTCACGAAGCAATGAAGTATTACATACCTTCAGATTCTGGAACACACCTCTTCAAGATCCCTTTAATTCCTTTGTGACTGAGCTGAGAACTAAGGCAGATTTGTGCAATTTTAACGACAAGGATCGTATGATAAGAGACAAAATTGTCTTTACTGTTAACAAAAGGTTACAAGAGAAGCTCTTGAGGGAAGCTGACCTCGATCTAAAGAAAACCATTCATATATGCAGAGTCTTCGAGCAAACTGGAAACGACATAAGAGAGATGAGTAATACAGTTCAACCTTCTGAAGCAAGGATTGAAAAGGTACAGCAAAAATCACTCAACCATAAACCTCCCAAGAGAGACACTGGACATACTGGTAAAGCCTGTCATTACTGTGGACAGAAATATCCATTGATTAAGAAAAAGTGTCCTGCATGGGGGAAGTTTTGCTCAAACCGTGGGGGAAGAAACCATTTCAAAGTTAAATGCAAGAAAGTTCACACTGTTTACACAGATTCAGTGGAAGATTCTGAAGTTTTTCTTAACTGTGTGAAGTCTAGCAAAGCTTGTACATCTGCACAACTCATTGTCAATGGAAAAATGGTAAAATTTCAGCTAGACACAGCAGCCGATGTGAATACAATCTGTCAACGCTTTGTGATGCAAGAACAACTGTTACCCACTAAACAGAGGCTTGTTATGTGGAATGGTACTAAGATGACTCCACTGGGAGAAGTTCTATTAACTGCTGAGAATCCTAAGACTGGGACAAAACACAATATAAGGTTTACTGTTGTGAAAAAAAGATTCACATGTTTGCTGGGCAACAACACACTCCAGCATCTACAGTTTGTGACAGTCAACACAAACAAATTTATTGCTAAAGTGGTTACTGACAGTTCAGATAATGATCATAACTCTGATAACCATCTAGGTGTCCTGGGTGAGGCTATGTTGCATATTGATCCTAATATTCGTCCAAAGGCACTGCCGTGCAGAAAAATACCATTTTCACTTAAGAGCAAGGTAAAGTCAGAGCTTCAAAATCTAATGAACAGAGGTATATTAATACCAGTAGAGGAACCGACTGAATGGGTTAACCAAATGGCTGTTGTTGAAAAGTCTGATGGTTCTTTAAGAACCCCTGAATGAGGCTTTGCAGAGAGAGCATTACAGATTACCAACTTTGGATGATGTATTGCCTGAACTCAATAATGCCAAGATTTTCACAAAGCTGGATATCAAGGAAGCATTCTGGCATATCAAACTTGATGAGAAGTCTAGTAAACTTACAACAATGATTACACCTTTTGGTAGGTTCAGATGGTCTAGACTACCATTTGGGTTGAATGTAAGCAGTGAAATTTTCCAGAGGCATCTAGCACAAGCTCTTGAAGGTCTTCATGGTTGCATCAATGTTGCTGATGACATAGTTATTGCAGGTTGTGGATCAAACAGACAACAAGCAATTAAGGACCATGATCTGAAGCTTAAAGCACTGAAACATAGGTGTAAAGAGAAAGGCATTAAACTAAATGACGCTAAAGCTCAAGAGAAGAAAGAAGAAATTACCTTCATGGGTCACCTTATTACTGCTCGAGGTGTTGAACCAGACAAGAAAAAGGTTGAGACAATACTAAACATGCCCGTTCCTAAGGACTGTCATGAGGTTCGCAGATTTTGCGGCATGATACAGTATCTAGCAAAGTTTCTAAACAATCTTTCAGAAGTTCTTCATCCAATAAGAGAACTTACACGTAAGGATACTCCCTTTATCTGGTCTGCTGAATGCGAACAAGCTTTCAAGAGAGTCAAGGAACTGATTACTTCTATTCCAGTACTCGCATACTATGATCCTGATGGATCTTTGTGTATTCAAGTTGATAGTAGCATCTAACGACTTGGGGCTGTCCTCCTACAAAATGGTCATCCAATAGAGTTTGCTTCAAGAGCTTACTTACTTAGTCGTTCCCCTTCTACCGTGAGGTGTAGAGGTTTGGAAGAGAGAGCGCCAGACCATTCTATCAGCTGTCTTCTTCCTGGCCTGGTTCCATTCTTGTCCTCGGTACTTCAAAGATTGTCTAATGTTGTCCTCCCAGCGGACTCTGGGTCGTCCTGGAGGTCTGGATCCCTGGCTCTTTGTTTCCCATGCTTGTCGTGGTAGCCGATCTTCTCCCATTCTGCAGACATGGCCAAACCATCTTAGTTGGGACTGTTCTATTTGGGTCTGCAGCGGGTGGGATTTTAGGCCTTGACGGATCGTCTGGTTGCGGACCATGTCTCTTCTTGTTACTTCAACCACTTTCCTCAGATACCTCATTTCTGAGGTTTGGATCTGGCTTTTGTGGGTTGTAGTCATTGCCCACGACTCGCATCCATATGTCAAGACTGGGACATAGGTGGAGCGGTATACAGCCATCTTCGTTTTCTTACCAACCTCTTTCTTGTTGAGGAATCCTCGATTTATGGCCTGAAAAAGTCTCCCAGCCGCTGCTTTTCGAGTGGCCACCTCTTCTTTGATGCCTCCCTTTCGGTCTATAACAGCTCCGAGATATTTAAAGTGGTCGACCTGCTCCAGGACCTGTTCTCCCAACTTAATCTGATGTTTTCTTTCTTCTCGTGATATCACCATGGATTTTGTTTTAGAGCTGCTTATGACCATCCCTCTCTTCTCCAGCTCTTCCTTCCAGACTTGCAGGTTGGATTGGAGATGTGCCTCTGATTTAGCAATCAGGGCAACATCATCAGCAAATGCCAGCTCCGAAATATATACCTGTCTCATCTTCCAGTACCCCACTGAATACTTTCTTGTTCTCTCCTTACATGCCTTGATGACATCGTCCATAAGGAGTATGAAGAGGTAAGGTGATAGGATATCACCTTGTCTTACACCACTGGTGGTCCTGAACTCTTCTGACTTATGGTTTGCTGTCCTCACATAATTTCTGCAAGACTTGTAGAAGCTCTGTATAGCATGAATCAGAGGTGCTGGAATATTCTTCCTTGCCAAACAGTCCCAAAGTTTGCTCCAGGGGACCCTGTCAAACGCCTTTTCCAGATCTATGAAACAAAGATGGATCTCACTCTTATACTCAAGGGCCTTTTCACTCAGCTGTCTGAGTGTGAAGATTAGGTCTTGAGTACTTCGGTTTGCTCGGAATCCGCACTGGACCTCATCCAATTGTGGCTCAGCTAGGCGTCGGAGTCTCTGCTCTAGGATTCTAGAGTAGATTTTACCAGGGACACTGAGAAGGGATATGCCTCTATGGTTTCCACATTGTCGATTGTCACCCTTTTTGAAAATTGGTGTTATGATGGCAATCTCCCAATCCTTTGGTATGGTCTTGTTGCACCATGCTGCCTGTAGGACCTTTAAGAGTAATAGGTCGCCTGATGCTCCCATGTACTTAACCATTTCTGGTGTTATACCATCATGCCCTGCTGCTTTGCCCATCTTGATTTTCTCTAGTGCTGCCCTCAGTTCTTCCATCTTTATGTCATCTTCACACCATTGGTTTCATCTTCTGTGCTAGTGGTTATCATTTCTGATGCTTCACCATGCTCACCATCCAGGAGTTCTGAGAATATTCTTTCCATCTTTCCATTACTTCCTTCGGGGCAGTAAGCAATTTGCCTTGCTTGTCCTTTATAAATTTGAGAGGGCATTGTTTTTCTTCCTCATGTTCTTTAGGGTCTTATAGAACAATTTCTGGTTTTCTTGTGCATCTTTTTCTAGCTTTTCTCCAAATTCTTCCCAGGACTTCTGTTTTGCTGCTAGCACTTTGTTCTTTGCTTCTGTTCTGAGTGTCACATATTCTCTATATTTTTCCATTTGTCCTGTTGTGTTTTTAGCTCCTAAGTATTGTTTCCATGCCATTTTCTTCTCTCTTATTTTCTCTTTGACTTCCTCTGTCCACCAAGGTGTCCTCTTTCTCTGGTTCCCAAGTCGGACTTCACCGCATGCTTCTGCAGCAGCTGTCTTTATGATATCCTTGAATTTATTCCAGAGGGTTTCCAAGTCATCAGGTCGTTCTTCTGTGTTGCTCACTGCTGTAGCAATAAGCCCCTGATATCTGGTCTTAATTTCTGGCTCTCTCAGCTTGTAGGTCCTAATGCTCATTTCTCCTGCCGTTTACTTGGTTTCTTGCGTGATGTTGGGCAGTTCCTAGGCTGAGCAACTCTTTCAGTTGTTCGTTTGATTGTTAGCAGGTAGTGATCACTTCCAATCTCTGGCCCCCTCCAGACTCTTGCATCTCGGACATATCTGAATGAGCTTCTCCGAACAATGGCAGTCGATCACTGACTTCTCATTCTTGGTTGGTTCACATCTAGTGTATGCATGTATGCGCTTATGGGGGAACTTTGTGTTTGTAATGATCAGATTCTGCTCACTGCAGAATCTAAGGAGTCGCTTTCCATTGTCATTGAGAGTATCTTCTCCATATCTTCCGATAACTCCACCCCATCTAGCATGGTCATTTCCAACTCTGGCATTAAAATCTCCGAGCATGATAACTTCATCTAGGCAGTCATCCACTGTCCTTTGAAGCAGCTCGAAGAATTCCTCCTTGACCTCTGCTCTCTCATCCTCATTTGGCCCATACACTATGACCAGGTTGACTATGGTTTCTCCTTCTTTTAGTTTTACAACCATAATGCGATCCCTTGATACTATCTTTTTGATTTTGGGCCACAATGCAACCCACACCTCCTTTAGCTCTTTCAGATATGGGTACACCACTGTAGAGCAACGTGTTGCCATCGAGATCCATGACTCCTTGTCCTTTTTTCTTCGTTTCCGTTATAGCCAGGATTTCTAGTTTTGCTTTCCTCATCTCTTCCACCAGCTCCTCTTCCTTCCCATTTATACTTCTTGTGTTCCAAGTTACATAAGTCGTAGTCCGTAGTCCGTTCCAGTTCGTCGCCTTTAGAATCAGTCTAGTTTTCTCTCTTGTATTGCTTGTAATCAAAAGTTTAAAGCAAACAGGTGATTGGCCTGTTGTGCCTTTGCATGGGGGGGGGCTGCCTCCTTACGGCCTCCATGCAGGCCACCCTCCTCCTTTTTCACCCGGTCTTGGGACCGGCATAGGCGGAGTTTGCTTCAAGAGCTCTAACTGAAACTGAACAACGCTGGACTCAGATTGAGAAGGAACTCTTAGCTGTTGTATATGGTTTGGAACGCTTTGACCAGTACACTTATGGAAGGAAAGTTACAGTCATCAACGACCACAAACCTTTGGCAGCCATCGTTAAGAAACCTCTGAGTCAAATTCCTCGAAGACTGCCGAATTTATTGATGCGCAGCCATCGATATGACTTTGAATTCCAATGGGTACAAGGTTCCGATCTTCTTATAGCCGACACACTGTCCAGAGTTTGTATTCATAATGTCACATTGGATTCCTTAGCTGATAGAGAGAGCAATGCAGGAGCTGATGCACCAGTAAGATTACCTGAAATACCAGATGTGATGATGGAAAAGATTAAAGCTGAAACTCTCAAAGACATGATCTGCTAAAGGCACTTGCCAATAACCTTTTGACAAGTCAAGTTTAGTGAAGAATCTAGAATTAGAAAGTCTAATAAGTAGATCTTCTAGTAAAGGCATAGGTTCAGCATCGAACTTTGTGACTTGATTTAATTTGCGATAGTCAACGCAAATTCGTATGTTCTTATCTTTCTTCCGGACAATAACCATGGAAGAAGAATATGGTGAAGTCGATGGTTCAATTATATTCAATTGAATCATTTCATCCAATTCCTTTTCCACTTGTGACTGAAAGTGTATAGGGATAGAATAAGACCTAACCCTAATAGGATTACCGTCGGTAAGAATTATGTCATGTTCTATGACATTCGTGTGACCAGGGATGTCGGTTAGAACATCCTTAAATGTCTGTATTATCGACGAAACTTGACGATGCTCATCAACAGAAAGATTAGGAGAAATGGAGACATCTTTCCAAGATTCCATAGAATGTAGTGGAACCACTGGAAGAGGAAGATTAACATCAGAAAAAACAGATTCCTCATCCTGTATGACAGACAGGGATGAGTAATGACCATGAGGTGCAGAAGAATCGTCCGTTGCCTGGAAAATAGGCAGCAAATAGTCTGGACGCTCATGAAATTCCGTCAGCATGTTGATATGGAAAGTCTTATGCTTTCCATCTATATCGACCACATAGTCAACATCGGAAATTCGTGAGACTATTGCATATGGACCTTTCCATGCAATCAGAAGTCTATTTTCCCTACTGGGGAGTAGGACGAATGCTTTGTCACCTGGACAAAGTTGTCGTAGACATCTGTTCTTGTTAGCAAACTGCCTTGCTTTTCTTTAGCAATTTCTGACGAAGCAGTCGCTAGTTTGCATGCCTCAATGATCTTTTGCCTAAGAGCAATGACATACTCATATGAAGATTGAGTGTCATCACTAATATCATCGGCAGTGATGAGATCGTGTAATAAAGACATAGGGCCGCGCGGACGCGCGCCAAAGACAAGTTCAAAGGGAGAAAATCCTGTGTGCTCGTTTGGGACCTCTCTATAGGCAAAGAGAGCCGCAGGTAAAACCCTGTCCCAATCTTGAGGATGATCTTCAGTTATCTTACCAAGCAAAGTCTTGAGCGTTCTATTCAGACGCTCAACTAACCCATTAGACATAGGATGATAGATGCTACTGAGAGACCTTTTAATGTGTAAGGTAGACATTACTTGAGACATAGTATCAGATATGAGTTGAGTGCCATGGTCTGACAGTATTTCTCTGGGGAACCCCAAGCGAGAAAATATCAGCCAAAGAGCATTTGCGATATCTGTAGTAGATATGCTCTTTAGAGGGATAGCCTCTGGCCAACGTGTGCACATATCGACACATGTAAGGATAAACTGATGTCCTCTGGCCGACTTTATCTTAAAAGGGCCAATAATATCTATGGCCATTTTCTGGAATGACCGAATAGGGATGTCAGCAGCCTGGATAGGCGCAGCATGTCGTGGTCCTCTAGATTTGACCTCCTGACATACCTGACATGATCGGCAGTATATACGAATGTCCTTGTTAACAAAGGGCCAAAAGAAAGCCGCAAGGACTCTCGACTTTGTACGGGAAAATCCCATGTGTCCAGCACATTGCGAGTCATGAGCATGTTGCAATATTTGCACTCTCATACTCTTGGGAACAAGAATTTGCGAATGTGCTGACGTAGCCGAGTCTTGTACCATACGTACAAGTGCGCCGTTTTTCATTTCTATCCAAGATTTTCTTTGTGTATCCTTATTTGGATCACCTTTCTTCGCAAGAATGAAGAATTTCTTTAGCGTAGGATCTTCTTCTTGTAATTTTATGAACGAGTCACGAGAAATAACCAAGGTACTATCTTGGCTATGAACTTCATTATCATTATTTAACGAAGTTTGTGGTGTTTGTAGAGCTTGTGCTCTTGTAACAACTGCATTGGTAGCTTGCATATTATCATCTTCCCAAGCAGCAATCTGCTGTGGGGTACATTCCCTAACTCCGTAGATATGACCAATAATAAGGTCCGCAATTGGATTAGGTAAGAGACAGGCATGCACATCTCCTGTAAAGAAAGGAGTGGCAATGTGGATTACAGCAGTAGGATATTTCTCTAGAGTGCCGCCAAATGTGACACATTTGATAACCCTTCCTGTCGCACAGGATGGATCTACAAGCGATTGTCTAACACCAATAGTGGTGCATCCGGAATCGAAAAGTAGTGAGACCGGAGTATTATTAACAAGACCCTTATGTAGGATTAGAGAACCTCTCCCGTCATGTGCAACCGAAGCAGGAAGAGCGGGGAGAGGGTGACCACAACTCAAAGTCGATATTGTAGTTGGTTCGAACAAAGTACTGCATTGGGGGCACTTGTTTGCTCTCCCAAAGTCAAAAGAAGAACAAGTGACAGCGTCAGAGTTTTTATTATCAGAAACCTGATTACAGGCTCCCTGAGATTCTTGTTGAACCGAGTTAGCCTGCTGATATCTCTTTTTTTTGTATTGAGATCTACCGCGACTACTATTACCTCTGAAGTTATCACTGTTGTTATTGTCTCTGTAGTTATTATTGTCTCTATTATAACTGTTATCATGTTTCGAACTACAGTTTCCATGATTATTATCATGTCCACATTGATGTGAACATCTATTTGTTTGGTTTTGAGGTTTACGCGAGGAAAAGCCTCTGTTACCATATCCTCTTCTGAAATGCCTAAAATTATTAGGTTGGAAGTAACGAGGACTGTCAGCTCGTCTCCAATTCTTCGAAGAAGAATCACCCTGAAATTGATTTCCATAATTTTGACCGTAACTACGGTTGCTTTTCCTATCAAAATTTTGTTGGAATCTATTACTAGAGTTTTGACCATAAGGTGCTGCCGAAGCAACTGGCAGACTTTCTTTTACTTTAGAGTTACCAATAGTTACGTGAGGATGCGCAGTTATATACTGGCTACAGAAATCTTCCATTTCTTTTATTGTTTTAGGTTTACGTTCATGAAGGAAAGCAAGGAAAGACTCATTGACAGAAGACATGACTTTGTCTCTAACTATTAAGTCCATAAGTCCTTCATAAGTTTTTTCTGTCTTAGACAGCTCCACCCAACGTAAAAAAGTAAGACGTGTCTTTGAAATGAATTCAGAGAATTGCACACCAGTTTCTGGTAACATATTTTTAAATTGAAGACGATAGCCGTCTTCGTCAAGTTGGTATTGTTTTTAACAATTTAGCCCTGACAACCTCATAGTTGTTCTTGTCAGGCTCATCTACCATGCTTAACATACTCAAAGCATCACCTCTAAGTATTTTGGACAAATGATAAACCTGTAGTGATTTATCTATGTTATGTACTTTACATGAAGTTTCAAATCTGTCCAGATAGAATGTTATATCGTCGATGGAAGCATTGAATGGTAGTAGATTAAGCTTGAATGTGCTTGCATTAGTCTTATCTGAGACCTTATTTGCATCATTAGCATTACCCATGTTCATCACCTTTAATTTCTCAACTTCCAAAGCTAAGAGTTTTTCTTCATGCTTCATTTTTGCTTTTCTCTCATCAGACTCTCTTTGTAACTTCCTTTCTTCAGCTTCAGCTTCAGCTTGTTTTTCTAATCTTTTATTTTCAGCCTCTATTTCAAGTCTTTTATTTTCAGCCTCAAGTCTTTTATTTTCAGACTCAATCTGTAGTCTCTTCTCTTCAGCTTTTGCTTCTGCTTCTCTTTTTTGTTTTTCCATTTCCATTAGGAATCTTTTTTCATCCACCTGCATCTGCAGTTTCTTTTGTTCAGCTTCCATTTTTAATGCTTTATCATATTGAGTAGTTGCAAATTCTTCTAACTTATCACCAGTCTTCCCAAGCAATTTACCCTGCTCAATAAAGTGCTCAAATGTAGCCATGATGAGTAATAATATGAGTCCACAACCTGAAATAATTAATTATCTTATTTCAAATTTAATTATAACAAGTCTTAAATGAAGTACTTGTTTACTCACAACACTATATTATCATCCCAACCTCTGTGGGAAACAAGTCTTATATCAAAGAACTTGTGTATAGACCTTTTTGAAATATCATCAATCAACTCTTGATCATAGGTGCACTTCCCATTCAATAGTGCACAATACTATTCATCATTTATTAATCATCAGTGTAGTAGTAATGCATAAGCATAACCCACTATTAAATGTGAATTAACTACTATAAGTGTAACCAATGACTATGTAAACACAATCTCAATGTAAACAGTAATAATGTAAACATTACACTGTAAACAATACAATGTAAACAATACAATGTAAACAACAATAAAGATTTAACAATAATACGAAAACATTAGTAGAAATCAACAAAAAATAAAGCGAAAATTAAAGAAATATCACAAAAAATGTGATGATATCTTCGAGATGATAATACAAATACAAGACACCACAGTGTATAAACAAAAATGGTATATGAAACTAAACTATAGAAAAGAGTAGGCTAGCAAATACAAACAAATCAAAACAGAACTAAAGAATGCAGAAAAATAACGAAAACAATACTAACACATGTCATCACAACTAACAAAAAAAAATAGCAACAGAAGTCGCTTTGCAAATTCCAGTATCGGAAATTTGCACACCCTATAGAAAACGCCCACGATAGACGACCTCTATCACGTGGTATGATCTAAGGGAGACACTGCCCAACCGAAAACCCGCAGAAACATAAACATATAAATATAAATATACAAATAACATATAAACATATAACATGTAAACAAAAGAATGAGATGAAACACAGAAGACTCAGTAGAAGTATAAGGGCACAGTTTAGAAACAAACAGGCCACTTAACTTATGGGTATCCAAAAGTCAGCCCAGCAGAAAAAACAGATGACAATCAGCGTCCTAAGGAATGAAGATCCAACGATGATGGTACATCTGGACTGCTCCAACTGCCATGACGATGGTACTTGAGCTTTTAAACAGTACAGGCAATGTACAGGTAGTGTAAAACTCGTCAGCGATGGAACTTGGCCTTCTCCAATGCAAGAACAGCAACAAATGGATTCTCCCGTTGTAACAAAACTGGGAAATGTCACTTTCCTGACTTGGAACAGCAATTGTTGAAAATTCCAAAAAAAGTTCCTGGGCAACGCTGAGTAATTTCGAAATTCTGCACTTCTGTTGTTGTCTTGTAGATGTTGTCTGTATACTGTTGTAGAGTGCTGAATGAAGCGGGTAAGGGACCCCGAATCTGCTCACCCAATCAATGTTGAGACGTGGTGGGCTTATCGAATGCCTTTGGACTGGCCACCAATATGTAGAGTACTAGAATCCACCAGATATATGTAGAGTGTCTATTTAGAGGTGTGTAGCAGTACTCTACTGGATATGTTGATGTGGAGCTATAAAGTGTTGATGTGTCTTGGTAGTAGCACCACTCAACATGGAGGGTTATCGCCCTCGGACACCAGGGATGATGAGGCAAGATCTTATGGTGTCGTGGTCTGGTTTATGTGTGACGTGTTTATGAAGACAAGTATCAGATAGGGACGTCACATCAATTCATAAACGTATAAAGTCAATAACTTGTTGAACAGCAAGTGATGTTGTTGGTAACATATAATATACGCCACAATGACAAGATGCATGAACATCGTTATGCAGAAAACATCACAGGTATAGTACAACAGTCATTGTATCATCGAAGTAGTCGATTCAACAGGCACAGCAGACAGCATCATAATAATGTACATCATATGCCTTTTAGGATATCGTATTCAGCTGTACATGTAGTCAGGTAGTAAACTTCCCCTTTCCATAAGAGCTAGTAGATATCAACTAGGAGATTAAATCTAGTCTCCTATATTCGACCTCAACAAGACAGGCATGTCTTTTGAGCGTCATATTATCGTCCTCTATGTTCCTCAAACAACAAAGGTATCAAACCTAGATCCATCAATAAAGTTCAGGAAGCAAATAGTCCGTAGGACAGGCATCAATCGATGCGTGACAATATAAGTGGATCGTGAGCTGAGCAAACTAGTCATATCATAGACTTTATAATAAGGCAGGCTAAGCAAAAGTCAACATCACAAGATGGCGATAAAGTTACTCAGCAAAAAGGATTCAGTTACCTGTTCATCAGGAATTAAATCACATAATCACATATGCCTCCAGGCATTTGAAATAACATAGAGATATATCATCTCAAAAAAGGAACAACAATGATGAGGACTCCTTCCTGAATAAACTAAGCGAAGACTAGCACATCGCTACGTCTCGCCTTACCAGCATCTCTGCTCAGACTAACCTGGGCGGAAATCATTTAAACAATGCCACAAACAGAGACATGCGCAGAACACGCGAATCGAATACAACTCAGCTAAACTTACGAAACGAAGAATGTTCTACGATGTTCGACTAAAGACTCGAACCTTAAAAGGAAATGAATCTTGAAACATTGCGATTGCCAACTGTTTTCTAAGAACTGACGACCTGAGCGCTCCATATATGGACGTGACTCAAAATCGTTCACACAACTATCGGCAACTATACTATCAGACTATTGTCACACGATTAGACAACTAGTAGAAATAAGAAGTGACTACAATTCCATGAGTTACTTCCCATGCATTAAAAAATGAATATAGTCAGAATAAGTTGCGACAAGTTTAGTAGCAACACTACACACAACAGTAAAGATCAACATGGTGGCAGTGGTGTTTATTTCTACAGAATCCGAACTATTCTGCTGACACGTGTGCTGACGTCATAGACTTGAGGTGAGGGGACGATAAACTGGTAAAACCAAGTTTAACTCTTCTGTTGGTAGGTTTTTGCTTGCAAACCATTATTAGACATTTCGTCATGGCAGAACGGCCTAGACATAAATAACGTCGAACCAGACACATTTTGTAAATGGAGACGACAGTTAGAATTATACATGCATGCAACAGAGGCGGCCTCTAAACCTGATCCTGTTCGGGCGGCCATTATTCTACACTGTGCTGGACTTCAAGCTGTTGAAGTTTTTGATCAACTTGCAGAGGAAGGAGACCACTCTAATCCTACTAAAATTCTCGATTTGCTCCAGAACCATTGTAGCTCACGAAGCGATGAAGTATTACATACCTTCAGATTCTGGAACACACCTCTTCAAGAACCTTTTAATTCCTTCGTAACTGAGCTGAGAACTAAGGCAGATTTGTGCAACTTTAACGACAAGGATCGTATAATAAGAGACAAAATTGTCTTTACTGTTAACAAAAGGTTACAAGAGAAGCTCTTGAGGGAAGCTGACCTCGATCTAAAGAAAGCCATTCACATATGCAGAGTCTTCGAGCAAACTGGAAACGACATAAGAGAGATGAGTAATACAGTTCAACCTTCTAAAGCAAGGGTTGAAAAGGTACAGAAAAAAATCTACTCAACCATAAACCTCCCAAGAGAGACACTGGGCATGCTGCTGGTAAAGCCTGTCAAAGTAACACTGACAGTGGGTACTTTGAACCTAGAAAGGAGTGTCATTACTGTGGACAGAAACATCTATCGATTAAGAAAAAGTGTCCTGCATGGGGGAAGTTTTGCTCAAATTGTGGGGGAAGAAACCATTTCAAAGTTAAATGCAAGAAAGTTCACACTGTTCACACAGTCAGTGGAAGATTCTGAAGTTTTTCTTAATTGTGTGAAGTCTAGCAAAGCTTGTACATCTGCACAACTCATTGTCAATGGAAAAATGGTAAAATTTCAGCTAGACACAGCAGCTGATGTGAATACAATCTGTCAACGCTTTGTGATGCAAGAACAACTATTACCCACTAAACAGAGGCTTGTTATGTAGAATGGTACTAAGATGACTCCACTGGGAGAAGTTATATTAACTGCTGAGAATCCTAAGACTGGGACAAAACACAATATAAGGTTTACTGTTGTGAAAAATAGATTCACATTTTACTGGGCAACAACACGCTGCAGGATCTACAGTTTGTGACAGTCAACACAAACAAATTTATTGCTAAGGTGGCTACTGACAGTTTAGATAATGATCATAACTCTGATAACCATCTAGGTGTCCTGGGTGAGGCTGTGTTGCATAGTGATCCTAATATTCGTCCAAAGGCACTACCGTGCAGAAAAATACCATTTTCACTTAAGAGCAAGGTAAAATCAGAGCTTCAAAATCTAATGAACAGAGGTATATTAATACCAGTAGAGGAACTGACTGAATGGGTTAACCAAATGGCTGTTGTTGAAACGTCTGATGGTTCTTTAAAAATATGCATTGATCCTAGACCCCTGAATGAGGCTTTGCAGAGAGAGCATTACAGATTACCAACTTTGGATGATGTATTGCCTGAACTCAATAATGCCAAGATTTTCACAAAGCTGGATATCAAGGAAGCATTCTGGCATATCAAACTTGATGAGAAGTCTAGTAAACTTACAACAATGATTACATCTTTCGGTAGGTTCAGATGGTCTAGACTACCATTTGGGTTGAATGTAAGCAGTGAAATTTTCCAGAGGCATCTAGCACAAGCTCTTGAAGGTCTTCATGGTTGCATCAATGTTGCTGATGACATAGTTATTGCAGGTTGTGGATCAAACAGACAACAAGCAATTAAGGACAATGATCTGAAGCATAGGTGTAAAGAGAAAGGCATTAAACTGAATGACGCTAAAGCTCAAGAGAAGAAAGAAGAAATTACCTTCATGGGTCACCTTATTACTGCTCGAGGTGTTGAACCAGACAAGAAAAAGGTTGAGACAATACGAAACATGCCCGTTCCTAAGGACTGTCATGAGGTTCGCAGATTTTGCGGCATGATACAGTATCTAGCAAAGTTTCTCAACAATCTTTCAGAAGTTCTTCATCCAATAAGAGAACTTACCCGTAAGGATACTCCCTTTATCTGGTCTGCTGAATGCGAACAAGCTTTCAAGAGAGTCAAGAAACTGATTACTTCTACTCCAGTACTCGCATACTATGATCCTGATGAATCTTTGTGTATTCAAGTTGATAGTAGCAGCTATGGACTTGGGGCTGTCCTCCTACAAAATGGTCATCCAATAGAGTTTGCTTCAAGAGCTCTAACTGAAACTGAACAACACTGGGCTCAAATTGAGAAGGAACTCTTAGCTGTTGTATATGGTTTGGAACGCTTTGACCAATATACTTATGGAAGGAAAGTTACAGTCATCAATGACCATAAACCTTTGGCAGCCATCGTTAAGAAACCTCTGAGTCAAATTCCTCGAAGACTGCCGAATTTATTGATGCACAGCCATCGATATGACTTTGAATTCCAATGGGTACAAGGTTCCGATCTTCTTATAGCCGACACACTGTCCAGAGTTTGTATTCATAATGTCACTTTGGATTTCTCAACTGATAGAGAGAGCAATGCAGGAGCTGATGCACCTGTAAGATTACCTGAAATACCAGATGTGATGATGGAAAAGATTAAAGCTGAAACTCTCAAAGACAGTGTGCTCCAGAGGTTGAAGTCGACCATTTTGGATGGGTGGCCTAAAAGAACGTCTGATGTACCAGCTGAGCTTATGCCTTATTTCGACATTCGTGATACTCTGACAACAGAACAAGGCATACTACTTAAAGGAGAGCGTATTCTTATCCCAAAAGCACTGAGGCCTGAAATCAAGCAGAAGCTACACGCTGCTCATCTTGCATTTGACAGCGTGATGCGCCGGGCCAGAAGTTGTCTGTTTTGGATCGGCATGACGGCTGAGATTCGACAGATAGCTGACAGTTGTCCAGAATGTCAAGAAACGAAGGCAAGGAATACTAAGGAACCTTTAAACCAACACTCAAGAGGTTTATCACCCTGGGAGAAAGTTGGCACTGACATCTTTATTCTAGAAGGCCGATATTATTAAGTCCTGATTGACTACTTCTCCAACTTCATTGAAGTAGACTTTCTACCTACAATGACAGCACAGTTAGTCATCAGGAAATTGAAGTCTCATTTTGCTCGTTATGGTGTCCTTAAAGTTATTGTATCTGACCAAGGTACTCAGTTTACGTCTGCACAGTTTAGATCATTTACTGTTAGATGGGGAATACTTCATGTTAAATCAGCACCAGGTCACCATAAAGCCAATGGATTAGCTGAATCTGCTGTGAAACTCATCAAGGGTATGATGAGAAAGACTGTTCAAAATAATACAGATGCATATGAGACACTACTTGAACTTCGTAATACGCCGAGACAAGGGTTTGATCAACGTCCAGCAGAAATACTGTTCAACAGGAAACTGCGTACACTGATACCTTCTGCAGTGAAACCCGTTGCATCTCACAGTAGAGTTATTGAAAGTAGAGGCAAGAGAGACAGATCAGTGAAGAAGTATTATGATAAAACTGCTCATGATCTGCCCAAGTTGTCTCACCAGCCAGTCTACTATCAAGACCCTGAACAACCAAACTGGCAACCTGGAAGGATTGATAAGAGGCTCTCTGAAAGATCTTATCTCGTTGAAGGGGAGAATGGAGGTCAATATGTCAGAAACAGAATTCATCTAAGACCTAAAACAACACCTTTCACACCTGATCCCGAGGACCTGGAAATTGATGTCTCCTCTCCAGTTCTACACGAGCAACAGGTTGTTTTGCCAGACATGGAAAACACTAGTGAAGTGAACATTTCCAATCCTCCAGAAGTTGATCCTTCGGCTCCAGCTGCTTCTAGTCCTGGGAAAGCTGGCAAAGAACATTATCTCCTACCATCTTGCCCTAAGAGACCTCAAAGAGATCGCAAGAAACCCTCTTGGATGAATGACTTTGTTCACTCATAAAGAAGGGGGGATGTTGATGTCTCGATTTTTATCTTGTTTCCTACTAGAGTTACTTGCCCTTAGGCTAGCTCTTCTTTTCTCTTCTTACTACTTCCTGTTTTCTAAGATGGCCGATTAAATATGTCCTATGTATTCAGTGTGTTCGGTCTTCGTGATTAAACTTCGTAACGTGAGAATGTATGACAGCCAGCCACGTCTCATTATATCTTACAATATTTACTACACACAACAGTAAAGATCAACAACAACGTTTTAATAATTCTTTTCTTTAAAAACGCCTAAAACATATCCAATGGACTCTCAGGTCTAGCTAGAGGCATACTAAATGGGGTGCGAGGCTAGTGGTCCACCCCGGGTGACAGCCAAGAATTACACTTTTAATATAGTACTTACTGTTAACATGCTACTTCCTAGTGTTTTTTAATGGGGAATGGGGGTGTCACTGGTAACATCTGCCCCAGGTGCCAAGTACATTAGGGACGCCTCTGCTCAGATCCTTACATATTTATTAAAAATGAATCAAAGGTGTTTACGGACACATAGTCTATGCTCTTAATAAACTTCGAAGTGTTTTTAAAAACTCACACTGAAGAGATTGAACACAATAGACGGCTGCAACGGCATGTGGCATGTACACAGATTCCGTGGTTACCAAGTCTTCCTCGTTATCATTCACTATGCGTAACGTTTTAGGTTATCTAGTTGTTATGCTGAATGGTGCAATCATCTCAGTTAAAAAATAAAACCAACCAAGATGATTACTTACCATGCAGCAGTCCTCAACAATGAAGAAAATCCCAATTCGTTTAGTTAAGGTAATGGACAAATTTCGACTGGACAGTGGCAAGTGACTTGTGTCTGAAGGACGACTTTAAGCATAATACAACTCATTACAAATAATAATAAATTTACACATATAATGGCACCATCATCTACTCCGTTTCTCTACTTGGAGTCGAGGTTACCTTTGCTTTAGGTTCAATGTGATAACTAGCCCCAAGAAATCATCAGCGCTTTGCTGTAGTGGCTCATGAATTTATCATTTTCCCATGCTGAGGTTGCCAGCCTCTTAAGGACCCGAATAACCATCAGCAAGTTCAAACATGTCAAGTTCACTAGTACAACACTTTTTTACAACTCACCAAAATACTGGGATCATAGACTTCTTATTCAGTTGAGTAGTCCCGGTAACTTGATACAATTACCTCGAACACACGTCTGAGGTATTATTTCTATTATAGAATCCCTCTGTGACGTTGCAAGTAGGTTCTGTAGGCGTCCTTCTCCTTCTTCTGCGTTCAGTTTGTAGTCATGCTAAATCTGCAAGTCTATCACCAGGACGAAGTCCACAGTCTTTTCCAGGTCACCGCATCAGCCCTATAGCTTCTGCTTGAGCTCAGCACCCCTTGACCAGGTCAGACATCGTGGGTTATCATGGGTTGTGCAGTTTTGTAGAATATATTCGGGGGTCTGGATTCCAGTTCCATATGGACATTCATTTGTATGAGATTTCCTGAGGCGATAGAGGTGGCCTAGTAGTCTGCAGTGTCCAGTTCTCAGGCGGAATATGACGGTCTGTTGGTGTATGTTAAGTTGGTGCATTGGGTCATCTCTGCTGTGTGTATCCCCTTTTTTCAATGACTGATGTTAGTACTTGTTGTGAATGATGGCTTTAGCTTCTCGGTGGGGACATGGTTGGCTGAATTGTTCCATTTTACTGCCACTTCTAGATAGAGTATCTGCTCTCTCATTTCCAGTGATTTCACAATGAAGTATAATTTATATTATACAATTCCTCTGTGATGTTGTGAGTAGGTTCTGTAGGAGTCCGATTTCTATAAGAATAACGTAGAGTTTCCTTGCTGTAGTGTTCAGAGGTATTTCACTAAGTCTTGTCCTATATAAAGTCAGAATCTTTACTATGTCAACGATTCAAAAGTGTTGTGATCCAATGATCCCATCTTATTGTTTCATCACTGGCAATGAAGAGGCTGACAGATTGGCAAATGAAGGTGGAAATCTACCTCAACCTGATGTAAGCATAACTTTTGAGGAATCAAAGAGTTTTATGAGAATCAGATACTGAAACAGATCGAATGTAGTACATCCAGATCACACACAAAATGATGCTTACTACCAGCTCAACAGAAGAGAACATGTGGTAATCTTCAGACTCTGCACTGGCCACAGCAGATTGAGATACCATCTATTCAACAAGCTACAGAGTGGAACTATCGATCAGTGTAACTGTGGCACTGATAAAATGACTGCTAAACATCTGCTTCAAAGTTGCCCAACATATACGGTACAGAAAAGACGCATACGGCCGACACCAGGACCTTTCGTAGAAAAACTTTAAGGGGATTCAAATAGCCACAAACTGACTACTGCTTTCTTTGAAAACATTCAAGTGGACGTCTGAGAGTGAACGAAGAAGAAGAAAGAAAGAAGAAGAAACCGTATTTCTATTCATTTCTGGCTTTCGTCCTAGCTGTCTACTTGATAATTGTGAAATGCAATGCCGTATGTCTAAAATGTTATATGCTATATTATATTTCTAGGCCCATGCTTACATGTTGTTTACTGCAGGGCATTTCAGATCAACTTCCAGTCAACGTGAATGTGTATTAGCCTCTAAACAGCTAAGCCAATAACATTTGAAAGTGCATGCTATGACAACTTTCCGCCTGAAATGTTCTGCATGACTCATGCGTTTGTAAAAATTCAAACGGTTAATCTCCCGTGTATAGAATTGTGATTTCCGTCAATTCTCGGTATTGTTTACAATAGCTGCTCATCTTTGCAATATCTTGGTAAAACAAGTCTGTCCTGGAATTTCTTACATCATTCATGTTGTCTGAAATGTGTCACCAGTTTCGATAATGGACTGGCACTCCCTGTGCACACATAGCACTGGGTTAATACACGAAACTAACCTGGTCAGCCAAGCTGGTCTGAGGTATATCAACTATCAGGTAAACAAACATGACACAATGAATGGAAATAGTGTAAACATTGACTCCAAAATACCAAATATGGTGGGAAGTTAGGAAAATAGAATGTGCCGATAATCGATTAGTTCACATAATTAGTACGCACAATAATAGTATTTCAGTACTGCCGGAGAAAAAGAGATCAAACGAAATTATGTGACAATGTCTTCCCTTCAGACTTCCATCTCACTCTACTGGCCATCCCTCAGTTATTATTCTTCTAATTAAGCTTTTGTTCTCTGTTTAACTCATCCCCACATTTATTTGGCTTCTATCATTTCTTTTTTTTTTCAGCTTCTTTATCCGCCTTTTCATTTCTTTTTATGCCAACATGTGAAGGTATCCAAGCTATTAGAACAGAACATCCTCTGGAGCATAGGACTACCCCTTTTCGTCACACCATCAATAATTAATTTTAGGTCTTGATTTAAACTGTTTAATTATATTGAAAAGCATGAAAAAAGTAAAAGTCGTACAAATTAACGACCAAAGAACTTTTCTTCAACAAATTTCGTTTGTTCAACGATAGAACAATCTTGACTCCTCTTCTAATATCGGAAAGGAAAGAGAGAAGTTATTAGGATGGTTTTACGACGTATTGTAAAGAGTTCTCTTATTTATTTTTTTAAAGACAGTTTACCGATTGGTATTCTACGGTAATCGCAAGCATCGAGGTGTAAGTTACCAAAGTACAAATGAGAACTGTTGTTTGGAATTTACTAAGCTGTTGACAACAAAAAGATACATATATGCCACATATCTCAGGTCTGAAACCGAATTGATTAGCCGATACTCTGTTACAGCTAGTAGCTGAAATCAAAGTAGCTAAATACTTGATTGTAATAGTTGACTTTGCTATTGACATCATTAGAAGTGGTCAACGTGTTTAACCTTATGATTTGTAACAGTAAATATTAAACGTGTTTAAGCAGATTTATATGGTAAATCTTCTAATTTATATTCAGTTCAACAATAAAGTTTTGTTTTCGAGATAATATTCATGTTTATTTTGGATTTATGGGTGCGTAACACGGTATTTCACTTCAAAGTGAGCGACACTATAACATTATTATTATGTATTTAAGAGAATGTTATTTACAAACAGCTGGCTGTGCTCGGAAACAGAATATTGGCCACATCTGTCATAAATTAACCGTGATACAACGTTAAAATATCTCCAAACGATAAAAAGTAGGGATAAAAAATAAGGCGTAAGTTACTCGAGTACATGATCGCCTAGGCCGCGGGTCACTACCCGCCATGGAAATTAATTTGCTGGACGTGAAAGCAAAACTTTACCCTCGGAACGGGTTGAGAACGGAGATCAAAAGAGAAAAAAATATGACTGAACATGTGCTTGCAACTAGCAAGGCTAGAGAGACACAATTGGTGGGGAAAGGAGGAAAAAATTTACGTTCCCAAGTTGACACAAGGTAAAGAAATCGACAAAAGGGACCATAGCTATTATAAGCAACAGTCATTTCTTGGACCCTTTTGCGATAACTTAGTCCGTTTATTTGAATTCAGCGGCAAACGCAGTACAGAAGATTCTAGAAAATATTTCGAAAAGCCAACTAACCTTGAAAAGTAACTTTTTCTTAATAATAATGTTAGGAATATAAAAACTAGCTGGCCGGATGGCCCATCTTGAGCAGTGAAATAATATGCTTTTATTTATACAGTCGGATAGATAATAAAAAAGATATTGACAAAAGACTGTGTTGTTCATATCAGCGAGCGACTGCATTGGAACAAAAATTGTCACTAATTTTCAAAGTAAACGCGCCTTGAGACGCAAGTGCTAAAATCTAGTCAGTATGCAAGAGAGGGGGAGTAGCGGACAGAGGTGGCTAAAAATAACTTTACAGGCAAAATTGTGTAGGGGAGGGCAGAGTTGGTTCAAAAAAAAACAAGTGTTTTGTTTTGTGAAACGCAAGTAGAGACGGACGAACCAACAGACTATAAGACATACTTGACTGAGGTATGACTGAAGTGACTTTTTTTGGAAAGGGGTTTGAATTTCAAATAAGTAAAGCGCTGATTGGCCACAGATAAACATATTATCGGCGCTCAGACGCGCATCTTGGCCATTCTGCATAAGTTGTCCTAGTAGACACAGTAATTAATTAATGGTGATATTTCCCCAAGCTAATTGAAAGATGTAGAGGGACGCCATAATAAAGCCAGCAGCTCAGCTGAGTTTTGCTAGCATTTACTGTGTTCTATATTCATAATTCTGAACTGTGGGTTTTTTATTTGGCACCAATGTGGTGTCAAATGATGAGTTGATTAATACCAGAAGGGACCCGTGCAGTACATTTTGTCAGAGCAGCCTTTATTTGCCCCCAAGCACGGAGAGGCGGGGCCACCAGATTTCAGTACCCGATTCCAGCACCAGAACCACTGAGTCAAGATAAGTGGGCTTCTGGTCTGCTGGAGAGTCACCAACTTCGTTTTAACAACACTAACTATATCCCCATTAATAAATGGACAGTGTTATTAGCCATATACAGGGAGTGATGAGGCCACTCCAACAGCACATCCATTCATCATTCTCCCAGCAAAATTAAAAATAAACAGTAGTAATATTAAATAGTATTGTGAAATACATATGTACACACCTTTCAATTATTATGCCATATATTCATGCATTTCATTTCTAAATTCCAAACCTTTCATATGTTCTGACAAAACTAAAACGTTGGTTCAGAACAAATAAACTTAAAGAAAATATTAATATCCAAAATTTTACACAGCTTGAGTTAGTTCAGTGTGTTGTAACATTTTTATTGATATTATTAGACTTGTTAAATATTTGTGTATGTGTATGCAAATTACCACAACACATTACATATCATTACCCTAGAATCTTAACGTAGCCACATTCACTAGTAAAAAAGATAGGTGTGAGGTCGTAGTGGTAGCAAGAAGGGCCTTCTGTCAATTCACAGCTACATTTATCTCAGGAGCCTTCACAGCTGACCTCATGCTTCACACTAAGTAATATCACAATCATACAATACCATCAAAACCACTACATATATTGGGGTCTCTTGTTCCGGGATAATTAGCCTATCAATAATATTAGGATCTCCTGGTGGGAGAATTAAATTAAGGGAACAAATTATAAAAATTCAAAGTGTCCCTTAAAATTAAAAGTGAAAATAAAAGTTGGTGAATCTTCACAGCCAGTGATAATTTATTAGTTAACTGGTTAAGTAAAATTAGTTTAAATTATAGTAATTAGAATTGCTTTAGTGGTTGGACATTTTATTTTGCTTATTACTATATTGTCTAAAAAGTATGGCGGAGCTGGCAAAATTTAGATCAGCTGCTGTGCTAACGGCGAAGGAGATGGGAATGGATGGGCAGGTTTTAATTCAATATGTAACGGCTGAATGTGATAAGTATATTGAACGGGAAGAAAGAAGATTAGAAAAAGAGGCTGAAAGAAAATTAGAGTCTGAAAGATTAGCTGAAGAGAAGAGGTTACAAATTGAGGCTGAGACTAAGAGGTTACAAATTTAGGCTGACAAAGAGGCTAAAGCATTAGAGGCAGAAGAAAAACGACAGCAAAGGGAGGCAGAAGATAAAAAGGCCGAAAGGGAGGCAGAAGATAAAAAGGCCGAAAGGGAGGCAGAAGATAGAAGGTTGCAAAGGGAGCACGAATTACGACTAAGGGAGCTGGAATTACAAGGCCAGGCTCCTGAAAATGGTGCCAGCCCTTTTGCCTCAGATGCTACGCCCAGTCTGGGAGCCTCAAACTCAGCTATGGGGTTTCATTTAGACCATTTTGTTGAGAAAGACGATGACATAGAGGGGTACCTAGGACGTTTTGAGTTATTAGCTACTACATATGGGTTAGAGAGAGAGAGAGGTGGAGTTTAAAGCTATCACAGGGACTGAGAGGTACTTCTTATGAAGTCTTCGCAAAAATGAACAGAGAAGACCAAGACAATTATGACATGTTAAAGCAGGCTTTATTATTAAGGTACGAAAAAATGCTGAATTTTATCGTAAGAAATTTAGAAATGCCAAACTGTTGTCTGGGGAGACATATCACCAATTCTCTGCCAGACTGGAAACCTATTTGGAGAAATGGACTGCTCTGGGGAAGACCCAAGATCTGAAAGAGATGATCATGATTGAGCAATTGAGAGAGTCCATGGCTCCAGACATGAGAAAATTTCTCATGGAACAAGGTGCAGAGAAGTTGGGGGAGGTTTTAAATGTTGCTGAAAGGTATCAGGCAGCCCAGGCAGAGGTAAGTGGTGCTAAAAAGAAGCACATAGACAATTTTAAAGCTCCACAGCAATTTAATAAATTTGATAATAGAGAACAGGGTAATAAAGGTAGAACAAACTTTGAACGGCCAAGAAATGACTACCGAGACAGAAACTCACAGTTCAATGACCAAAAATCCAACGAAAGAAAACCGTTTAACCAAGGAAAAAGATGGTGTAAATGGTGCAAGAAAGATAACCATAACACCGAATTTTGTAGAAGGAAACCTTCAAACATTGCTGCAATGAAGTCGGGGACTCAACGATTAAAGGTTAATCCGAATGGACAGCAGGAACCTTATCACCCCCCCAGTTTGTGAGGATGTTATTTGTAATGGGGTCACCATAAGGTGCCTTTATGATACAGGTTTGGATTATGATTCAGTTGTGAAGTCTAGCCTAGTGGACCCAAGTCAGTATACCACAGAAACAGTGGAAATACAAGGGTCAACTAAGGACATACCACTCATGACACTTCCCATCGCAAGGATAACGGTGAAAACTCGCTATGTAGAAGGAGAAATCAGAGCAGCAGTGATAGATGAACCAATCTACCCTCTGATATTGGGGTGTAGATACGTCTTCTTGGGGAATCCCGAGACACCTGTGATCATGGCGACAGTGCAGACCAGGTCACAGAAGAAGGAGGAAGAAGGTGAACCTATAAATGCTCATCCAGAGGAGATGAGGAAGGCGCAGGCTGAGAATAGGACACTCAAGCCATGTTTTAAAAAATTGCCCAAATGCCACACACCTCCAAGCAAAGGAGAATATTTTATGAAGAACAAACTATTATACAGGAAGGCCGGAACTGGAACAAATGGTCACAACCAGCTGGTTCTTCCCTCTTCATATAGGGATAAAGTGATGGAACTCGGGCATGCGATTCCCTTCAGTGGTCACATGGGGATCAGCGCCACAGGACAGCGTATAGCTTGTCATTACTTCTGGCCAGGAATAACGGAGGATATAAAAAGATATGTCAAATCCTGTCCAGAATGTCAAAGGGTAGCTCCAAAGCACTGGACTGCTCCTGCAACTCTAGGGGAAATGCCCATAGTGGGAACACCTTTTGAGAGGGTTGCAGTGGATATTGTGGGACCTCTCACTCGGACCAAGAGGAGGAACAGTTACATCCTTACTCTGGTGGACACTTGTTCTATGTGGGGAGAGGCGGTAGCCCTGCCATCAATTGATTCAAAACATGTAGCAGAGGCACTACTTACAATATTCACCCGATTAGGATTCCCGCATCAAATCTTGACGGACAATGGCTCCCAGTTCAAGGGGAAACTAACGGAAGAAGTTTTTTAAGCTATTTCAAGCCAGACACTTTCATTGTAGTCCGTACCATCCGCAAGGGAACGGCCAGGTAGAGAGGTTCAACGGGACTCTCATTTCTATCCTGAGAAAGCTGGCACACGAAAAACCGGATCTGTGGGATCAATTCCTGCCCGCCGCGTTGTTTGCGTATCGGGAGGTACCACATAGTTCAACCGGGATGGCTCCCGCAACTCTGCTATTTGGGAGGCCAATAAAAGATCCACTAGAAGCACTATTAAGGACCTGGACAGATGAGAAGGCGGAAGAGACTGTTACCTCATCTTATCAATACGTGAACGAACTGACCACTCTTTTGAAAGCTGGATGGAAACTGGCAAATGATAATTTGAAACAAGCCAGGAAGAAACATGCAGCGTATTTTAATAGGAAGGCAAAGGACAGAGAACTAGCTGTGGGAGAGAAGGTGCTGCTTCTACTACCCGGCAGCCAGAATAAATTACAAATTGGATGGCAAGGTCCATATACGGTTCTAGAGAAGGTGTCTAGAACAAACTATAAAATTGACAAAAAGGGGAAGGAGAAAGTTTATCATGTAAACCTGTTAAAGAAGTATCTGGACAGACCACTCCAGGAAAGCACCCCCTTACTGACCTTGGCTATCGCAACACAAATGCAAAAGGAACCACTCACCTCACATGAATACCCATTACATCCTTGTGAAACAGCAGCACAGGTAAAAGTCAGTAAGCACCTGACTAAAAACCAGAGGGAGAGAGTTCAACAGGTTCTGGAGGAACATACAGATGTATTAACAGATAAACCAGGCCATACAAATTTGCTACAGTATGACATGAAACTGGTAGACTCAAACCCAAACTGTATGAGAGCCTATTCTATTCCGTTCGCGAAGGAGAAGGCATTGAAGGAAGAAATAGATTATTTGTTGAAGGAGGGGATTATTTCACACAGTGAATCATCTTTTAGTTCCAGTGTAGTTTTGTTGAGAAAACCGTCTGGAGAACACAGACTGTGCATAGATTAAGGAAACTGAATGCTGTCACAGAAGAACAAGTGGATCCATTACCAGACACAAAACAGTTATTTGCCCGATTAAACAAGGCAAAATACTTTTCAAAGGTGGATCTTAGTAAAGGCTATTACCAGATTCCAGTGAAGCCTGAAGTGAGACCTTATTTGGCCTTTAGCACTTCGGATGGACATTATGAATTCAACATGCTACCATTCGGACTGAAAAATGCTCCGAGTGTATTTTCAAGGATGATGCGCAAATTGTTGGATCCCCTGAATAACCCATGTATCACGAATTTCATGGATGATATTCTCGTCGCCACAGAGACATTTGAAGAACACATTGACGCTCTAAAAATGTTATTTAGGAGGCTTAGGGAGGCGAACTTAACTGCTAGGCCAACAAAATGTTGTATTGGATGCCAAGAGTTGGAATTCTTGGGACACACTGTATATCAGGGTAACATGACCCCTGATCCCAAGAACTTGGAAAAACTGCAGCGAGCACCTAGACCGCAAACAAAAAAGGACGTGCGATCATTCGTGTCGTTATGCGGATTTTATCAAAAATACATCAAAGATTTTAACTCTATTTGTGCTCCTCTGACTGATCTGACTCGCAAGGGACTTCCAGATAAAATTATTTGGACGGCGCAAAGTGAATTAGCGTTCCAAAACTTAAAGGAAAAACTCACTAGCAAGCCTATTCTCAAACTGCCTGATTTGACACAGGACTTTGTCTTAAGAACGGATGCAAGTAATGTAGGACTCGGGGCGGCTTTGTTGCAAGGATCATCTTCACCTGATGGGGAACTGAACCCAGTCGCTTATGCAAGCCGCAAATTGAATAAGGCGGAGCAAGGATATTCCACAAGCGAAAAAGAATGTTTAGCGTTAATATGGGCAATAAAGAAGTTTCAAATCTATCTGTATGGTAGGACTTTTGTGGTCGAGACGGATCATCAGCCCCTCGTTTTCTTATCTCAGGCTAAGCATGAAAACGCAAGATTGCTGAGGTGGTCTTTATTGCTTCAACCTTATCAGTTTAGTATCCGATATATCCCAGGAAAATTGAATGTCGGTGCAGATTTCCTCAGTCGGCACCCCTGTGATCAAAATTAGAGTAATGGCAGGCGTGAGGAGAGATTTTATCTATGTGTATCACTGGTTTTGGAACTTGCCATAGGCATGTTTTCAAGTGGGGAGATGTGTCATAAATTAACCGTGATACAACGTTAAAATATCTCCAAACGATAAAAAGTAGGGATAAAAAATAAGGCGTAAGTTACTCGAGTACATGATCGCCCAGGCCGCGGGTCACTACCCGCCATGGAAATTAATTTGCTGGACGTGAAAGCAAAACTTTACCCTCGGAACGGGTTGAGAACGGAGATCAAAAGAGAAAAAAATATGACTGAACATGTGCTTGCAACTAGCAAGGCTAGAGAGACACAATTGGTGGGGAAAGGAGGAAAAAAATTTACGTTCCCAAGTTGACACAAGGTAAAGAAAGCTATTATAAGCAACAGTCATTTCTTGGACCCTTTTGCGATAACTTAGTCCGTTTATTTGAATTCAGCGGCAAACGCAGTACAGAAGATTCTAGAAAATATTTCGAAAAGCCAACTAACCTTGAAAAGTAACTTTTTCTTAATAATAATGTTAGGAATATAAAAACTAGCTGGCCGGATGGCCCATCTTGAGCAGTGAAATAATATGCTTTTATTTATACAGTCGGATAGATAATAAAAAAGATATTGACAAAAGACTGTGTTGTTCATATCAGCGAGCGACTGCATTGGAACAAAAATTGTCACTAATTTTCAAAGTAAACGCGCCTTGAGACGCAAGTGCTAAAATCTAGTCAGTATGCAAGAGAGGGGGAGTAGCAGGCAGAGGTGGCTAAAAATAACTTTACAGGCAAAATTGTGTAGGGGAGGGCAGAGTTGGTTCAAAAAAACAAGTGTTTTGTTTTGTGAAACGCAAGTAGAGACGGACGAACCAACAGACTATAAGACATACTTGACTGAGGTATGACTGAAGTGACTTTTTTTGGAAAGGGGTTTGAATTTCAAATAAGTAAAGCGCTGATTGGCCACAGATAAACATATTATCGGCGCTCAGACGCGCATCTTGGCCATTCTGCATAAGTTGTCCTAGTAGACACAGTAATTAATTAATGGTGATATTTCCCCAAGCTAATTGAAAGATTTAGAGGGACGCCATAATACAGCCAGCAGCTCAGCTGAGTTTTGCTAGTATCTACTGTGTTCTATATTCATAATTCTGAACTGTGGGTTTTTTTATTTGGCACCAATGTGGTGTCAAATGATGAGTTGATTATTACCAGAAGGGACCCGTGCAGTACATTTTGTCAGAGCAGCCTTTATTTGCCCCCAAGCACGGAGAGGCGGGGCCACCAGATTTCAGTACCCGATTCCAGCACCAGAACCACTGAGTCAAGATAAGTGGGCTTCTGGTCTGCTGGAGAGTCACCAACTTCGTTTTAATAACACTAACTATATCCCCATTAATAAATGGACAGTGTTATTAGCCATATACAGGGAGTGATGAGGCCACTCCAACAGCACATCCATTCATCATTCTCCCAGCAAAATTAAAAATAAACAGTAGTAATATTAAATAGTATTGTGAAATACATATGTACACACCTTTCAATTATTATGCCATATATTCATGCATTTCATTTCTAAATTCCAAACCTTTCATATGTTCTGACAAAACTAAAACCTTGGTTCAGAACAAATAAACTTAAAGAAAATATTAATATCCAAAATTTTACACAGCTTGAGTTAGTTCAGTGTGTTGTAACATTTTTATTGATATTATTAGACTTGTTAAATATCTGTGTATGTGTATGCAAATTACCACAACACATTACATATCATTACCCTAGAATCTTAACGTAGCCACATTCACTAGTAAAAAAAGATAGGTGTGAGGTCGTAGTGGTAGCAAGAAGGGTCTTCTGTCAATTCACAGCTACATTTATCTCAGGAGCCTTCACAGCTGACCTCATGCTTCACACTAAGTAATATCACAATCATACAATACCATCAAAACCACTACAACATCCTCCCAACACTAATTATTCACAATAAAAGAAAAAGCTAGCAAAAGTCAGTGTCACTAGCCCAAAATGAGACACAAAATATGTATTTTGGTACTTTATGGTCAATGATGCAAACAGCGTATTCAAATTTGTATTGGGAAAAACCTTTCAATATTGCAAAATTTAAAATGTTTCAAACAACGAATCTGCCATCAATGGTACCTATACCTTGTAGCGGTATGGCAGCTTGCGTACCCTGACAATCCCCAGAGCTATGCCAGTGGGAGTTTTACTCCTGGTAGGTTCAACCAAGCTGGACTGGTCTTTGTGGGTAGGGGTCAGACAAAAGCTGGTACCCTGGTCCTCCAGGTTGGGGGTTTTAGCATAGGGCTGACACCCCTGTCTATGTAAAAAAAATCGCACGTTACGGAAACAACAATAAATGGAAAAACTTTGCTGCGGGATGGACATTCGGAGTCTGTGGCTCGTATGACTGTCAGTGGTGAAAGCCGAAAGGAAGCCACTGACATGAAAACGGACGTCCTGACCGCAAAACAGGATACAAGAATAGGTTTTTGGAATGTCAGGACAATGTACGAGACAGGTAAACTAAGACAGGTCACGGCAGAAATGAGAAACTATAGGTTACACATTCTAGGGATAAGCGAGAGCAGATGGACAGGGGCAGGAAAAGTTAAAACAGCAACAGGAGAAACAGTACTTTACTCTGGAAGAGAGGATGGACAGCACAATGAAGGCGTAGCCATTATTCTACAGAAAGGAATAGAAAGGACATTACTGGAATGGAAACCCATCAACAACAGACTGATAAGATTAAGATTGAGAGGGAGATTCACCAACACTACAATAATACAATGCTACGCACCAACGAATGATAGCGATGAGGAGGTCAAGGATGAATTCTATCAACAACTGCAGAAAGAAATGGAAGATACACCTAGATATGATCTTGTTATAGTAATGGGAGACCTCAATGCGAAAGTTGGTACACACAATACATATAATGAAAGAACAATGGGGAAATGCGGCAGCGGAACAGCAAATGAAAATGGGGATAAACTAATAAGTTTCTGTAGCATTAACAACCTGGTCATTGGAGGAACACTCTTCCCACATAAAGAAATTCACAAATTAACATGGGAATCACCAAATTGTCGGGACAGAAACCAGATAGACCACATCATGGTTAACGGTAGATGGAGACATGCATTACAAGATGTGAAGGTAAGAAGAGGTGCAGATGTGGGAAGTGATCACCATTTAGTAGTAGCAAAACTGAAAGTGAAACTAAGAAGGGCTGCACCAACTGTAACTACACAGAAAAGGTTTGACATCAGCAAATTGAAGGACTCCCTTACCAGAAAAGCTTTTGCGGCCGACATAAAGAAACGATATCAATTTGCCAAAAGTCAGGAAAAGACATTGACTGATGATATAGACCAGAATTTCAACACCATTTCAACAATATACAAAGAAAGCAGCAAATCATGCTTGGGATTCCAGGAAAGGAAGAAGCAAGACTGGATAACACCAGAAACATTAAACACCATAACGATGAGAAAGGAAATGAAAAGAAAGAAAACAGAAGCGAAGTCCCCCAGGTTAAAGCAACTATATAGCGAACAGTACAGTCAGCTGGACAAGGAAGTTAAACGCCAAACCCGAGCCAACAAAAGGAATTTCCTAGACGATCTTGCAAGACAGGCAGAGGAGGCAGCACTGAGAAATGAACAAAGCACAGTATACAAAATAACTAAATTCATCAGCGGAAAACGAGGTGCAAATAATATTACATTAGTAAGAGATAAGCAATGTAATCTCATCACGACAGCAGAGGGACAGGAAACAAGATGGGCAGAGCACTTCAGAGAAACTCTGAACAAGGAACCACCAGAGACACAACTGAATGTTCCTGAAGCTGAAAACGATCTAGATGTGAATACAGACATTCCACGAAAAGAAGAAATCATCACAGCAATCAAAGGGTTAAAGAACGGCAAAGCTCCGGGCCATGATAACTTAAATGCAGAGCTATTTAAGACAGACCCTGAGCTAGCAGCAGAACTATTAGAACCACAATTTGCACAAGTCTGGAAAACGGGGACAACACCATCAGAGTGGAACAAAGGAATAATTGTCAAGTTGCCCAAGAAGGGAGATCTTGCAGACTGCAATAATTGGAGAGGAATCACTCTTCTCTCAGTTCCCAGCAAAATACTAGGCAGGATAATTATAAAGAGAATTTCAAAGGCAGTAGACCACAAACTGAGGAAGGAACAAGCAGGATTTAGAAAGAATAGAAGATGTGTAGATCATATATTCACTCTCAGGAACATTATAGAGCAGTGCTCAGAATGGCAAAGACAGCTTTACATTAATTTCGTAGATTTTGAAAAGGCTTTTGACAGCATACATAGGGACAGTTTATGGAAAATACTGAGGGCTTATGGAATTCCAAGCTGCATAGTGTCAATTATAAAAAGCCTCTATGCCAACTTTACGTGTAGTGTTGGGCAGAGCAACCTAACCTTTGAGGTGAAGACAGGAGTACGACAGGGATGCCCCTTGTCAACCACTCTATTTTTAACAGTCATAGACTGGGTGATGCGCCAGACAACAGAGGGCAGTCCAACAGGAATAAGATGGACAACATTTTCTACATTGGAAGATCTGGAATATGCAGATGACATTGTACTACTAGCACATTCACATCAACACATCCAGGAAAAAACGGATAGACTTAACAAGTTCAGCCAGCAGGTGGGCTTGAACATAAATTTAAAGAAGTCTGAGGTCATGACGCTCAATGTGAGCAACCCTGAGCCCATATCAGTAAGGAATCAGCAACTGGTACAGACAGATACCTTCACATACCTAGGAAGCATAGTAACACCAGACGGCGGGGCAGGCAAAGACATCAACATCAGAATGAATAAGGCAAGAAAAGCCTTCTTTAGCCTAAACAACATCTGGAAGTCCTCCCAATACAGCACAAGCACAAAATTAAGATTATATCAGAGCTGTGTGCTTTCTGTGCTTCTCTATGGTGCGGAATGCTGGAGAGTCACAGAGAAGGAAATGTCGAAATTGTCCTCCTTTCACACAACATGCCTAAGAAAAATTCACCGAATCTTTGGCCGAATACCATCACTAACCAAGATCTGCTTACTCGTAGCAAGCAAGAGGACATGCACACCATCATAGCTGGCAGACGCTGGAGCTGGGTTGGCCATGTCCTCAGAAGAGACCCTGATGCCATCACAAGAACAGCTATGCTTTGGACCCCTGAAGGAAAACGAAAGAGAGGCCGACCAAAAACAACCTGGCGGAGGACTGTGGAGGCTGAGATGCAGGGAATGAACCAGAGTTGGGGCACTGTACGAAGGATGGCCACCGACGGAGCAAAGTGGAATCAATTTGTTGTTGCCCTACAAGACGCCACTAGGCGTGATGGCCACTGACTGGTTTGACGGTCGGCGGCTACGGATCAAAGAAGAAGAAGAAACAACGAATGCTCCCACAAGAGGAGGTCACCCAGAGCCACTCTGTGTTTTGTGTGTGGGTGTGTGTGTTTCTTTGTCATCTTTAGCTTAAGAGCAGAATCATTCACAGCTGGGTAGAAGAAAGAGTATCGCTATCTGGTTTTAAACTCTGTAACTGCCTTGGGAAGCAAGCGCTGTAACCATTTTGCCATTAATTACACATAATACAATCAGTGCTCAGTCTCCTGCCTGTGAAGAATATGAATGCATCCATGACATCCCACTCTTTATTCTTGCTCCATTGATGTCATTTGTCTGTGGTTACCTGCATATAAGCTTTAGCCTGGGCCATCACATATCTGGATCAAACCAATAGCAATGTCAGCACGGATCTCATTGTCACAATGGAGGCATCACACGTATAGCCCAAAACTAGTCTCATCCCTTCATTTTGAATGCATTCCAGTCATTCACATTGTGAAACTGACAGCTTGAGTGTTCCTAGCCCATACAACAATAGTCTCTGTTCCAAGCGTGCAGAACCCTTTGTTTTTAAGGCTGCCAGTCCTCACTCGCACTTCTGTATGATCAGTTTGACATGATATTTGAAAGATAGCCCATGATCAAATGTTACTTCCAGAAACTTAAACTTGTCTTGCCTTTCAATGTTCTGCCCATTGAAATTGATGTCTGGAAGGTCTGCTTTCCATATGGAGTTGTTCAAAGAGCACCACATCACACAGGCCTTGTTGGGATTGACCTTTAATCTGCTTTCCTCACACCATTTAGAAATCTCCTGCAGTGTCATTATGAAGTATGGTAGAGTTTAAGTAAAGTATACAAATAACGTCATGATGGCCAAATGGATATCAATCATCTGCTGTGTCACTTCGATAATTAAAACAGTAAAGCCTCTAACGCTAAACTGAACTTAACACAGCCACTATTTTGAGATTTTGTTTTCCAAATTAAAGAAATAAAGACCCCAGCACTTACCTTAACACAAACCCAGCTTGAAATGAACAGTCTACTGTTTTTTTCAATATGGCTTATAAACATAATTCAGAGATGCAGTAAAAAGGGGTTAGGGTTAGGTTTCTTCTTCTTTGATCCTTAGCCGCCGACCGTCAAAGCAGTCAGTGGCCATCACGCCTAGTGGTTTCTTGTAGGGCAACAACAAATTGATTCCTCTTTGCTCGGTCGGCAGCCATCCTTCGTACAGTGCCCCAACTCTGGTTCATTCTTTGCATCTCAGCCTCCACAGTCTTCTGCCAGGTTGTTTTTGGTCGGCCTCTCTTTCGTTTTCCTTCAGGGGTCCAAAGCATAGCTGTTCTTGTGATGGCATCGGGGTCTCTTCTGAGGACATCGCCAACCCATCTCCAGCGTCTGCCAGCTATGATGGTGTGCATGTCCTCTTGCTTGATACGAGTAAGCAGATCTTGGTTGATGATGGTATTTGGCCAAAAGATTCGGTGAATGTTTCTTAGGCATTTAGTTTTGAAAAGAGGACAATTTCGACATTTCCTTGTCTGTAACTCTCCAGCATTCTGCACCATAGAGAAGCACAGAAAGCACACAGCTCTGATATAATCTTAATTTTGTGCTTGTGCTATATTGAGAGGACTTCCAGATGTTGTTTAGGCTAAAAAAGGCTGTTCTTGCCTTATTCATTCTGATGTTGATGTCTTTGCCTGCCCCATCGTCTGTTGTTACTATGCATCCTAGGTATGTGAAGGTGTCTGTCTGTACCAGTTGCTGATTCCTTACTGATATGGGCTCAGAGTTGCTCACATCGAGTGTCATGACCTCTGAATTCTTTAAATTGATGTTCAAGCCCACCTGCTGGCTAAACTTATTAAGTCTATCCGTTTTTTCCTGGATGTGTTGATGTGAATGTGCTAGCAGTGCAATGTCATCTGCATATTCCAGATCTTCCAATGTAGAAAATGTAGTTCATCTTATTCCTGTTTGACTGCCCTCTGTTGTCTGGCGCATCACCCAATCTATGACTGTTAAAAATAGAGTGGTTGATAAGGGGCATCCCTGTCGTACTCCTGTCTTCACCTCAAAGGTTAGGCTGCTCTGCCCAACACTACACGTAAAGTTGGCATAGAGGCTTTTTATGATTGACACTATGCAGCTTGGAATTCCATAAGCCCTCAGTATTTTCCATAAACTGTCCCTATGTATGCTGGCAAAAGCCTTTTCAAAATCAAAGAAATTAATGTAAAGCTGTCTTTGCCATTCTGAGCACTGCTCTATAATGTTCCTGAGAGTGAAAATATGATCTACACATCTTCTGTTAGGTTAGGTTTAGGAGTCTTAAACTTAACCCTAGCAATGGAGAAAAGATTAGAAGCATTTAACCTGTGTGTAGTGTTTGGGTTGATGCTGACCAGGCATGGTCCACTAGCCGCTGGGTATTGCGCCGGTACCTTAGAAAGGTCCAGAACTACTCCTGACCTGGTTATAATGCCAGGCATGCAGATGCCCCCATAGCAATGTGTGTGACTTATTTTGATGGCATTGAAGAAGGTGTTCTACTATACTTCATTTCATCCCAAACCCATACCTTGTTTCAAACCTTTAAAATTATTTGTCAGTCCAGCTTACTTTAAAGCAGTATCTATAGCCACATGGGCAACATAATGGCACATGCATACTAATCTTGCTTTTAACCTGTGGTATGTGTATTGTTTAGGCCTCTATATTTATTTTGATGAGAACTGAATGGTCAGAAATCTGTTCACAGCAACTGCCATTTTGTCTTGGAAAACCAGCTGCAATAGCAATAGGTTATGTCATCTCAGCTATTCTTTCTAGAGAGAAAAGAACCATTTATGACAAGTAGTAAGGCTTGAAGAATTGAAATGAAATGACAAGATAATCAACAAAGTAGACATAACAAGTAGTAAGGCTTGAAGAATTGAAATGACAAGTCATCAACAAAGTAGACATGGAAAGACCTTGACCTGATGTACAAGACGGAGGGGTAGGGGGGGATGTTAGGCTTAATCTACATGTGAAGCAATAAGGTCATGTATAGTTGAATGATAAAAGCTGTGAAATCAGGGGAGGCAAAAACAAAGTGAAGGGACATAAGAATACTGGCTTTACTGATGATTATTTTAAAATATCATGTAATAATAAAACGAAGAATAAAATCTTTGAACATGTCATGAGATATGTAGGGAATGTTACTCTTACACTTGTACCACAAGGAACAATTGAAAGGAATGGAGACGAAGAAAAAGAATCAGCATTTATACAACAAGAAATTAGATAGCAAGAATATTAATCCCTCTATTCTACGCAAGCACCCATTTATGAAAGTCTGTAGCTTTTTGGTTGTTGTCTTTGTTGTTCTCCATGTCTCCGAGCCATACAATAGGACTGACTTCACATTTGAGTTGAAGATTCTTATTTTCGTGTTGGATCCGATTTCTCTTGATCTCCATATATTTCCCAATGCAATGAAAGCTCCTCTTGCCTTTTGTATTCTTATTTTGATATCGCTGTCTGTCCCTCCAACTTTGTCTATATTGCTGCCAAGATATGTGTATGATTCTACATCTTGAATTGGTGTTTCTTCAAGTTCAACCCTGTTATCATTACCTGCATTTATTCTCATTATTTTTGTCTTTTCCCTGTGTATTTTCAGACCCAATTGCTGTGACCTCTCTCGAGTGTTTTCAATTTGTCCTGCATCTGATTACGGTTATGGGACAGAAGAGCCAAGTCATCAGCAAAATCCAGATCATCCAACTGCTTAGTCAGAGTCCACTGGATTCCATTTCTGTTGTGTGTTGTCGATGATCTCATAACCCAATCTATTGCCAGCAAGAAAAGAAATGGAGACAAGAGGCATCCCTGTCGCACTCCTGTTCTTATCCCAAACGGTTCTGTTAGCTGTCCTTCGTGAAGAACTCTGCATGTCATGTCTTCATATGTTTTCTTTATTAAATTAATGATCTTCAGGGGAACTCCATAATGCCTCATCAATTTCCAAAGTGATTCTCTGTCTACACTGTCAAATGCCTTTTCGTAGTCCACAAATCCGATGTATAGTGGTGAATTCCATTCCAGACTTTGTTCAACTATTATTCTCAAAGTGGCTATCTGGTCTGTACATGATCTGTTTTGTCGAAAACCTGCTTGTTCATCTCTCAGTTTCTTGTCTATGGACTCTTTTAATCTCTCAAGGATAATCCTGTTTAATACTTTTCCTGGCACTGATAGTAACATTATTCCTCTATAATTTGTGCACTCTTGTAAATTTCCCTTCTTAGGCAACTTAACCAGATATCCTTCCTTCCTTTCTGCTGGTATCTCTTCCTTTTCCCAGACTTTACCAAGTAATTTATATAACATCTCTGTAGCCGTGTCGATATCTGCTTTGATGGCCTCTGCTGGAATGCCATCAGGTCCAGATGCTTTTCCTCTCTTAGAAGCTTTATGACTTTCTTTATTTCTTCCTTCGTTGGTCTTTCACCGTTAATTTGTAGCTCTTCTTCTGCTGGCTGGATGTCCGGCGGGTTTTGTGGAGCTGGTCTATTGAGAAGGTCCCCCAAAATATTCTGTCCACCTCTTCATTTGCTCTTGTATATTGCTGAGCAGTTTCCCATTCTTGTCTTTTATGAGGCAACTTGTTTGCTTGTATTTCCCTGTTAGCTTCTTTGTACTGCTATACAGTTCTCTCATATTTCCTTTGGCTGCAGCATCTTCTGCCTCTCTTGCCAACTCCTCAATATACTTCCTCTTGTCTCTTTTGATACTTCTTTTTACTTCTTTGTTTGCTTCTGTGTACACTTCTTGAGCCTTGGCTTTGGAGCTTCTAGTTTTGCTTGTGTTTAACTCTGCTTTCTTGTTTTTTCTGTCTTTTATCTTATTGATGGTTTCTGTTGTTATCCATGCTTTTTGTTGTCTTTCCCTTTTCCCCAGTATTTCTTCACATGTCTCCTTCCATACTGTTTTGACCTGCTGCCAATAGTCTTCTGTATTCTCTACATCTTCCAGCTGTTGGAGCACTTGGAATTTGTTGGATACTGTGACCGCAAATTTGTCTCTTGTTTCTTGATTTTTTAGCTGTCCTACATTAAACTGTTGTCTATAATTTTGCATAGTTGCATATCTCTTGAGTTTCATTTTTACTTTGGCTATCAGAAGATGGTGATCTGATGCCACATCTGCTCCTCTATATACCTTTACATCCTGCAATGATGATCTAAACTTCTTGTTTATGCATATATGATCAATCTGATTTTCTGTTCTATGGTCTGGTGATATCCATGTTGCCTTGTGTATTCTCTTATGTGGAAACATGCTTCCTCCTATAGCCAGTTGATATGAAGCACAGAAGTTTGCGAATAGCTCTCCATTTTCATTCATTACTCCTAGCCCATGTTTTCCCATGACTTCTTCAAATCCAGTGTTGACTGTACCTATCTTTGCATTCATGTCACCCATCAAAATTGTGATGTCTCTTCTTTTTACTTTATCCATAATTTCTTGTAGTTTAGTATAAAATGCTTCTTTCACAGACTCTTCTTTGTCATTAGTTGGTGCATAACATTGGATGACATTTACATGAATTTTCTTTTTTAGCTGTTTTGAAAGAAGCTGTTATTATTCTGGGTCCAACAGCTTCCCATTCAATTAGTGCTTTCTGTGCTTCTTTAGATAACATAAGAGCTACCCCTTCACTGTGGTGTGAACTTTCGTCTTCATGTCCTGAGGACAGCACCAATTCACCTGTGATGAGTTTCTTCCTGTCTACCCCCTTCCACTTTGTTTCACACATTCCCAGAACCTCGATTTTGTATTCCCTCATTTCTGCTGCTACTTGCGCCACTTTCCCTTGTTCGTTTAATGTCCGAACATTCCAGGTGCCAAATCTGGAAGTTCTCCTAGAAGAAAGAAGGTTAGTCAGCAACACAGACTCCTTTCGGCTTTCTCTGTGTTGCATCATACGCCTCCCCGCGAGAGGACCTTCCCCTGTCTTGGATGGCTGTGTTTTATTTTCTTTATTTGACTTGTCCATATTTGTTGAAGTTTTTTGTGGTTTAAATTTTTTTTACAGGATGGTGTAACCGGCCCCCATGCCCAACCCTCCTTAGTCGCTTTTTACGACATGCTTGGTAGGGGACAGTGTTACTATTCTTTGCTCCCCTTTCGGGCCCCGGTAACACACGGGTGAATATAATGTTTGCTCAGATAAATACTGCAGCTTGCTAGAAAGTGGAAGTTTCTCTAATATAATGTTTGCATGTATCACCACTTCTATCCTACTGGAGTTTTTTGTTATTTTTAAGATTTCAAACTTTGTTGTATATTTATATGAAACATAAATTGTCTTTCCAGCCTCCAAGAAATAGTCAAACACAGTTCCCATTTATGGATGAAAAAATTAAACTGGAGCTGGATTGTAAAGTGAGTTTTTATTTGTTCTCTCTCCTTGTTGCTACTGGCATACTAATTCTTCCTAATGTTGGCCTTGACCCTTCTTTTTTGGGGACAGGTTGCTAAAAAATGTGGAATAGTTTAAATGTTTCTACTGATTCTTAAAGCACCTGATTGACAGTTGTTAAAGCACTGGTCTCTCATGGCAAAGATGCCATGTTCAAATAGAATACTGACATGCTTCAGTCTATCCAGCTGTAAATGGGTACCTGGCTCTGTTCTTTGAGTTAGGGAAGGAAAAGGCAGCAAGGAAAGGAACTGGTCACCATGCTTCTCAATACTAGACCTAGTATGTTGAAGTCTGTAACAATTCACTCCCCTACAGAAGGATTTGCAATGAGACTACCTTTTACTGATTCTCAGAAAAATCATGTATTTTTAGAATATAAATCTTTATCTTCTCACACCATCTTCTGATATTTTTTTTTCCCCCAGGATAAAAGGAAAATTGAAAATGGCATCTCTGGTCTCATTGTCAGGGTGAAACAGGAACAAGATAATGAGGTTACAATTTTAGTTTGTATACATACATTTAATGGAGCTTAATTAAAGTAGATAATATTTGTAAGTTGTCTGTTATGTGTACAGCTTCGATCTCTCTGTGATGTGTACTTTAGTTTTACTGCCACAATTCAGTGTAAGATATCTTTCTATAGTCCATCACTCTCTCTTCTCAGACTTCAAGACATGTTGAGACTACATCTTCATTCAGTGATGAAAAAATAAAACTGGAACCAGGTTATGAAGTGAGTAGTTTATTTGTTAATTATTTTAGTAAACTATCAGTGTGCCTTAGCACACTCATTTATTGAACAGATCTACACTTGCAGTATTGCATTGAACACTTGAATCCTTATCATGATCATAGTATCCTGTGAGGGTAGCTTAAGTGATTTTTTTTCCCCCTCCACAACCCATGATAAGTACTAGTTCATTGTAGCACTGGAGAAGTACACATTCTTACTGTCATGGAAAATGATGTATTGTACAGTTAGTTTATCATTTTCTAGAATTATGCTTTGCTGGGGCTGTACAATGAATTAGCTTATACTTGATATTAATATAGTTCCCCAGAGTTTGAATCTTTCTACTTGTTTCAGATCTGTACCATTTATATTTATTTGACATTGTCTCAAGCCAGCAAAGAATGTATTGGCATTATGAGAAGTGAAAACTATTTTCACTTACCAGCAAGCCCACCTGGATGACTGAATCAAAATTAATAAATAATATTTTGTATTTTTTTAAATTTTGATTACAAATTTCTACTATTTCTGTACTGATATGTACAAACAACATTGCATTAATAATAATGGTCATGTTAAACAAACTGATTGATACATACATAATACCCAATGTGGTGGACATTGTTATTAAGCACAGCACCGTACATGCTGAGACAATTGTAAGGGAAGATAGACAAAATTTCACTGTATACTCATTTCAGTGATCTCATAATGTTTAAAGTGTTATCAAAATCCCAGCATTTTTTGTTGTAAACCTGTGTATGGTACCATAATTTGTTGCCTGTCAGGCTGCTAAGAATGTGAATTAAGGTGTCATATATAGAAGTAATATTTAATACAGATGTAATATCACTTCTACTTACTTACTTAATCATTCCTCTTTTACCGTGAGGTGTAAATATTTGGAAAAGAGAGCACCATTCTATCGTATTGGCTGTCTTCCTCCTGGCATTATTCCATTCTAGTCCTCAGTCCTTCAGAGATTGTCTAATGTTGTCCTGAGTTTTTAGGGCTTGACTTATCGTCTGGTTGCGGATCCTGTCTCTTCTTGTTACTTCAACTACTTTGTGGTCCTGAACTCATCTGACTTATGGTTGCTGTCCTCACATAATTTCTGCAAGACTTGTAGAAGCTCTTTATAGCATGAATCAGAGGTGCTGGAATGTTTTTCCTTGCCAAGCAGTTTGAAAGTTTGCTCGTGGGGCCCTTGTCAAACGCTTTTTTCCCAGATCCAAGAAACAAGGATGCATCTCACCATTATACTCAAGGGCCTTTTCAATCAGCTATCTTTGACCTCATCCATTTACGCTCAGCTAGGTGTCTTGAGTCTCTGCTCCAGGATTCTAGAGTAGATTTTTCTGGGGACACTGAGAAAGGATATGCCTCTATGATTTCCACATTGTTGGTTGTCACTCTTTTTTAAAATGGCTGTTATGATGATGGAAATCTACCAATCCTTTGATATTGTCTTGGTGCACCAAGCTGATTTTAGACCCTCAGGAGTAATAGGTCACCTGCTGCTTCCATGTACTTAACCATCTCTGGTGTTATACCTTCATGCCCTGCTGCTGTGCCCATTAGTTGTTCCATCTTGATGCCATCTTCACCACCATTGGCCTCTTCTGTGCTAGAGGTTATCATTTCTGTTACTTGAACTTGCTCACCATCAAGGAGTTCTGAGAACTATTCTTTCCATCTTTCCATTACTTCTTTTGGGTCAGTAAGCAGTTTGCCTTACTTGTCCTTTATAAATTTAAGATGTCACTGTTTTTCCTTCTTCATGTTCTTTAGGGTCTTGGAGAACAATTTCTGGTTTTCTTGGACATGTTTTTCTAGCTTTTCTCCAAATTCTTCCCAGGACTTCTGTTTTGCTGCTAGCACCTTGTTCTTTGCTTCTGTTCTGAGTATCACATATTCTCTATATTTCTCTAATTGTCCTGCTATGTTATTAGCTCCTAAGTATTGTTTCCATGCCATTTTCTTCTCTCTTATTTTCTCTTTGACTTCCTCTGTCCACCAAGGTGTCCTCTTTCTCTTCTTCCCAAATTAGACTTTACTGCATGGTTCTGCTGCAGTTGTCTTTATGATGACCTTGAATTTAAGCCACATAATTTCCAGGTCATCAGGTTGTTGTTCTGTGTTTCTCACTGCTGTAGCAATAAGCCCCCGATATCTGGTCTTAACTTCTGGATCTCTCAGCTTGTAGGTCTTTATACTCATTTATCCTGTTCATTTACTTAACTTCTTGTGTGATGGTAGGCAATTCATAGTCTAAGCAACTCCTTCAGTTGTTCTTTTAATTGTTAGAAGGTAGTGATCCCTTCCAATAGAGGAGGGGAGAAAACGTCAAAAGGAGCACCAGGAAAATAAGCAGCTGAGGGCTGCCATCTCAGGGGCACATTCCCATAGTCAGTTATGACTGAAGGGACTATTATTATTACTGACTCCAGCATCCTGAACATACTTGAATCAGCACTTCCTAACTATGGCATAGTCGATCACTGATTTCTCATTCTTTGTTGGTTCACATCTAGTGTATTCATGTCTATGCTTATGTGGGAACATTGTTTTTGTAATGATCAAGTTCTGCTCAGTACAGAGTCTAAGGAGTTACTGTCCATTGTCATTAAGTATACCTTCTCCATACCTTCCGATAACTCCACCCCAGCTAGCGTGGTCATTTCCAACTCTGGCATTGAAATCTCTAAGCAGGATAATTTCATCTAGGCAGTCATCCATTGTCTTTTGAAGCAGCTCAAAGAATTCCTACTTAACCTCTGCTTACAAATCTTCATTTGCTTTCCTCATTTCCTCCACCAGCTCCTCTTCTTTCCCATTTATACTCCTTAAATTCCATTTTCCATAAGTTGTAGTCCATAGTCCATTCCAGTTTGTCTTCTTTATGATCAGCCTGGTTTTCTCTCTTGCATTTTGTGTAAGCAGGTTTTAAGGCAAACAGGTGTTTGACCTGTTGTGCCTTTGCATGAGGGGGGGGGGGGACTGCCTCCTTATGGCTCCATGCCATCCTCCTTTTTCAGCTGGGCTTGGGACCGGCCTTGGCAGAGTTGACATCACTTCTACAAGCAAATGAACATTCAGAGCAATGGTAGTTAGATAATCACAAATCTGAAGTTTGTTATGCAATAAATGTTTCCTTTGACATCAATTCTACAAGGGAAGCATTCGTTGTGTGACAAACTTAAGATTTGTGATTACCAAACCACCACTGCTCTGAATGTTTGTGTCTGCTTGTAACATGACAGCTACCTTTGGGCCACTGAATTCTTGGTGTCCTCGGTGAATCACAACTTCTAGCACAACATTTTTCATGTACTCAGCTTAGTAAATTGATGTATCAGTTTTTAATCACACTAAATAATTCTCATTCTTTGTTTTCCTGCCAGAATCATGGTGGTCATAACTACACTGAAGACTGTGATACTCATGATCAGATAGTTGACATCATGGATACAAAAACACCCAGAATAAAGAAAGTAGAAAAACCTGGTTTATGCAAAGATGAAGGTAATGAAATGGTAGGCATATAGATAAATTAGTGTTTTATTTATTTTTGTTGCTTATAATTTTTTTTCTAGTGTTTTATTGATTTCTGAGAATCTAACTTTGCATTCTTAGTAAATAAATCTGTAAGATAAGAATATCATTTAGGTTACTATATATAGAGATAATAGTGAATCTGCTCATGAACCTTTCTGGCATTTCCATTTATTATCATACATCAGTACTTGCACATCAAATAAAAAATCTTAGACATCAATAATTGAGATAAAAATTCACACATTGTGTAATTTTTTTTTTTTTGTATGCCCGCTATTACTCGAGGCAAAATCTCAGGTGTCTAACCTGAGACTGATTTTTACCTGAGTATCCCTTTTTTTTCTTGTACAGAGACAGATGTCCCTTGCCATTCAGGCAGATACTCACCAATTTCAGGGGGTACCCATTAGAGTTGGGTCGGCTCAGGAGCCGCCAGTCCGTGGTCGACGACACTTCTTCAAATGTTCTCACCAGGGCTCGAGTTAATATATCTCAAATCCCGGTCGATGACAAATCTTCAAATGTCCTCACTCGGGTTTGATCCTGGGTCACCAGCGCAGTTTGGTAACCACTACACCAGCGCGGCTCCCCACACATTGTGTAATAGTTCATGTCATAACACAGTTTTAATGATTTCATCTTCCTATTCTTTACACATTACACACATTATCACAGAAAGATAGACAGTATTTTTTTCCTCAAAATCATTTAGTTAACTCTTAGTATACATGCGCTAAAACCACCATGTGTTTTTTGGTCTACCCATGTTTTCTCTGCATTTTCTCTCTTCTTCTCCTGTGTGGATTCCAGAACAAGGACTGCCTTGTAATGCTATCAACAGGTTTCCTCAGTGTGTGTCCTATCCATCGCCAGCATCTTCTTCTCAGCTCTTGTACCTGTCTCTTGTCATCAATTCCACATTTGTGACTTTGTCATACCATTTCAGTCCTTCTAGTCTAGTCTAAGCAAGCACCCGTTTATAAAAGTCTGTAGCTTTTCAGTTGTTGTTTTTGTTGCTCTCCATGTCTCAGAGCCATACAATAGGACTGATTTCACATTTGAGTTGAAGATTCTTATTTTCATATTGGACTTCGTTTCTCTTGACCTCCATATTTTTCCCAATGCAGTGAAAGCGCCTCTTGCTTTTTGTATTCTTATTTTGATATCATTGTCTGTCCCTCCAACTTTGTCTATATTACTACCAAAATATCTGTACGATTCTACATCCTTTAATGGTGTTTCTTCAAGTTCAATCTTGTAATCATTTCTTGCATTTATTCTCATAATCTTTTTCTTTTCCCTGATTATTTTCAGGCCCACTTGTTGTGACCTCTAATCAAGAATGTTCATTTTCTCTTGCATCTGATTATGGTTATGAGACAGAAAAGCCAAGTCATCTACAAAATCCAGATCATCAAGCTGTTTAGTCAGATTCCACTGGATTCCATTTCTGTTGTGTGATGTCAATGTTTTCATAACCTAATCTACTGCTAGTAAGAAAAGAAATGGAGACAAGAGGCATCCCTGTCTCACTCCAGTTCTTATCCAAAACGGTACTGTAAGTTGTCCTTCATGAAGAACTCTACATGTCATGTCTTCATTGGTCTTCCTTATTAAGTTAATGAGCTTCATGGGAACTCCATAATGCCTCATCAATTTCCAAAGTGATTCTCTGTCTACTCTGTCAAATGCCTTTTCATAGTCCACGAACCCGATGTAAAGAGGTGAATTCCATTCCAGACTTTGTTCAACTAATATTCTCAATATGGCTATCTGGTCTGTACAGGATCTGTTTTGTCGAAAACCTGCTTGTTCATCTCGCAGTTGTTTGTCTATGGACTTTTTTAATCTTTCAAGGATGATTCTGTTTAAAACTTTTCCTGGCACTGATAGTAACATTATTCCTCTATAATTTGTGCACTCTTGGAAATTTCCCTTCTTAGGCAACTTGACCAGATAACCTACCTTCCATTCTGCTGGTATTTCCACTCTCCCAGACAACACATAGATTAATGCAGTATTATTCCACCACAACATATAGATCAGGGATGTGTTATTCCACCACTAAATATAGATAGGGATGTGTTATTTCACCACAACATATAGGTAAGTATCGGTTATTCCACTACATATAATTTGTACTTGATATGTCATATCTTATTCTTCTTCAAATACCATGTCAAATGGCTTTGCAGGTCATGTTTCTTCACAAAAATTTTACAGGAAACATGTATAATAAATTATATACTATACATAGTTTGTAATGTTTACTTGCTCACTGTATTTGGACTTAAGGTGTCTGCAAAGATTTATATTTTATATGTCTTACTATATATTAAAACAATACATATATAGTCAGTGACGTTTTACACATTTATTACAAGTTAAAAGAAATATAATAACAGTATTAGTTGAAAGTCTTGAGATTACATATGACAAAGATTTTCAAGTATTCTTGCGTTCTATACTGCTGGCGGTGATGAATTAATGTGTGTTCCTAGACAATTAATACAAGTCCAGAAGTTTCACCCTTCTTCCTCTTTTTTTCCTGTCTGATGAGGGGACTCTATATAACACAGCACACTTCCATGATATATTATAGATGTATATTCATTAATCTTTATGTGCCAGTTATAATAATAATTTTATTTTTAAAGAACTAATACTGCAGAGTATTCTGGGAAGGCATGACAAGATATATGGACATTTTTTTTTAACATTTTCCATTTATCGTTTTCACACTGAGCAGTTAAAGAGACTTCTGTAGTAAAACAAAACAGAAACTTTTACTAGTGTTACAAGCTAGTAACTTCTGTCTAGGGGATGTGTTATGGGCTTGTGACAGAAGACAGGCACAGAATGTTCAAACAATAATCAATAACAAAATCTGAGTGTACAGTCCTACACATCTGAGTAATGTAACCAGTACAAATCTGACAAATCCTGGTTATGGAAATACAATCACAATAATGGTGCCTGACTTCAAAACACGCAATAACCAAGGGACAGACTTCTTCATCACAAGCCAACATATGCAATCCAATTACAATTCCAAACCCATGTACAAGCTATCACACAACACTCTGTCCAGTACCAACTCCGCAATCCATCTCCCCAAAAATCTCACTGCCCTTTTCTAACAGCTCACCGCTTGCATTCCTCGCACGGGGTTTTCCTTAATCTTGCTGTCAGTCAAAATAGCTCAAGCGTACTCCTTAACCCATTGAGCGCTGCTCAATACTTACAACCCGCTAATTATTTTGTTACGACTAGTATTTGGATCTTGTAAGAAATATAGGCTTTCAAATCTGCTTTGGTTTTCTTTATTACGTTTTTTTTTTTAACCAATTTTTTTTTTCAAGACACCCTGAAATCTGAGCCATTGACATCAGTAATATAATAAAATAGAATTAAAAACATATTTTCCAGAATTAGTGAAAATTTTATAAAACTATAATGTATGTCCACTCATGAGATTCAGAAAATTTGCAATCAAGAGCTACACAATTGAGGACATCTAATAACTCTTTGCTTATCATGCATTGTTTATTTATTTCTATCTAAATCCGATATAATTGCAGATGTGCCTTACCAAACCCAGAGCATCAACACCATTGACAGATTGTACAAGAATGATTATACCAATGTTGTCTTTTTGACAAATGACATTTATGATGAGCCAGGAACAACAGGAAGTGATGTAATGTTGCATTCTGTTATTTATCATGACAGATCAGCAGACATTGGTGAAATCCAGAATGATTTCCAGGTTATACTTCAAAATGAAAGTAGGTCAGATAACAGCAGAAAGAAAAGTGATGGTCTTGATATGAGTTGTGGTATTGTAAAAAACATGCAGAGTGCAGCAGTACAGAACTCTTGTGAACATTATGTTTGTGGTGTAAAGCTAACACATTTTTCTACTGTGAAAAAACGAAGTAGAATACATGCTGGACAGAAGCAGAGTAATGTTTATGATGTAGGGTTTACAGGATGTAGTGATCTTAATAAACACACAAGAATTTATACTGAAGAGAAGCCTTATAAGTGTGACGTTTGTGGAGTAGGGTTAACACGTTCTTTTAGTCTGAAACAACACAAAAGAATTCATACTGGAGAGAAGCCCTTCAAGTGTGATATTTGCGAAGTCGGATTCAACCAGTCTTCTCATCTAAAAGCACACAAAATAATACATACTAGAGGGAAGCCTTGTAAGTGTGATGTTTGTGGAGAAAGCTTTGCACGATGTAGTTATCTTAATAAACACAAAAGAATACATACTGAAGAGAAGCCTTACAAGTGTGATGTTTGTGGAGTAGGGTTAACACGTTCTTCTAGTCTGAAACAACACAAAAGAATTCATACTGGAGAGAAGCCTTTCAAGTGTGATATTTGTGAAGTCGGGTTCAATCGGTCTTCTCATCTGAAAGCACACAAAATAATACATACTGGAGGGAAGCCTTGCAAGTGTGATGTTTGTGGAGAAAGCTTTGCACGATGTAGTTATCTTAATAAACACAAAAGAATACATACTGGAGAGAAACCTTACAAGTGTGATGTTTGCAGAGTAGGGTTTACACATTCTTCTAGTCTGAAACAACACAAAAGAATTCATACTGGAGAGAAGCCTTACAAATGTGATATTTGTGGAGTACAGTTTTCACAAACTCATCAACTTAATAAACACAAAAGAATACATACTGGAGAGAAGCCTTTCAAGTGTGATGTTTGTGGACTAGGGTTTACACAGTCTTGTAATCTTAAAACACACAAAAGAATACATACACAAGAGAAGCCTTACAAGTGTGATGTTTGTGGAGTATGGTTTACACACTCTTCTAGTCTGAAACAACACAAACTAAATCATACTGGAGAGAAGCCTTACAAGTGTGATGTTTGTGGAATAGGGTTTACACAATGTAGTAAACTTAATAGACACAAAAGAATACATACCGGAGAGAAACCTTACAAGTGTGATGTTTGTGGCATAGGGCTTACACAGTATTATAGTCTGAAAGAACACAAAAGAATTCACACTGGAGAGAAGCCCTACAAGTGTGATGTTTGTGGAGTAGGGTTTACACAATCTTCGAGTCTGAAACAACACAAAAGAATTCATACTGGAGAGAAACCTTACATGTGTGATGTTTGTGGAGTAGGGTTTACACACACTTCTGGTCTGAAACAACACAAAAGAATTCATACTGGAGTTAAGCCTTACAAGTGTGATGTTTGTGGTGTAGGGTTTACACAATATTGTCATCTTAATAGACACAAAAGTGTACATACTGGAGAGATGCCATACAAGTGTGATGTTTGTGGAGTAGGGTTTACTCAATATTGTCATCTTAATAGACACAAAAGTGTACATACTGGAGAGAAGCCATACAAGTGTGATGTTTGTGGAGCAGGGTTTACAGAATCTCGTAGTATGAAAGAACACATCAAAATGCATACTAAGCCTTACAAGTGTGATGTATGTGGAGTAGGGCTTGCATGTTCTAGTAAAATGAAAGCACACAAAAGAATACATACTGGAGAGAAGCCTTACCAGTGTGATGTTTGTGGAAAAAGCTTTGCACAATGTGGTGATCTTAAAAAACACATAAGAATACATACTGGAGAGAAACCTTACCAGTGTGATGTTTGTGGAGTAGGGTTTGCAGAATCTCGTAGTCTGAAAGACCACAAAAGAATTCATACTGGAGAGAAGCCTTACAAGTGTGGTGTTTGTGGAGTAGGGTTTAGACAGTCATCTAGTCTGAAAGGACACAAAAGAATTCATACTGGAGAGAAGCCCTACAAGTGTGATGTTTGTGGTGTACGCTTTACTGGAAGTAGTAATCTTAATAAACACAAAAGAATACATTCTGGAGAGAAGCCTTACAAGTGTGATGATTGTGGAGTAGGGTTTACAGAGTCTCGTAGTCTGAAAGAACACAAAAAACTACATACTTAAAGTTTGTGGAGTAAAGTTTACAGTGTCTTCTAAACTGAATGAACACAAAAGAATACATACTGGAGAAGAACGTTACGAGTGTAATTTTTGTAGTGTATTGTTTACAGGATGTAGTAGTCTTAACTCTTGCAGGCCGGAATTTTTTCATCAGTTTTGCCAGAATTATTTTTGTACCTTAAAGCAGTACCTTTATAAATTCTAAAGTTACTGAGTTATTACACAACAAAGACACACATATTATACATCACAGTAAAGATAAATGAATGTAGAATTAGAATATGAAAGATTTTTAGTGATATTCTACATATAGTATTCAGTTATGAGTCATAATATAGACAACTTTCAAGAAAAGACTCATTTTAGTGAATGAAAAATGTACTCACCAACCCATGCATAAACACTGAAATATTATCCAGAGAGCTCCAGCATCTTTTAAAATATCACTAATCCATATATTAATATTATTTACAAGTGTCGGCTTCCTGTGATATTTTGTTAATGTTTTACAGACCATCCAGTGAACCATATAAACATTATAGACATTTGGAAAGAAAAAGGACATTAGAGGCCGTGTGAAGCTTTTAAATTAAATCATACATTGTATTGTTATTATACAACAAAGACACACATATTATACATCACAGTAAAGATAAATGAATGTAGAGTTAGAATATGAAGGACATTTAGTGAAATTCCACATATAGTAATCAGTGATGAGTAATAATATAGACCACTTTCAAGAAAAGACTCATTTTAGTGAATGAAAAATGTACTCACCAACCCATGCATAAACACTGAAATATTATCCAGAGAGCTCCAGCATCTTTTAAAATATCACTAATCCATATATGAATATTATTTACAAGTGTCAGCTTCCTGTGATATTTTGTTAATGTTTTACAGACCATCCAGCGAACCATATAAACATTATAGACATTTGGAAAGAAAAAGGACATTAGAGGCCACGTGAAGCTTCTAAATTAAATCATACATTGTATTGTTATTATACAACAAAGACACACATATTATACATCACAGTAAAGATAAATGAATGTAGAGTTAGTATATGAAGGACGTTTAGTGATATTCTACATATAGTAATCAGTTATGAGTAATAATATAGACCACTTTCAAGAAAAAAATAATTTTAGTCTATCAAAAATGTATTTACCAACCCATGCAATAGACTGAAATATTATCCAGAGTGCTCTAGGGTCTTTTAAAATATCACTAATCCATACATGAATATTACTTACAAGTGTCAGCTTTCTGTGATATTTTGTTAATGTTTTACAGACCATCCAGCGAACCATAAAAACATAGACATTTGGAAAGAAATAGGACATAGGCCGCGTGAAGCTTTTAAATTAAATCATATATTGTATTGTTTTTATACAACAAAGACACACATATTATACATCACAGTAAAGATAAATTAGTTTAGAATATGAAGGATGTTAGTGATATTCTACATATTTTATAGACTACTTTTTAATAAAAACTCATTTTAGTGAATGAAAAATGTACTCACCAACCCATGCATAAAAACTGAAACATTATCCAGAGTGCTCCAGCATATTTTAGAATAACACTAATCCATATATGAATATTATTTACAAGTGTCAGCTTCCTGTGATATTTTGTTAATGCTTTACAGACCATCCAGCAGACCGTACCATCATCATTAAAATAAAAAAGAAGATATTCAAGGCCGCGTGAACATTTAAATTAAATCATATATTGTGTTGATATTACACAACAAAAGACACACAAATTATGTTTCACAGTAAAGATAAATATATTTAGAATTATAATATTGGGGCTTTTAAGTGCTATTCTTCATATTATATTCAATTATCAGTAATAATGTAAAAAAATTTTTTTTTAAATTCATTTTAGTGAATGAAAAATGTACCCACCAACAGATGCATAAAGACTGAAATATTATCCAAAGTGCTCCATAGTTTTTTTTAAATAACACTAATCCATATATGAATATTAATTACAAGTTTCAGCTTTCTGTGATATTTTGTTAATGTTTTACAGACCATCCAGCAGACCGTACCATCATCATTAAAATAAAAAAGAAGATATTCAAGGCCGCGTGAACTTTTAAATTAAATCATATATTGTGTTGATATTACACAACAAAAGACACACAAATTATGTTTCACAGTAAAGATAAATATATTTAGAATTATAATATTGGGGCTTTTAAGTGCTATTCTTCATATTATATTCAATTATCAGTAATAATGTAAACAATTTTTTTTAAAAATTCATTTTAGTGAATGAAAAATGTACCCACCAACAGATGCATAAAGACTGATATATTATCCAAAGTGCTCCATGGTTTTTTTTAAATAACACTAATCCATATATGAATATTAATTACAAGTTTCAGCTTTCTATGATGTTTTGTTAATGTTTAAGAGACTCTCCAGCGGACCGTACTATCATTATTAAAATTTGGAAACAAAAAGGTCATATTCAGAGTAAATCATATATTGTATTGTACTTACATTATTATGCATAAACAATATGTACACAATTTTATCTGAAAGGATATTTACATTTTAGTCAATGGTGGCTTGCGTATGCCATATCTTGAAGCAGTGTTTTGGGTGGAGGTGAGGATAATCATCGCAACCCTTGCAAATAAAATTTGTTCTTTTTGGAGAATCTGGTTTGCTGCAGACTCTACATCTTCTGTCTTTTTCTGTGTAAGCTATCATATGCTTAGCTCCTTCAAGCCTCTGAATTGGGTTGGCTGTCCTTGGTCTTCCCGGGGTTGCCTTGATACTCCTCTGTGGCTCTGGCATTAGATCTGCGGCCCACTGAAGCAAAGCATCAATCAGAGATATTTTGAACTGTTTTAATGTAATTTTTCTACTGCCTGTGAGCCTATAGAGGAAGAAAGCATGGTACAAGTAATTTCCATTATCCAGTAGAATATTTTTTTCCACCACTTGTTGCTGCGTCGTTTGTGAATGCCATAATACCCAAGCATTTGATCAGCACGGTCACATCCATTCATGCTCTGATTATAGCCATGGACTGTTATTGGCTTTGGTTTTGTCGTGGTAGTCATTCCTGTATTTGTTTTGGTGGAAACAATGATTACTGGCTTTTTTGCTTTCTTATCCCTCCATCCAATACAAAGCAAAGATGAATCTTTAGTTTGCCAGCATTTCTGTTCCATGTGTGGTATGGAAAGTGCTTTTATTTCTAATGGAAAGCCAATTCGGTTTGACTGGAGGGTGCCAGTATAGTATTGCTTTTGCTGAAGCAAATACTCAATGAGTGCCCTGGTGGTGTAGAACCTGTCTGCAAATATATGATAACCAGTTCCAATTTGCTGTAATAGAGTTCCAAAGACTTTTATTGCCATCCCACTATTGGTGTCTGTGCTTGGATCATATGAGGTATTCGCTCCATAATACGTAAGCAGGGATAAAACATACCCAGTGGTACTGTCAACAAGACCAAAACTCTTTATATGATACTTACTAGGTTTAGTTGCATTAAATTGCTTGTATTTCCATCTCCCTTTAAATCCTACAATCATTTCATCAACCGAAACATTTTCAAAGGGCGTAAAGGCATTATTGAAATTTTCAATCAAAGAGTTGATGAATGGCTCCACTTTACTTTTTCCCTCAGCATCAGGTTGTCCCACATGCAACATTGTTTGATAGATAGACAAAAATCTATCTCTTTCAAAGTTTTTGTGATAAAATGGAGCATAAAGGCAATCAGTTTCTGATGAATAATAGTCTCTAATAGAAGGTCTGGGATCAATGCCCATAGCATTTATTGTAGCCATAAATTTTAACAACTCATAGTTTGATAGTGCTGTCCAGCTGCAAAATCTAGATCTTTTTAGGGATGGATTATTTTTAAGAACTTTAAGTTTTGCATACTCATTTACAGAATGTACTATTGAATTTGCAATGTCATCAGTAAACAATGTCCTATAGCAGTCAAAAGGAGTTGATGCCTCACTAAGACCTAAGTCATCATGTACTCCTGGTTTGCGACCATATTTGGGAAGAAATCTGAATGCGTTTTGGGTCTCTGTAATACTGATGTTTTCACAACGGGCTGATCACCCGTTTGCCAGTCACTTCGATTACGGAAACAACAGCAAATGGGTTGATTTGCCGTTGCCCTAAAGACGCCACTAGGCGTGATGGGAAACAATGGCAGGGAAAACCTATCTGCTGTTGCCCTAAGACGCCACTAGGCGTAATGGCCACTGACTGCTTTGACGGTTGGTGGCAAAGGACGGAAGAAGAAGAAGAATACTGATGTTTGGTACTGAAATCCATTCATTACTAATTGCCCCTTGTTGCTCCTTGGTACTAATGCTTTTCCCCCTTTTTGTCGATGATTTGGTCAAAACTTTTTGTCATTTTGTAGCACTAGGGCCTGGCTGTGACCACGCCCCCTCCTCATTAGAACTAGCTTCTTCGTTAAGTTCAAATTCAAAATCATCATTTTCAATTTCGAAATCATCATTCTCGTTAAACTCGTCAAAGATACACAGTTCACTAGCTTTTTCTACAGATAAAAAAGACCTACGTTTTGATAAACATGATGTGGTTGGTTCGCTAGACATTGTCTGTATAAACAACAACAATCGCCGATCGAAAGCTGACAGTTTTACCATTTTTTCACAGTGAAATTAGCTAGAACAAGCGTGTTTCCGAATCACAACTCAAAGATAGCGCTCTTCTGAATAAAAAAAGAGTAACTTCCGTTATGTTAAAATACCACATTACGAAAATACGGAACACATTTCACGGAACACAAAAGTGACGTTTCCATCGTTGTTTCGGCTTCTATGGGTTTTGCGGATGTACGCTCCCAGCGTCGTTTTGGCCTCTAAGAGTTAATAAACACAAAAGAATATTTACTGGAGAGAAGCCTTACAAGTGTTTTGTTTGTGGAGTAGGGTTTACACAGTCTTTAATCTGAAAGTACACAATTAAATACACACTGGAGAGAATCCAAACAAGTGTGATGTTATGTGGATTAGGGTTTACATATTCTTCTGGTTTGAAAGGACACAAAAGAATACACACTGGAAAGATACCTTAAAAGTGTGGAGTAGGTGTTTACATGATCTTCTTATCTGAACCAACACACAAAAGAGGCATACTGGAGAGAAGTCTTATGAGTGTGGTGTTTGAGGTGTAATGTTTACCATCTTGGTTAGTTTAAAAGCACATAAAATAACACATACCAGAGAGAAGCCTTACAAATGTAATGTTTGTGGTGTATGTATTTTACATGATGTATTCATCTTAATAAAAACAAAAGAATGCACACTGAAGAACAGCCATACAACTTATGATGTTAATAAACACAGAAGAATATATTCTGGAGAGAAGTCTTACAAATATGATGTTTGTGATATATAGAGTTTACACAATCCTCTAGTCGGAAAGAAAACAAAGGAATACACACTGGAGAGAAGTCTTACAAGTGTGATGTTTGTGATGTAGAGTTTAACCCATCTTCTAGTCTGAAAGAAAACAAAGGAATAGATACTGGAGAGAAGTTGTGGAATAAAGTTTTTACAGTCTTTTACTCTGAAAGCAAACAAAATAACACATGTTGTAGAGAAGCCGGACAATTGTGATGTTTTTAGAGTAGGTAGATCAGTGGTTCTAAAAGTATGGGAAGATCCAAGGGGACAATAATGGAAGAGGGTCAATGCGGGGGAGGGCATTCAGTAGTAGGGGAGTGGTTAAAGATTTGTCAGGCTAAATTCAACAATAATAACTCTTACAGCGAAAAGCAGTTTAATTATACAAAAACACCAAACAAAGATAGTAAAGATGGGGGGGGGGGGGGGGGGGTATAGGCCTGCTGTTTCCAGTTAGATATTTAATTGATTTTCACTTATCATAAGTATTATAAGGATATCATCATACCTTCACCCTCCCACTTACTATATATATTAACTTTTGTTCTAGTTAAATATTGTTTGACTATATTATTCATGCATTTAGAACTTTGACTTGGTAAATATACAAAGCTTAGGCCTACTCATAAGTTATTTGTGTGTTCCCTTTTTTTTTTTTTTTAAACAGAAAAGAACACAACCCCAAGGAGCAGTTTTTCCCTCAGAAACATCAAAACCATCTAACACTACTCCCTCGGACACGTCAAAAACGTCTAACACTACTAGGAGACCTACGGATGTGACATCATTTGTGACCAAGGAAGAAACTCTCAGAGCTGAGATTATTTGGACTCTTTTTTCAGTGAAAAGTCACCACAGTTTTAATTCAAATACAGGAATTAATCAACAATTTTTAGATAATATTTCCTGATAGTTCTATTTCCAGACAGTTTGGTCTATCTGAAAGGAAAACTTTCTACCTGGCCTCTTTTGGAATGGCTCCATATTTCCCCTCACTTCTTGAGAGCCAGCTTAGCAAGAACAGTTACATTGTTCTGTTTGATGAAAGCATGAACAAATATATGCAGCGAAAGCAAATGGATTTCCATGTTCGTTTCTGGGATGTGAATGTGATAAAAACAAAGTTCATGGTGCCACAACTGAATATATGTCCATTGATTTGAAGGTTGTGTTTGAGCAACTTTCAGGGTTGTCAAAGATCTTCTTGATGGATAGACAACAAGGGACATATTCTCTTCTGTGGTAGTTTTTATTCAGAGTTCAGCTTTATTTCAAGACCTGAAATTCAGATTGGTGCATTTGGAACAGTAGCTGAAAATAAAAAGAATTTTCCTGTAGCACTGAAGAAAAAACAACTCAAATTGAAAAAGGCAAATCATCCTGTGTTTTGTGCGACAGAAGATAAGGCATGCCGACAGTCACCTGGCATGATACGAAAAGATTTTAACCTTATATCTACTGTTCACTCCAATGATAATATAAACAAGACAGTTATAAAGACAAATTCTTTAGGGCAGAACAATTCAGAAGCCAGTGCTTGCAGAAAAATACAGCAAAAGTATGGAAGGTGTCGACCACTTCAGCCAATTAGGTGCAAGCTACCCCTACCCACATAGATCCTATTTTTATATCATTTCTTAGTTGAAACTGCCCTGGTCAATGGGCACATAACCTACAACACTGCCAACTCTACAAAAAAAATCAAAGAAAAGATCAGGATGTCAGTCTGACTCATATTGAACCTGCTTTTCTTCAACGCAATGTGACACCTTCAAAACCACAGGTCACAACAACACGACTTACTGAGCACCACTTCATTGATAAATATGAAAGGGCAAGGTACAAACCAGACTGTAAAGTGTGTAAGGCTGCAAGGAACAGAAGCCAGACTTGCATGTACTGCCCAGATTGCAATGTACCTCTATGCCTGATACCGTACTTCAAGTTATACCACACAGTCGAGGATTATCAACGATCCAGACAAAGACTCTTGCAGAGGCCTACAGCTACAACTTCAACCCCAGTTAATGAAAAAAGCAGCTCAGACTCCAACTAGAGGTACTTAACTACTCAAACATTTACAAACGCTCATTGTCAGATGCCACAGATGCAGAATACATTCAAAAAAGACAAACACGAAAAATTGTTTTTTTTTTTTTCATTTTATTCACAATTTTTATTAGCCTTTTATGTTGATATATGTGGTTAATCGTTAAATCAATACGTCAATCAAGCTTATTTTATTCATTGCCATCCATGTCACTAACATTTTATTGTGCTGACTGATAAGGGTGGATTTACGATGATAAGGCCACACTTCTGGCCACTATGGACGTTGCAGCTATAAGTCCAAAGTCGTTGCTGAAATGTAGCCAAGTAAAGTCCCACCCCTATAGACACCAGGGATATTATAGGCTGAAGTGTAAGGTGTCTTGTCTGGTTTGTTGTTGCTTGCTGTAAGTGTAGATGTGATGTAGTTTCACAGATCTACAAACGTGAGATATGACATGGAAAGTCATAAAAGTTTGAAACTGCTGTTGACGTTTCATCATTTATTTTGACGCCACAATGACAGATACGTTACATCCATTTTACATAAGTCATAGACACGACAGTTCATGGTATTCAGCATAAATAAAGTTCTTCAATGGATCTTGAATATATTCTATGAGCTGATATAGATAATCCCAGCTTACTACAGTCTCAGCTTCATATCATCAATGTGCATAAGTATAACAATACTCCTCTCTGATGCTGGCAGATCAGATGTGCAAAAATAAGTCTATCACTGGCCGCACGAGAATGACGTTTCAGGAGTACAGGTCAAATTGACCTTTACAGGCATTCCTAAGTCTAACCTCGACGTAGGTGCAATCGCTGGCATAGCGAAGTTCATAAAGCATAGAAACTGTTCTCTGGGCCTAGAGCGACCCGTGTACATATCAATCTCAGGTATGAAGATACCTGGGGTGTAATCCCTAGTAGAAGAACCTCTCCTTTCTGTAACAAGCAAGCGAGCAGAGAACGACAAATGTCAAACATCTAAGTAGATTACAGAGATCAATATAAGGAGGGTATTACCTTGCTTCGGAATAAACACCACAAAACATAGCCTCCAGGCGTTTTCGAATCATCTAGGGAAAGACCTCGTTAGCTAAACTAACTCACTAGAGGACTACAAATTCCCTATCAAAAATCATAGACGCAGGAATGCGTCCTCTCTGCTTAACACATCTTGTAGACTCCCTGACCGGAAGACTTTTTTAAACCCCTTAAAGTTCAGACATGCGCAGAACGCATACACCTGAGTAAGACTCAAAACGAGACGGTGTAGGAGACATTCCAGGCAAAAGATATTGACCAAAATCACGCCTTATATGGACAGGGAATAAAACATCAACTCTGGTTTCAATCATTCCAAGAAACAGTTGACCGATACTACCATATAAGGAGAATGACCTGACATCGATCGAAAAAATGGACCGGCGAGTCAAGACATAAGAGAAGGTAACCCCTATTGTAAAAATGTAACTACAGTCCAACAAGGGTTATATACCTTCGACCAAAAAAATTTAAAGTGTACAATTCAGACAGATTAATTACACACAGTCTTAGAAAAATTCTGTGCGTAACACTGACATTGAACAAATTCACTAAAAACTGGGAAAAGATGTCTGTTTTTCAATCTTTTATGAATTTTCACCACAAAAAAAAACAGTTCTTTTTAAAGAAATCTGCAAACACCCTTGGTAATGGGAGATGGTAATGCTCCAGATTGCTGGCCAGCAAAGTGATGATTATATCTGAGAAAATTAGATGAGGAAAATATTAGAGTTTCCCATCCTTGAAAATCACGTGCTGGACCTGGAAAAGGCTTGAAGAAATTTGCTATGAACCCTGTTGTAGGTCTTAATGCTTGTTTCTCCTGTTCATTTACTTAGCTTCTTGCATGATGTTAGGCAGTTCCTAGGCAAGTAAATCTTTCAGTTGTTCTTTTAATTGTTAACAAGTAGGGGTCACTTCCAATCTATGGCCCCCTCCACACTCTAGCATCCCGGACATATTTGAATGAGCTCTTCCTAACTATGAAATAGTCGATCACTGACTTATCATTCTTTATTGGTTCACACCTAGTGTATACATGTATGCGCTTATGGATGAACTTTGTGTTTGTAATGATCAGATTCTGCTCAGTGCAGAATCTAAGGAGTCGCTTTCTATTGTCATTTAGAGTATCTTCTCCATATCCTCTGATAACTCCACCCCATCTAGCATGGTCATTTCCAACTCTGGCTTTGAAATCTCCGAGTATGATAATTGCATCTAGGCAGTTGTCCACTGTCTTTTGAAGCAGCTTGAAGAATTCCTCCTTGACCTCTGCTCACTCATCTTCATTTGCCCTAGACACAATGACAAGGTTGACTATGGTTTCTCCTTTCAGTTTTAGGACCAAAATGTGTTCCGAGACAAAGTTGGATCCCTTGATATTATTCCTTTGGTTTTTGGCCACAATACAACCCACACCCCCTTTAGCTCTTTCAGATGTGGGGACACCACTGAAGAGCAGCGTGGCACCATCGAGATCCATAACTCCTTGTCCTTTTTTCTTTGTTTCTGTTAAAGCCAGGATTTCTAATTTGGCTTTCCTCATCTCTTCCACCAGCTCCTCTTCTTTCCCATTTATACTTCTTGTGTTCCATAAGTCGTAGTCCATTCCAGTTCGTCGTCTTTAGAATCAGTCCGGTTGTCTGTCATATGTTTCTCATAATCTGGTTTTTAAGACAAACATGCCTGTTGTGCCTTTGCATGATGGAGGGGCTGCCTCCTTACGGCCTCCATGCAGGCCGCCCTCCTCATTTTTCAGCCGGGCTTGGGACCAGCCTAGGCCGAGTTGTGTCTTGTGTTTAATGCTGTAAATCGTGCAACCAAAACCGAATGTTTTTGGTCTGTCTGTTTATATCTCACCCATGTGTTACCGGGGCCCGAAAGGGGAGCAAAGAATAGTAACACTGTCCCCTACCAAGCATGTCGTAAAAAGCGACTAAGGAGGGTTGGGCATGGGGCCGGTTACACCATCCTGTAAAAAAATTTAAACCACAAAAAACTTCAACAAATATGGACAAGTCAAATAAAGAAAATAAAACACAGCCATCCAAGACAGGGGAAGGTCCTCTCGCGGGGAGGCGTATGATGCAACACAGAGAAAGCCGAAAGGAGTCTGTGTTGCTGACTAACCTTCTTTCTTCTAGGAGAACTTCCAGATTTGGCACCTGGAATGTTCGGACATTAAACGAACAAGGGAAAGTGGCGCAAGTAGCAGCAGAAATGAGGGAATACAAAATCGAGGTTCTGGGAATGTGTGAAACAAAGTGGAAGGGGGTAGACAGGAAGAAACTCATCACAGGTGAATTGGTGCTGTCCTCAGGACATGAAGACGAAAGTTCACACCACAGTGAAGGGGTAGCTCTTATGTTATCTAAAGAAGCACAGAAAGCACTAATTGAATGGGAAGCTGTTGGACCCAGAATAATAACAGCTTTATTCAAAACAGCTAAAAAGAAAATTCATGTAAATGTCATCCAATGTTATGCACCAACTAATGACAAAGAAGAGTCTGTGAAAGAAGCATTTTATACTAAACTACAGGAAATTATGGATAAAGTAAAAAGAAGAGACATCACAATTTTGATGGGTGACATGAATGCAAAGATAGGTACAGTCAACACTGGATTTGAAGAAGTCATGGGAAAACATGGGCTAGGAGTAATGAATGAAAATGGAGAACTATTCGCAAACTTCTGTGCTTCAAATCAACTGGCTATAGGAGGAAGCATGTTTCCACATAAGAGAATACACAAGGCAACATGGATATCACCAGACCATAGAACAGAAAATCAGATTGATCATATATGCATAAACAAGAAGTTTAGATCATCATTGCAGGATGTAAAGGTATATAGAGGAGCAGATGTGGCATCAGATCACCATCTTCTGATAGCCAAAGTAAAAATGAAACTCAAGAGATATGCAACAATGCAAAATTATAGACAACAGTTTAATGTAGGACAGCTAAGAAATCAAGAAACAAGAGACAAATTTGCGGTCACAGTATCCAACAAATTCCAAGTGCTCCAACAGCTGGAAGATGTAGAGAATACAGAAGACTATTGGCAGCAGGTCAAAACAGTATGGAAGGAGACATGTGAAGAAATACTGGGGAAAAGGGAAAGACAACAAAAAGCATGGATAACAACAGAAACCATCAATAAGATAAAAGACAGAAAAAACAAGAAAGCAGAGTTAAACACAAGCAAAACTAGAAGCTCCAAAGCCAAGGCTCAAGAAGTGTACACAGAAGCAAACAAAGAAGTATCAAAAGAGACAAGAGGAAGTATATTGAGGAGTTGGCAAGAGAGGCAGAAGATGCTGCAGCCAAAGGAAATATGAGAGAACTGTATAGCAGCACAAAGAAGCTAACAGGGAAATACAAGCAAACAAGTTGCCTCATAAAAGACAAGAATGGGAAACTGCTCAGCAATATACAAGAGCAAATGAAGAGGTGGACAGAATATTTTGGGGACCTTCTCAATAGACCAGCTCCACAAAACCCGCCGGACATCCAGCCAGCAGAAGAAGAGCTACAAATTAACGGTGAAAGACCAACGAAGGAAGAAATAAAGAAAGCCATAAAGCTTCTAAGAGATGGAAAAGCGTCTGGACCTGATGGCATTCCAGCAGAGGCCATCAAAGCAGATATCGACACGGCTACAGAGATGTTATATAAATTACTTGGTAAAGTCTGGGAAAAGGAAGAGATACCAGCAGAATGGAAGGAAGGATATCTGGTTAAGTTGCCTAAGAAGGGAAATTTACAAGAGTGCACAAATTATAGAGGAATAATGTTACTATCAGTGCCAGGAAAAGTATTAAACAGGATTATCCTTGAGAGATTAAAAGAGTCCATAGACAAGAAACTGAGAGATGAACAAGCAGGTTTTCGACAAAACAGATCATGTACAGACCAGATAGCCACTTTGAGAATAATAGTTGAACAAAGTCTGGAATGGAATTCACCACTATACATCGGATTTGTGGACTACGAAAAGGCATTTGACAGTGTAGACAGAGAATCACTTTGGAAATTGATGAGGCATTATGGAGTTCCCCTGAAGATCATTAATTTAATAAAGAAAACATATGAAGACATGACATGCAGAGTTCTTCACGAAGGACAGCTTACAGAACCGTTTGGGATAAGAACAGGAGTGCGACAGGGATGCCTCTTGTCTCCATTTCTTTTCTTGCTGGCAATAGATTGGGTTATGAGATCATCGACAACACACAACAGAAATGGAATCCAGTGGACTCTGACTAAGCAGTTGGATGATCTGGATTTTGCTGATGACTTGGCTCTTCTGTCCCATAACCGTAATCAGATGCAGGACAAATTGAAAACACTCGATGAGAGGTCACAGCAATTGGGTCTGAAAATACACAGGGAAAAGACAAAAATAATGAGAATAAATGCAGGTAATGATAACAGGGTTGAACTTGAAGAAACACCAATACAAGATGTAGAATCATACACATATCTTGGCAGTAATATAGACAAAGTTGGAGGGACAGACAGCGATATCAAAATAAGAATACAAAAGGCAAGAGGAGCTTTCATTGCATTGGGAAATATATGGAGATCAAGAGAAATCGGATCCAACACGAAAATAAGAATCTTCAACTCAAATGTGAAGTCAGTCCTATTGTATGGCTCGGAGACATGGAGAACAACAAAGACAACAACCAAAAAGCTACAGACTTTCATAAATGGGTGCTTGCGTAGAATAGAGGGATTAAAATGGTATGACAAGGTTACCAACGTCGAACTGATGACAAGAACTAGACAAGTGCCAGTGGAACAAGAGATAAGAAGAAGACGATGGCGATGGATAGGACACACGCTGAGGAAACCGTTTGATAGTATTACAAGGCAGTCCTTGTTCTGGAAACCCCAGGGCAAGAGAGGCAGAGGAAGACCAAGAAGTACATGGAGAAGAGAGTTGGAAACAGAGGTGAAAATGACGAGGAGAACATGGAAAGAACTTGAGATGATGGCACGGGACAGGAGGACTTGGCATGTGTTTGTTGAAGGCCTATGCTCCTTTGGGAGTGGAGGGTTATGAATGAATGAATGTTTATATCTGTGATAGCCTGTTGTGGGAGGTCAAAAACTGTGGCAATATAAAGTAACTTTGGGAAAATGTATGAATTTAAAATTAAACTTCCTCTGAAAATCGTCGTAGTTTCGTATTTGTATCTGTGCAGCACGTCATGTATTTTGGATGTTAAGTTCTTCCGTGTATCTTTGTATGTGGACGGTTTACGTGTGAGGGAAAGGTTATTACTAACATGTAATATATTAAAGACACCAGAAAAATCAAAAGAAAAAAATGACACAGCAAATCAAATGGACAGTCTGTTGGAATGGTCACACTAGATGAAAGAATACAACAATTAAGTTAATTATATAATTAATAATATAGCAAATATCATTGACTATAATTATTATTTGAAATCAAATACTGATGACAAATTAAACACTAAATAAAGGCAAATATACACGCTCACACATATATATATATATATATATGTGTGTCAGGAACTATATAGTTGTCAGGATATAAAGGATGTATCCTACTTGTCAAGAACAATATATATATATATATATATATATATATATATATATATATATATATATATATATATATATATATATATATATATATAAGATGATAGGAAACTCTTTACAGAGCGATACAACAGGAAGCAATCGGATCATCAGAAGAAGTCCCCCCTCCCCCCCCGTCCGACAAGTGTTTCGGCCCCATATACTCCTTTACACTCTAAGGGGGGCGGGCCCACTTGGGTCATGACTCCCAAGCGTCTCAGCTTCCTGTTGTCTTGTATCGAAAATGAACCCATTTCACTTATGGTAGCAACTTTAAAATCCACAACTCCGCCAGCCGTGGAGGCAATTGTGAAAGTAACAAAGAGAAGACAAATTATTCCGTTCGTTCCGTCGCACACACTGAGACACCATCGCGAAGTCAACGAGTCTAGCCACTGTGCGTTCCCCACTGGACTTTGATACTGACACACCTTATAGTATACACCGCCTGTCGCCCCTGAGTCACAGCCCGTTCACTAGTCCACTACAAAACTCAGGGTATTGTGGACTTAGAAAAATTCCGGGTGTTTTCTGTACCGCAGTGTTTATTGTCACGATCTCCATTGCCCATTGCGGTTGTTCCACAGCCAGACTGATGCCTTTTCGGCAGTTTCACTAAGCCTCTTCAGTGCCCTTGTTCTCGACTGTCCCCTCAGCCCCAACAGTTTCAATAGATCATACACTGATGCAGCCACAAGCCCTCTTGCACCCACTTCAACAGCCATGACCCTTGCGGTGAACCCATCATGTCTCAGATCTGCGGCCAGATCACTATACTTGGCCGCTTTGAAAGAATGTTGCTCGTCTAATCTGGATTCAAATGGCACGGTCAGTTCAATCAGTATGACTTGAAGCGTTGCTGAAGAATGAAGCACTATATCCAGCCATCTCCGCCATTTTCGGGTACTCTGGATATGCTCCTCGTCCAGATAGGTCTACCGCCATCTCCCAATCATTTGCACAGTCAAGAAGAGATGGTAAACTGCTACCAGGTTTACTCGGTTTGGGGTGTGCTGACTTTCCCGCCCTCAGAAAGTATATATTTGCGGTGCTATATAATATATGCTATATAATATATATATAATAAACTAATAATAAGAGGTATCCATAAACATGCTCTTAGTATGAATGGATAATACAGTAAAAAGCACAGAAGTTACCCAACAGAAAATTACTAGAAAATAGTTTAACACAATAACAAGAAGCTAGCCCAATGACAAAATTGACATAGTATTATGAAAAGAAAACAGAGAAACCTATCAAGTATACAGTAACTCATTCAAAATAATATATAAATTAATTAAGGAATATAACGAGTTAACTGGTCTCTACAATAATTTATAAGTTCAAAAATACATATCTAAAATACTAAGCCTGATGCTGGAATCCATCCTGGTGAGATGTCCCATGGAGAGATGAAATGTTGTGGTATCACTGGATCTCATTAGTCTTGAAGGATGATGAAAACAAATCACACAACAGAAAGTTCATGCATCAATAGAAATTCAGCTGCCATTGCTCTGGGCCGAAAATTCTTTGTCTTCGATATGCAAGTACATTTCAATTAGTCAATCTGATTTCAAGTATCAAACAATTTGTTGAACACTATTTAACTTACTAGTTCACAGTTTACAAAGCATAAATGCCACAAATTCAGGTCTAGAACAATGCAAATATCTCAGTCAATTGTTTACAATCAATGCATGTTGAACAGCTGATTTTTCGGTCTCAAAGTCTTTGTGTTATATGGTGACTGTGCTAATAGGCTCCCAATGTGTTTCTTAAGCTTCTCAAATAGTATGGTGGGGGGTGAGATGGTTCCCTAGCTTCCCCAAGTTCACAAAACTCCTTATACGAGCCCCAATTAATGTTACGAGCCTAGTAACTTCTGTCTAGGGGATGTGTTATGGGCTTGTGACAGAAGACAGGTACAGAACGTTCAAACAATAATCAATAACAAAATCCGAGTGTACAGTCTCACACATCTGAGTATTGTAACCAGTACAAATCTGACAAATCTTGGTTATGGAAATACAATCACAATAATGGTGCATGACTTAAAAACACGCAATGACCAAGGGACAGACTTCCTCGTCACAAGCCAACAAATGCACTGCAATTACAATTCAATCACAATTCCATTACAATTCCAGGAGCCGCGCTAGCGTAGTGGTTACCACACCGCTCTGGCGACCGGGTAATTCAGGATCAAACCCGGGCGACGGCATTTGAGGATTTTTCGTCGACCGGGATTTGGACTGGATTAACTCGAGACCTGGTGAGCACATTTGAAGGAGTGTTGTTGACCAGGGATTGGCGGCTCCTGAGCCGACCCAGCTCTATTGGGTACCTCCGAAATCGGCGAGTATTTGCCTGAATGGCGAGGGACACCTGTCTCTGTACAAGAAAAGGGATACTCACGTAAAATCAATGTCAGGTTAGACATTAATAATAACCTGAGATTTCGCCTCGAGTATTAGCGGGCGTATGAAAAAAAAAAAAAATTACAATTCCAAACCCATGTACAAGCTATCACACAACACTCTGTCCAGTACCAACTCTGCATTCCATCTCCCCCAAAAATCTCACTGCCCTTTTCTAACAGCTCACCGCTCGCATTCCTCGCCTGGGGTTTTCCTTAATCTCGCTGTCAGTCAAAATAGCTCAAGCGTACTCCTTAACCCATTGAGCGCTGCTCAATACTTCTTCTTCTTCGATCCTTAACCACCGACTGTCAAAGCAGTCAGTGGCCATCACGCCTAGTGGCGTCTTGTAGGGCAACAACAAATTGATTCCACTTTGCACGGTCGGTGGCCATCCTTCGTACAGTGCCCCAACTCTGGATCATTCTTTGCATCTCAGCCTCCACAGTCCTCCGCCAAGTTGTTTTTGGTCGGCCTCTCTTTCGCTTTCCTTCAGGGGTCCAAAGCATAGCTGTTCTTGTGATGGCATTGGGGTCTCTTCTGAGGACATGACCAACCCAGCTCCAGCGTCTGCCAGCTATGATGGTATGCATGTCCTCTTGCTTGCTACGAGTAAGCAGATCTTGGTTGGTGATGGTATTCGGCCAAAAGATTCGGTGAATTTTTCTTAAGCATGTTGTGTGAAAAGAGGACAATTTTGACATTTCCTTCTCTGTGACTCTCCAGCATTCCGCAGCATAGAGAAGCACAGAAAGCACGCAACTCTGGTATAATAAATCACTCAATACTTAAACCAGCTTATTATTTTGTTATGACTAGTATTTGGATCTTGTAAGAAATAAAGGCTTTCAAATCTGCTTTGGTTTTTTTATTGGTTTTTTTTTAAACAATTTATTTTGTTTTTCAAGACACCCTGAAATCTGAGCCATTGACATCAGTAATATAATAAAATAGAATTAAAAACATATTTTCCAGAATTAATGAAAATTTTATAAAACTGTAATGTATGTCCACTCATGAGATTCTGAAAATTTGCAATCAAGAGCTACACAATTTAGGACATCTAATAACTCTTTGTTTATCATGCATTGTTTATTTATTTCTATCTAAATACAATATAATTGCAGATGTGCCTTACCAAACCCAGAGCATCAACACCATTGACAGATTGTACAAGAATGATTATACCAATGTTGTCTTTTTGACAAATGACATTTATGATGAACCAGGAACAACAGGAAGTGATGTAATGTTGCATTCTGTTATTTATCGTGACAGATCAGCAGACATTGGTGAAATCCAGGATGATTTTCAGGTCACAGTTCAAAATGAAAGTAGGTCAGATAACAGCAGAAAGAAAAGTGATGAACTTGATGATCTTGATATGAGTTGTGGTATTGTAAATAACATGCAGAGTGCAGAAGTACAGAACTATTGTGAACATTATGTTTGTGGTGTAAAGCTAACACATTTTTCTACTGTGAAAAAACGAAATAGAAGGCATGCTGGACAGAAGCAGAGTGATGTTTATGATGTAGGGTTTACAGGATGTAGTGATCTTAATAAACACAAAAGAATACATACTGAAGAGAAGCCTTATAAGTGTGATGTTTGTGGAGTAGGGTTAACACGTTCTTTTAGTCTGAAACAACACAAAAGAATTCATACTGGAGAGAAGCCTTTCAAGTGTGATATTTGTGAAGTTGAGTTCAACCAGTCTTCTCATCTGAAAGCACACAAAATAATACATACTAGAGGGAAGCCTTGCAAGTGTGATGTTTGTGGAGAAAGCTTTGCACGACGTAGTTATCTTAATAAACACAAAAGAATACATACTGAAGAGAAGCCTTACAAGTGTGATGTTTGTGGCGTAGGGTTAACACGTTCTTCTAGTCTAAAACAACACAAAAGAATTCATACTGGAGAGAAGCCTTTCAAGTGTGATATTTGTGAAGTCAGGTTCAACAAGTCTTCTCATCTGAAAGCACACAAAATAATACATACTGGAGGGAAGCCTTGCAAGTGTGATGTTTGTGGAGAAAGTTTTGCACGATGTAGTTATCTTAATAAACACAAAAGAATACATACTGGAGAGAAACCTTACAAGTGTGATGTTTGCAGAGTAGGGTTTACACATTCTTCTAGTCTGAAACAACACAAAAGAATTCATACTGGAGAGAAGCCTTACAAATGTGATATTTGTGGAGTACAGTTTTCACAAACTCATCAACTTAATAAACACAAAAGAATACATACTGGAGAGAAGCCTTTCAAGTGTGATGTTTGTGGACTAGGGTTTACACAGTCTTGTAATCTTAAAACACACAAAAGAATACATACACAAGAGAAGCCTTACAAGTGTGATGTTTGTGGAGTATGGTTTACGCACTCTTTTAGTCTGAAACAACACAAAATAAATCATATTGGAGAGAAGCCTTACAAGTGTGATGTTTGTGGAATAGGGTTTACACAATATAGTAACCTTAATAGACACAAAAGAATACATACCGGAGAAAAACCTTACAAGTGTGATGTTTGTGGCATAGGGCTTACACAGTATTATAGTCTGAAAGAACACAAAAGAATTCACACTGGAGAGAAGCCCTACAAGTGTGATGTTTGTGGAGTAGGGTTTACACAATCTTCTAGTCTGAAACAACACAAAAGAATTCATACTGGAGAGAAACCTTACATGTGTGATGTTTGTGGAGTAGGGTTTATACGCACTTCTGGTCTGAAACAACACAAAAGAATTCATACTGGAGTTAAGCCTTACAAGTGTGATGTTTGTGGTTTAGGGTTTACACAATATTGTCATCTTAATAGACACAAAAGTGTACATACTGGAGAGAAGCCATACAAGTGTGATGTTTGTGGAGCAGGGTTTACAGAATCTCGTAGTATGAAAGAACACATCAAAATGCATACTAAGCCTTACAAGTGTGATGTATGTGGAGTAGGGCTTGCATGTTCTAGTAAAATGAAAGCACACAAAAGAATACATACTGGAGAGAAGCCTTACCAGTGTGATGTTTGTGGAAAAAGCTTTGCACAATGTGGTGATCTTAAAAAACACATAAGAATACATACTGGAGAGAAACCTTACCAGTGTGATGTTTGTGGAGTAGGGTTTGCTGAATCTCGTAGTCTGAAAGACCACAAAAGAATTCATACTGGAGAGAAGCCTTACAAGTGTGGTGTTTGTGGAGTAGGGTTTACACAGTCATCTAGTCTGAAAGGACATAAAAGAATTCATACTGGAGAGAAGCCTTACAAGTGTGATGTTTGTGGTGTACGCTTTACTGGAAGTAGTAATCTTATTAAACACAAGAGAATACATTCTGGAGAGAAGCCTTACAAGTGTGATGATTGTGGAGTAGGGTTTATAGAGTCTCGTAGTCTGAAAGAACACAAAAAACTACATACTGGAGAGAAGCCTTAAAGTTTGTGGAGTAAAGTTTACAGTGTCTTCTAAACTGAATGAACACAAAAGAATACATACTGGAGAGGAACGTTACGAGTGTAATTTTTGTAGTGTATTGTTTACAGGATGTAGTAGTCTTAATAAACACAAAAGAATATTTACTGGAGAGAAGCCTTACAAGTGTTTTGTTTGTGGAGTAGGGTTTACACAGTCTTACAAGTGTGATGTTTGTGATGTAGAGTTTACACCATCTTCTAGTCTGAAAGAAAACAATGGAATAGATACTGGAGAGAAGTCTTACAAGTGTGATGTTTGTGATGTAGAGTTTACACCATCTTCTAGTCTGAAAGAAAACAATGGAATAGATACTGGAGAGAAGTCTTACAAGTGTGATGTTTGTGATGTAGAGTTTACACCATCTTCTAGTCTGAAAGAAAACAATGGAATACATACTGGAGAGAAGTTGTGGAGTAAAGTTTTTACAGTCTTTTACTCTGAAAGCAAACAAAATAACACATGTTGTAGAGAAGCCGGACAATTGTGATGTTTTTAGAGTAGGTAGATCAGTGGTTCTAAAAGTATGGGAAGATCCAAGGGGACAATAATGAATGAGGGTCAACGCGGGAGGGGGGGGGGGGGATTCAGTAGTAGGGGAGTGGTTAAAGATTTGTCAGGCTAAATTCAACAATAATAACTCTTACAGCGAAAAGCAGTTTAATTATACAAAAACACCAAACAAAGATAGTAAAGATGGGTGGGGGTGGTGGTGGTGGTGGTGGGGGGTGTAAAGGCCTGCTGTTTCCAGTTAGATATTTAATTGATTTTCACTTATCATAAGTATTATAAGGATATCATCATACCTTCACCCTCCCAATTACTATATATTAACTTTTGTTCTAGTTAAATATTGTTTGACTATATTATTCATGCGTTTAGAACTTTGACTTGGTAAATATACATAGCTTAGGCTTACTCATAAGTTATTTGTGTGTTCCCTTTCTTTTTTTTTTAAACAATAAAGAACACAACCCCAAGGAGCAGTTTTCCCCTCAGAATCATCAAAACCATCTAACACTACTCCCTCGGACACGTCAAAAACGTCTAACACTACTAGGAGACCTATGGATGTGACATCATTTGTGACCAAGGAAGAAACTCTCAGAGCTGAGATTATTTGGACTCTTTTTTCAGTGAAAAGTCACCATAGTTTTAATTCAAATACAGGAATTAATCAACAATTTTTAGATAATATTTCCTGATAGTTCTATTTCCAGACAGTTTGGTCTATCTGAAAGGAAAACTTTCTACCTGGCCTCTTTTGGAATGGCTCCATATTTCACCTCACTTCTTGAGAGCCAGCTTAGCAAGAACAGTTACATTGTTCTGTTTGATGAAAGCATGAACAAATATATGCAGCGAAAGCAAATGGATTTCCATGTTCGTTTCTGGGATATGAATGTGATAAAAACAAAGTTCATGGTGCCACAACTGAATATATGTCCATTGATTTGAAGGTTGTGTTTGGGCAACTTTCAGGGTTGTCAAAGATCTTCTTGATGGATAGGCAACAAGGGACATATTCTCTTCTGTGGTAGTTTTTATTCAGCCTTCAGCTTTATTTCAAGACCTGAAATTCAGATTGGTGCATTTGGAACAGTAGCTGAAAATAGGAAGAATTTTCCTGTAGCACTGAAGAAAATCAACATCAGAATGAATAAGGCAAGAACAGCCTTCTTTAGCCTAAATAACATCTGGAAGTCCTCCCACTACAGCACAAGCACAAAATTAAGATTATACCAGAGTTGCGTGCTTTCTGTGCTTCTCTATGGTGCGGAATGCTGGAGAGTCACAGAGAAGGAAATGTCAAAATTGTCCTCTTTTCACACAACATGCCTAAGAAAAATTCACCGAATCTTTTGGCCGAATACCATCACCAACCAAGATCTGCTTACTAGAAGCAAGCAAGAGGACATGCATACCATCATAGCTGGCAGACGCTGGAGCTGGGTTGGTCATGTCCTCAGAAGAGACCCCGATGCCATCACAAGAACAGCTATGCTTTGGACCCCTGAAGGAAAGCGAAAGAGAGGCCGACCAAAAACAACTTGGCGGAGGACTGTGGAGGCTGAGATGCAAAGAATGAACCAGAGTTGGGGCACTGTACGAAGGATGGCCACCGACCGTGCAAAGTGGAATCAATTTGTTGTTGCCCTACAAGACGCCACTAGGCGTGATGGCCACTGACTGCTTTGACGGTTGGTGGTTAAGGATCGAAAAAGAAGAAGACTGAAGAAAAAACAACTCAAATTGAAAAAGGCAAATCATCCTGTGTTTTGTGCGACAGAAGATAAGGCATGCCGACAGTCACCTGGCATGATACGAAAAGATTTAACCTTATATCTACTGTCCACTCCAATGATAATATAAACAAGACAGTTAGAAAGACAAATTCTTTAGGGCAGAACAATTCAGAAGCCAGTGCTTGCAGAAAAATACAGCAAAAGTATGGGAGGTGTCGACCACTTCAGCCAATTAGGTGGAAGCTACCCCTACCCACATAGATCCTATTTTTATATCATTTCTTAGTTGAAACTGCCCTGGTCAATGGGCACATAACCTACAACACTGCCAACTCTACAAAAAAATCAAAGAAAAGATCAGGATGTCAGTCTGACTCATATTGAACCTGCTTTTCTTCGACGCAATGTGACACCTTCAAAACCACAGGTCACAACAACACGACTTACTGAGCACCACTTCATTGATAAATATGAAAGGGCAAGGTACAAACCAGACTGTAAAGTGTGTAAGGCTGCAGGGAACAGAAGCCAGACTTGCATGTACTGCCCAGATTGCAATGTACCTCTATGCCTGATACCGTACTTCAAGTTATACCACACAGTTGAGGATTATCAACGATCCAGACAAAGACTCTTGCAGAGGCCTACAGCTACAACTTCAACCCCAGTTAATGAAAAAAGCAGCTCAGACTCCAACTAGAGGTACTTAACTACTCAAACATTTACAAATGCTCATTGTCAGATGCCACAGACGCAGAATACATTCAAAAAAGACAAACACGAAAAATTGTTTTTTTTTTCATTTTATTCACAATTTTTATTAGCCTTTTATGTTGATATATGTGGTTAATCGTTAAATCAATACATCAATCAAGCTTATTTTATTCATTGCCATCCATGTCACTAACATTTTATTGTGCTGACGTTGAACAAATTCACTAAAAACTGGGAAAAGATGTCTGTTTTTCAATCTTTTATGAATTTTCAATAAATAAAAAAACAGTTCTTTTTAAAGAAATCTGCAAACACCCTTGGTAATGGGAGATGGTAATGCTCCAGATTGTTGGCCAGCAAAGTGATCATATCTGAGAAAATTAGATGAGGAAAATATTAGAGTTTCCCATCCTTGAAAATCACGTGCAGGACCTGGAAAAGGCTTGAAGAAATTTGCTATGAACCCTGTTGTAGGTCTTAATGCTTGTTTCTCCTGTTCATTTACTTAGCTTCTTGCATGATGTTAGGCAGTTCCTAGGCAAGTAAATCTTTCAGTTGTTCTTTTAATTGTTAACAAGTAGGGGTCCCTTCCAATCTCTGGCCCCCTCCACACTCTAGCATCCCGGACATATTTGAATGAGCTCTTCCTAACTATGAAATAGTCGATCACTGACTTATCATTCTTTATTGGTTCACACCTAGTGTATACATGTATGCGCTTATGGATGAACTTTGTGTTTGTAATGATCAGATTCTGCTCAGTGCAGAATCTAAGGAGTCACTTTCCATTGTCATTTAGAGTATCTTCTCCATATCCTCTGATAACTCCACCCCATCTAGCATGGTCATTTCCAACTCTGGCTTTGAAATCTCCGAGTATGATAATTTCATCTAGGCAGTTGTCCACTGTCCTTTGAAGCGGCTCGAAGAATTCCTCTTTGACCTCTGCTCAATCATCTTCATTTGCCCTAGACACAATGACAAGGTTGACTATGGTTTCTCCTTTCAGTTTTAGGACCAAAATGTGTTCCGAGACAAAGTTGGATCCCTTGATATTATTCCTTTGGTTTTTGGCCACAATACAACCCACACCCCTTTTAGCTCTTTCAGATGTGGGGACACCACTGTAGAGCAGCGTGGCACCATCGAGATCCATAACTCCTTGTCCTTTTTTCTTTGTTTCTGTTAAAGCCAGGATTTCTAATTTGGCTTTCCTCATCTCTTCCACCAGCTCCTCTTCCTTCCCAATCATATTTCTTGTGTTACATGTTCCATAAGTCGTAGTCCATTCCAGTTTGTCGTCTTTAGAATCAGTCCGGTTGTCTGTCATATGTTTCTCATAATCTGGTTTTTAAGACAAACATGCCTGTTGTGCCTTTGCATGATGGAGGGGCTGCCTCCTTACGGCCTCCATGCAGGCCGCCCTCCTAATTTTTCAGCCGGGCTTGGGACCAGCCTAGGCCGAGTTGTGTCTTGCGTTTAATGCTGTAAATCGTGCAACCAAAACCGAATGTTTTTGGTCTGTCTGTTTATATCTGTGATAGCCTGTTGTGGGAGGTCGAAAACTGTGGCAATATAAAGTAACTTTGGGAAAATGTATGAATTTAAAATTAAACTTCCTCCGAAAATCGTCGTAGTTTTGTATTTGTATCTGTGCAGCACGTCACGTATTTTGGATGTTAAGTTCTTCCGTGTATCTTTGTATGTGTGCGGTTTACGTGTGAGGGAAAGGTTATTACTAACATGTAATATATTAGACACCAGAAAAATCAAAAGAAAAAAAATGACACAGCAAATCAAATGGACAGTCTGTTGGAATGGTCACACTAGATGAAAGAATACAACAATTAAGTTAATTATATAATTAATAATATAGCAAATATCATTGACTATAATTATTATTTGAAATCAAATACTGATGACAAATTAAACACTAAATAAAGGCAAATATACACGCTCACACACACATATATATATATATATATATATATATATATATATATATATATGTCAGGAACTATATAGTTGTCAGGATATAAAGGATGTATCCTACTTGTCAAGAACAATATATATATATATATATATATATATATATATATATATATATATATATATATATATATATATATATATATATATATATATATATATATATAAGATGATAGTAAACTCTTTACAGAGCAATACAACAGGAAGCAATCTGATCATCAGAAGAACTCCTCCCCCCCGTCCGACAAGTGTTTCGGCCCCATATACTCCTTTACACTCTAAGGGGGACGGGCCCACTTGGGTCATGACTCCCAAGCGTCTCAGCTTCCTGTTGTCTTGTATCGAAAATGAACCCATTTCACTTATGGTAGCAACTTTAAAATCCACAACTCCGGCAGCCGTGGAGGCAATTGTGAAAGTAACAAAGAGAAGACAAATTATTCCGTTTGTTCCGTCGCACACACTGAGACACCATCGCACAGTCAATGAGTCTAGCCACTGTGCGTTCCCCACTGGACTTTGATACTGACACCCCTTATAGTATACACCACCTGTCCCCCCTGAGTCACAGCCCGTTCACTAGTCCACCACAAAATTCAGGGTATTGTGGACTTAGAAAAATTCCTGGTGTTTTCTGTACCGCAGTGTTTAAAGTCACGATCTCCATTGCCCATTGCGGTTGTTCCACAGCCAGACTGATGCCTTTTCGGCAGTTTCACTAAGCCTCTTCAGTGCCCTTGTTCTCGACTGTCCCCTCAGCCCCAACAGTTTCAATAGATCATACAATAGATCATAACGTTCACCGAGTGCCAGAACCCTACAGATCCTGAGGGCTACGAGAAGCAAAGTTCAACAAACTGCTCGACGCTGTGCAAATGACTATTGGCTCCAGCTCAGTGAGAGCATCCAGATCGCAGCGCAAACAGGCAACATTAGACAAATGTATGACGGTATAAAGAAAGCACTTGGCCCCCATAAAAGTAAGACGGCACCGCTAAAAACCATCAGCGGAGAGAAGCTAACCGATAAGGGTGAGCAGATGGAGAGGTGGGTCGAGCACTACTCTGAGCTTTACGCTAGAGACAATACCGTTACGCCTGCAGCCCTTGATGCTGTCAATAGTCTGCCAACTATGGAGGAGCTGGATGCCGAACCAACATTAGAGGAACTCAGTAAGGCCATTGATAGCTTGGCCTCTGGCAAAGCACCAGGCAGTGATGGGATTCCTCCTGATTTAATCAAATGCTGTAAGAGCACGCTATTACATCCCCTGCATAGGATGCTGTGCCAGTGCTGGGAAGAGACAACTATTCCTCAAGACATGCGAGATGCCAAGATTGTAACACTGTATAAAAATAAAGGAGACAGAAGTGATTGCAATAACTACAGAGGCATCTCTCTTCTTAGTATTGTTGGTAAGGTTTTTGCCAAAGTCATCTTAATGCGACTACACAAGTTAGCTGAGCGCATATATCCAGAGGCACAGTGTGGATTCCGAGCTGGCAGATCAACAACAGACATGATCTTCTCTCTCCGCCAGCTTCAGGAAAAATCAAGAGAGCAGAAAAGACCATTATATATCGCCTTTATAGACCTCACAAAAGCATTCGACCTGGTTAGTAGGGATGGACTCTTTAAAATCCTCCTGAAAATAGGCTGCCCTTCTAAAATGCTGGAAATGATAAAGTCATTCCATGACGACATGAAGGGAACAGTCCAATATGCTGGAAGCACGTCACAGCCCTTTGATATACGAAGTGGCGTTAAACAAGGCTGTGTTCTGGCTCCGACCCTCTTCGAAATCTTCTTTGCCTTACTCTTGAAACATGCATTCAGAGATGCAACTGAAGGAATATGCCTTCACACTAGGTCAGATGGCCGTCTGTTTAATCTTTCAAGGCTGAAGGCAAAAACAAAAATCAGAAGAGTCACTATAAGAGACTTGTTGTTCGCTGATGATGCTGCAGTCGTCACTCAAAGCCAACAGGAGCTTCAGAGCTTGATGAATCGCTTCACTAAAGCATGCAAGGACTTTGGCCTCACAATAAGTCTAAAGAAAACGAATGTGCTGAGTCAGGATGTGGGTGCTGCACCAGTTATCACTATCGATAACTATGAATTGGCAGTGGTGCACCACTTCACATACCTAGGGTCTACCATCAATGACAAACTCTCACTGGATACAGAAATCGACAGCCGCATTGGCAAAGCTGCAGCTACCTTTGCCCGCCTCACATCGCGTGTTTGGGGAAACTCTAAACTCACAATGAAGACCAAAGCTGCGGTATATAATGCCTGCGTCACCAGCACACTCCTATATGGCAGCGAGACCTGGACGACCTATGCTAAGCAAGAAAGAAGGCTCAATACCTTCCATTTGCGGTGTCTACGCCGCATCCTCGGCATCTCGTGGAAAGTAAAGTGACAAATGTCGAGGTGTTGTCACGTGCTGGCCTTCAAAGTATGTATACGCTGCTTAGACAGCGCAGACTTCGCTGGCTTGGCCATGTTCGCCGCATGGAAGATGGTCGCATCCCAAATATCTTCTACGGACAATTAGCAGATGGCAAGAGAACAGTTGGGCGACCACAGCTGAGGTTCAAAGATGTGTGCAAGAGAGATATGAGGGCACTGGACATGGATCCAGCAACATGGGAGGATGAAGCTGCCGATCGCACAAAGTGGCGATGCTATTTACGGCACCACCTCAGATTGGGCGAAGAGAGGCTCACACAAGAAGCAGAGGTGAGGAGAAAACGTCGAAAGGAGCACCAGGAAAATAAGCAGTTGAGGGCTGTCACCTCAGGGGTGCATTCCCATAGTCAGTTATGACTGAAGGGGCTATTATTATTATTATTATTATTATACACTGATGCAGCCACAAGCCCTCTTGCACCCACTTCAACAGCCATGACCCTTGCGGTGAACCCATCATGTCTCAGATCCGCGGCCAGATCACTATACTTGGCCGCTTTGAACGAATGTTGCTCGTCTGATCTGGATTCAAATGACACGGTCAGTTCAATCAGTATGACCTGAAGCGTTGCTGAAGAATGAAGCACTATATCCAGCCATCTCTGCCATTTTCGGATACTCTCTGGATATGCTCCACGTCCAGGTAGGTCTACCGCCATCTCCCAATCATTTGCACAGTCAAGAAGAGATGGTAAACTGCTACCAGGTTTACTCGGTTTGAAGTGTGCTGACTTTCCCGCCCTCAGAAAGTATATATTTGCGGTGCTATATAATATATGCTATATAATATATATATATAATAAACTAATAATAAGAGGTATCCATAAACATGCTCTTAGTATGAATGGATAATACAGTAAAAAGCACAGAAGTTACCCAACAGAAAATTACTAGAAAATAGTTAAACACAATAACAAGAAGCTAGCCCAATGACAAAATTGACATAGTATTATGAAAAGAAAACAGAGAAACCTATCAAGTATACAGTAACTCGTTCAAAATAATATATAAATTAATTAAGGAATGTAACGAGTTAACTGGTCTCTACAATAATTTATAAGTTCAAAAATACATATCTAAAATACCAAGCCTGATGCTGGAATCCATCCTGGTGAGATGTCCCATGGAGAGATGAAATGTTGTGGTATCACTGGATCTCATTAGTCTTGAAGGATGATGAAAACAAATCACACAACAGAAAGTTCATGCATCAATAGAAATTCAGCTGCCATTGCTCTGGGCCAAAATTTCTTTGTCTTCGATACGCAAGTACATTTCAATTAGTCAATCTGATTTCAAGTATCAAACAATTTGTTGAACACTATTTAACTTACTAGTTCACAGTTTACAAAGCATAAATGCCACAAATTCAGGTCTAGAACGATGCAAATATCTCAGTCAATTGTTTACAATCAATGCATGTTGAACAGCTGATTTTTCGGTCTCAAAGTCTTTGTGTTATATGGTGACTGTGCTAATAGGCTCCCAATGTGTTTCTTAAGCTTCTCACATAGTATGGTTGGGGGGGGGGGGGGGGGGGGATGGTTCCCTAGCTTCCCCAAGTTCACCCAACTCCTTATACGAGCCCCAATTAATGTTACGAGCCTAGTAACTGCTGTCTAGGGGATGTGTTATGGGCTTGTGACAGAAGACAGGTACAGAACGTTCAAACAATAATCAATAACAAAATCCGAGTGCACAGTTTCACACATCTGAGTATTGTAACCAGTACAAATCTGACAAATCTAGTTATGGAAATACAATCACAATAATGGTGCATGACTTAAAAACACGCAATGACCAAGGGACAGACTTCCTTGTCACAAGCCAACAAATGCACTGCAATTACAATTCAATCACAATTCCATTACAATTCCAAACCCATGTACAAGCTATCACACAACACTCTGTCCAGTACCAACTCCGCATTCCATCTCCCCCAAAAATCTCACTGCCCTTTTCTAACAGCTCACCGCTCGCATTCCTCGCATGGGGTTTTCCTTAATCTCGCTGTCAGTCAAAATAGCTCAAGTGTACTCCTTAACCCATTGAGCGCTGCTCAATACTTACAACCAGCTTATTATTTTGTTATGACTAGTATCTGGATCTTGTAAGAAATATAGGCTTTCAAATCTGCTTTGGTTTTTTTAATTGTTTTTTTTTTAAACAATTTTTTGTTTTGTTTTTCAAGACACCCTGAAATCTGAGCCATTGACACCAGTAATATAATAAAATAGAATTAAAAACATATTTTCCAGAATTAATGAAAATTTTATAAAACTATAATGTATGTCCACTCATGAGATTCAGAAAATTTGCAATCAAGAGCTACACAATTTAGGACATCTAATAACTCTTTGCTTATCATGCATTGTTTATTTATTTCTATCTAAATCCAATATAATTGCAGATGTGCCTTACCAAACCCAGAGCATCAACACCATTGACAGATTGTACAAGAATGATTATACCAATCTTGTCTTTTTGACAAATGACATTTATGATGAGCCAGGAACAACAGGAAGTGATGTAATGTTGCATTCTGTTATTTATCATGACAGATCAGCAGACATTGGTGAAATCCAGAATGATTTCCAGGTCATAGTTCAAAATGAAAGTAGGTCAGATAACAGCAGCATGAAAAGTGATGGTCTTGATATGAGTTGTGGTATTGTAAATAACAAGCAGAGTGCAGCAGTACAGAACTCTTGTGAACATTATGTTTGTGGTGTAAAGCTAACACATTTTTCTACTGTGAAAAAACGAAATAGAATACATGCTGGACAGAAGCACAGTGATGTTTATGATGTAGGGTTTACAGGATGTAGTGATCTTAATAAAGACAAAAGAATATATACTGAAGAGAAGCCTTATAAGTGTGATGTTTGTGGAGTAGAGTTAACACGTTCTTTTAGTCTGAATTAACACAAAAGAATACATACTGGAGATAAACCTTTCAAGTGTGATATTTGTGGACTAGGGTTTACACAGTCTTGTAATCTTAAAACACACAAAATAATACATACGCGAGAGAAGCCTTACAAGTGTGATGTTAGTGGAATCGGGTTTACACACTCTTCTAGTCTGAAACAACACAAAATAAATCATACTGGAGAGAAGCCTTACAAGTGTGATGTTTGTGGAATTGGGTTTACACAATGTAGTAAACTTAATAGACACAAAAGAATACATACCGGAGAGAAACCTTACAAGTGTGATGTTTGTGGCATAGGGCTTACACAGTATTATGGTCTGAAAGAACACAAAAGAATTCACACTGGAGAGAAGCCCTACAAGTGTGATGTTTGTGGAGTAGGGTTAACACAATCTTCTAATCTAAAACAACACAAAAGAATTCATACTGGAGAGAAACCTTACATATGTGATGTTTGTGGAGTAGGGTTTACACACACTTCTAGCCTGAAACAACACAAAAGAATTCATAATGGAGTTAAGCCTTACAAGTGTGATGTTTGTGCTGTAGGGTTTACACAATATTGTCATCTTAATAGACACAAAAGTGTACATACTGGAGAGATGCCATACAAGTGTGATGTTTGTGGAGTAGGGTTTACACAATATTGTCATCTTAATAGACACAAAAGTGTACATACTGGAGAGAAGCCATACAAGTGTGATGTTTGTGGAGCAGGGTTTACAGAATCTCATAGTATGAAAGAACACATCAAAATGCATACTAAGCCTTACAAGTGTGATGTATGTGGAGTAGGGCTTGCATGTTGTAGTAAAATGAAAGCACACAAAAGAATACATACTGGAGAGAAGCCTTACCAGTACGATGTTTGTGGAAAAAGCTTTGCACAATGTTGTGATCTTAAAAAACACATAAGAATACATACTGGAAAGAAACCTTACCAGTGTGATGTTTGTGGAGTAGGGTTTGCAGAATCTCGTAGTCTGAAAGACCACAAAAGAATTCATACTGGAGAGAAACCTTACAAGTGTGGTGTTTGTGGAGTAGGGTTTAGACAGTCATCTAGTCTGAAAGGACACAAAAGAATTCATACTGGAGAGAAGCCCTACAAGTGTGATGTTTGTGGTGTACGCTTTACTGGAAGTAGTAATCTTAATAAACACAAAAGAATACATTCTGGAGAGAAGCCTTACAAGTGTGATGATTGTGGAGTAGGGTTTACAGAGTCTCGTAGTCTGAAAGAACACAAAAAACTACATACTGGAGAGAAGCCTTAAAGTTTGTGGAGTAAAGTTTACAGTGTCTTCTAAACTGAATGAACACAAAAGAATACATACTGGAGAGGAACGTTACGAGTGTAATTTTTGTAGTGTATTGTTTACAGGATGTAGTAGTCTTAATAAACACAAAAGAATATTTACTGGAGAGAAGCCTTACAAGTGTTTTGTTTGTGGAGTAGGGTTTACACAGTCTTTAATCTGAAAGTACACAATTAAATACACACTGGAGAGAATCCAAACAATTGTGATGTTATGTGGAGTAGGGTTTACATATTCTTCTGGTTTGAAAGGACACAAAAGAATACACACTGGAAAGATGCCTTACAAGTGTGATGTTTGTGGAGTAGGTGTTTACATGATCTTCTTATCTGAACCAACATACAAAAAAGGCATACTGGAGAGTGTGGTGTTTGAGGTGTAATGTTTACCATCTTGGTTAGTCTAAAGCACATAAAATAACACATACCACTACCAGAGAGAAGCCTTGCAAATGTAATTTTTGTGGTGTATGTAGTTTACATGATGTATTCATCTTAATAAAAACAAAAGAATGCACACTGAAGAACAGCCACACAAATGTAATGTTTGTGGTGAACGGTAAATACAACTTATGATGTTAATAAACACAGAAGAATATATTCTGGAGAGAAGTCTTACAAATGGGATGCTTGTGATATATAGAGTTTACACAATCCTCTAGTCTGAAAGAAAACAATGGAATAGATACTGGAGAGAAGTCTTACAAGTGTGATGTTTGTGATGTAGAGTTTACAGCATATTCTAGTCTGAAAGAAAACAATGGAATACATACTGGAGAGAAGTTGTGGAGTAAAGTTTTTACAGTCTTCTACTCTGAAAGCAAACAAAATAACACATGTTGTAGAGAAGCCGAACAATTGTGATGTTTTTAGAGTAGGTAGATCAGTGGTTCTAAAAGTATGGGAAGATCCAAGGGGACAAACGAACAAACAAACTTTATTTTCAAAGGGTTAAGAATTGGGCACGCAGGACCGTCTTACATTCTGCCCTTCTTCTCTCTGTCATCTTACATACCGTATCCTTTCAATAGCACCTGTATTTTTTGCATTATTTAAGCATACAACATTATTGAGGTCAAATAATAACATACATTTGTAACATCCAGACATAATCAAATTTAAGGGGGGGGGGGGGGGAATTATTAATTAAAATAAATTAACAAAAATTAATACCTTAAAAAAAACACACACACACACAATCTAAACCATTCATACAGTAAATAAGACATAATTTGAAACGTAATCAGATAATGGTGGCATATAATAAGAACTCGTGACATTTTGGCAGCATGGTGCAACAAGACCATACCAAAGGATTGGGAGATTGCCATCATAACACCAATTTTCAAAAAGGGTGACAATCGACAGTGTGGAAACCATAGAGGCATATCCCTACTCAGTGTCCCTGGTAAAATCTACTCTAGAATCCTAGAGCAGAGACTCCGACGCCTAGCTGAGCCACAATTGGATGAGGTCCAGTGCGGATTCCGAGCAAACCGAAGTACTCAAGACCTAATCTTCACACTCAGACAGCTGAGTGAAAAGGCCCTTGAGTATAAGAGTGAGATCCATCTTTGTTTCATAGATCTGGAAAAGGCGTTTGACAGGGTCCCCTGGAGCAAACTTTGGGACTGTTTGGCAAGGAAGAATATTCCAGCACCTCTGATTCATGCTATACAGAGCTTCTACAAGTCTTGCAGAAATTATGTGAGGACAGCAAACCATAAGTCAGAAGAGTTCAGGACCACCACTGGTGTAAGACAAGGTGATATCCTATCACCTTACCTCTTCATACTCCTTATGGACGATGTCATCAAGGCATGTAAGGAGAGAACAAGAAAGTATTCAGTGGGGTACTGGAAGATGAGACAGGTCTATATTTCGGAGCTGGCATTTGCTGATGATGTTGCCCTGATTGCTAAATCAGAGGCACATCTCCAATCCAACCTGCAAGTCTGGAAGGAAGAGCTGGAGAAGAGAGGGATGGTCATAAGCAGCTCTAAAACAAAATCCATGGTGATATCACGAGAAGAAAGAAGACATCAGATTAAGCTGGGAGAACAGGTCCTGGAGCAGGTCGACCACTTTAAATACCTCGGAGCTATTATAGACCGAAAGGGAGGCATCAAAGAAGAGTTGGCCACTCGAAAAGCAGCAGCTGGGAGACTTTTTCAGGCCATAAATCGAGGATTCCTCAGCAAGAGAGAGGTTGGTAAGAAAACGAAGATGGCTGTATACCGCTCCACCTATGTCCCAGTCTTGACATATGGATGCGAGTCATGGGCAATGACTACAACCCATAAAAGCCAGATCCAAACCTCAGAAATGAGGTATCTGAGGAAGGTGGTTGAAGTAACAAGAAGAGACATGGTACGCAACCAGACGATACGTCAAGGCCTTAAATCCCACCCCCTGCAGACCCAAGTAGAACAGTCCCAATTAAGATGGTTTGGCCATGTCTGCAGAATTGGAGAAGATCGGATACCACGACAAGCATGGGAAACAAAGAGCCAAGGATCCAGACCCCGAGGACGACCCAGAGTTCGCTGGGAGGACAACATTAGACAATCTTTGAAGGACAGAGGACTAGAATGGAACCAGGCCAGGAGGAAGACAGCCGATAGGATAGTCTGGCGCTCTCTCTTCCAAACCTCTACACCTCACGGTAGAAGGGGAGCGACTAAGTAAGTAAGACATTTTGGAAATCTGCTGAATTAGCTGGGACTGTGCTGTCAGCGCATGCGGAAAATGTTCCCACAGGTGAGCAACTTTGAGTCCCAAACAGATACTGCCACAGGGAGTGAATTGTTGACACCTCCACTACACGAGATCCAGTTTTATGACCTATGCTCCTTAGGGAGGTAAAGGGTATTGACTGATAGATGAGAATCGTACATATATGCCCATCTTGCATTTTGCCCTTTCTCTTACTCATCTTTATTCCTAGGTATCCAGACACTTTCCAACATACTTAAGGTATTAGTTCAATAGCGATGCAACATTATAAGTAGTATAAAAGCATACATTTACAATAATGGAAGAGGGTCAATAATGGAAGAGGGTCAACGCGGGGAGGCATTCGGTAGTAGGGGAGTGGTTAAAGATTTGTTGGGCTAAATTCAACAATAACTCTTACAGCGAAAAGCAGTTTAATTATACAGGGCCCTAGCATGAGTGTTTAAAATGAGAACATAGCCTGAGCAAACCCTAACCCACTGCCACCCCTGTTGTCATTTATCTTAGTTTGCCATACACCCCATAGTAGAAGTTCCAAATGTGGGGTACACATACAAGAGAAGCCTGTCAAGAGGGTGCAAAGAATTTTTGGTAATTGACTGCCTTATCCTATTCAAATATTGCATAGCAGCGTTGTTGAACAAAGAAAGGTTGTGGATTTGAAAGCCAACATTAGTGAGACTGGAACAAAATAGAAACGATAGATGGTGGAGTGGTTGTATTACTAGGATCATCACACAAAGCATAGTTTGCACAAGGATAACTCCATGAAGTGCTCAGATCTATCCCCTTGGAAGATCTCAGCACAGTGCACAAACTCCATAGTACTGACGAGGATCCAAATGTGTGTATACAGGAATCATACATTCTATAAATATTTTTGTGGTGGATAGGTTCCCCTACACGGATTGTCCTGTTTCTGTAACCCGTATTTATTTTTTAATCCTTATCCAAGAAGACTTGGCATCTTATCTCACTATCCAGGAGAATAGGTAGGGGGGAAGTACAGTATCATTAGTAACCATTGGCTCTGAAAAGAATTTCCATGAAATACATTTCCTGTACTTTGAATCAAACCCAGTACCTTTAGATTTATAGGTGGACACGATACCTCTTAGCCATTTCTACCCCCCCCCCCCCCCCAATTACAATATATTTTCACTAGGGGTGCCAGCTAGTCACAAAGCGAAAAGGGTGCAGTTTCATAAGTCTGCCCATGCTGGTTTCAACGGAATTTCAAGCAAGGCTTCTGCCATACATCCTCGTAGTGTGCCATGGATAACGACCCCTCTCGGGATCTGAACTAAACTAGCCGAGGTTCTTGGAGTCAGTGGATCCCTAAAGATGTGGTGTGCAGAACTCACAGATGAGTGGTATATGCTCTTGCACCCATTAATCCACTCCCAAATCATGGGTCAAATGATAACGGAGTCATCATTGAATCCCAAGTCTAAGGTTGACCAATGTGCTGAGAGACTGAATGGCTGTTGGGTAAGTAGTCTTGAACATTGGCTGTCTGGAGGCACCAGGCAGATGGACTCTGTAAGGACATCCCTTGCCTCTTCCCTGGTATGGTGGCTCTACCAGGGTAACCGAATATTTCCACCATTTATTGCAAATACACTATGAGAATTTTAACTATCCAGAATCATTGCAGGAGCTTTGGAGATCGTGCTCTGTCGTTGATACATGCAGCAAATGAAATGAGGAAATACAAATGCAGAAGGATATGTATGGGACAGAAGAGGAGAAAGAGAAAAAGAAGGGCAGGAAAAAGAAGGTTCAGAACAAAAGCAGATCGCATCTCGATGAAATGTGTGCGAATAGGATACTGGAATTGTCGAAGTCCCAATCAATGTGCAGCCATTATACAAACAATCATCTACATCTATGATCTAGAAGACAAATTTAAAAGCCAATAGTGTTGCCCAGGCTACAGATGTTAGCTGGAATGTTTGTATACGAGGGATTCCAGGGTAAAAAAGACACAATGACTGTCGCAATGGACCAGCAGGATGCTTATAACAGTGTGGACTTTGCAACCCTAATAGACTATAATGGCATGTGGTGTAAACCCTTGGATAACAAGGTGGATAGCAGCTGCTTTAATGGAGAGATCAGTTGCATTTCGCTTGGGAACTTGGACAATTGATCAGGTGACCATGGTTAAAAATGTATCCAAAGGGGAAGAATGGAGTAAGTCAGAGGAGAACTAGATAAACTACCAGCAGGTCATCATTAGCCTTGGCAGAGAGTGCAGATCTTGGGGCAGTGGAAAAGCAGAGCTGGAAATTAATCAGCTGATAAATGATCATGCTGTGGATGATGATGCCATTGTGTACACTGAATGATCTGTAGTGCATGGTGAGAAATCAGGATGGGGCTTCTCTGTGAGAATAAAGGGCAGGGTCATCACTGAACAGAGTAGAGCCTACATGACAACAACCTCCAGCATGAGAATGGAGGTAGAGACAATTACTGCAGCACTGAGATGGCTGTCTGAAACACCATCAACCAGGGCATTTATATTGTCAGACTCTCAAGCAATGCTTTCGAAAGTTCAGAATGGATTGCTGCAGCAAGAAAGGAAAACATTAATAGAATCCTCAAATCTTGAGGAACTGGTGTGGATCTACTGTCCTGGTCACGCAAGAGTATGTTGCAATTAGAGAGCTGACAGACTGGCCTCAAGAGCACTCATAGTGGGGACGCTGGACATGGAAAAGGGATAGATACTAAGGGCTTTTAATGATCGCCTGCTGAATAATGACACTGCAATGAATGAGTCAACAAGGCTGAGGCTGTTGGAGTTTTGCATCAAACGTGGGACTAGCAGAAATGGACATTAGAGAGGATGCATCCGTTGTATGTACAACCAGTGTGCTACAGGTATGAGGGTGAGTCATAAAATAACCTTAAAATGGCAATAAAAGTCAAAATCACGTAGTAAACAGTTGTGCTAAAGATATGTTATGCCCTCCCATTTGTGGTACCAGTGTGCGCATGCCCATCATCCTGATGAGGAGTATGATGTCAGCAAACTATAGCCAAGATGGTGCCCCTTGGTAGCATGCACGAGAGAAGAGCAGCATGCAGTTATCCATTTTTTGGGTAGTAAGGGTGAGAAAAAAGCACCCATTGGAGGATGAAGAGGCAGTATGGGAATGCTTGTGTGTTGCTTCAGCAGGTTTATGAGTGGCATAGGAAGTTTAAAAGTGGGGTGTCAACTGTGACTGATGCAGCTCACTCTGGCTGGCCTCACACTGCAACTACGCCGATGCTATTGCTGCAGTGGAACGAGCAATATGGGAAAACCGGCAGGTAACAATCGACGAGGTGCCTGGAGAATTGAAGATCAGTCATGGCTTGGTGCACCACATCATTCATGACATGCTGCAGTACCACAAAGTTCCCACTAGATGGGTAACAAAAAAACTCACACTTAACTGAAAGAATGTCATGTGGATGTTTGTGAAACACTGTTACGACATTATGAAGCTGAAAGAGATGGCTTTCTAAACCGTATAGTTACTGGTGATTAATGCTGGGTCCACTACTTCCAAGCATGAAGTGGTGACATTCATCATCGCTGAAAGAAAAGAAATTCTGTACAACGCGATCGGCCGGCAAATTGATGCTCTTGCTCTTCTGGGAATGAAAAGGCCCAATCCTGGAACAATACATGCCCAGGAGACTCACTATCAACAGCGAATCATACTGTGATCTACTTCAGAACCACTTAAAACCTGCTATCAGGTCAAAACATCGCGGCTTGCTCAGTTCTGGTGTGTTGTTACAGCATGTTAACGTGTGCCCGCACACTGCTTGTGCGACAGTAACGAAAATTGCGAATCTGTGTTTAGAGTGTCTTTCACATCCTGCATATTCACAGGACCTCGCACTGAGTGATTATCATGTGTTTGGACCCTTCAAGGAGGCACTCGGTGGCAAGAAGTTCAGTATGGACGATGAGGTGAAAGAAGCATTGCATATGCTGCTAAGCAGTCAGTCAGAAGAGTTTTTTTCTTGTGTAATCCAGGCATTAGTGAAGCGCTGGCACTCCTGCATTGAACTTGGTGGGGACTATGTTGAAAAGTAATTAGGTGCTTTCATTCCTATTTGTGCATATTCTGTTAATAAAAAAAAATATTAAGGTTACTTTTTGACTCCTCGTACAATTAGCATTCATACTCTTCGAAATTTGCTGAAGGAGACTGAGCAACTATGGGTTTGCCCAGAGTGCAGTAAAGTCGATTCTGATTTAACAATAACAATAAATAGAAAAATAAAGTTAACAGGTTACTAATATACTCTCTTTTACTACTGATGTACGTTTTTTATACTGGATTAAGTAATTAGGTTTTTTTTAAAATTAAATTATTAAGTAAGTTTATCTGTAGCTTTATTGTTTAAAATTTGTTGTGTGGCAGGGCCTGTAAGGCCAAAATAGGACTACTTAGCCACATGAGATCACGGCACAGAGGTGTCACAACTCAAGTCTGAAGCTGTCGCCATCTTCGCTTGCGATGGCCAACTATTATTATTATTATTAGAATTGAATAAATAGCCCAATTACATTTCACTGTTTTGATTTAGCTGTTGTTCTTATCCTCCACTATTTATAGTTATTTTATGTAATGTAGGGAAATGAGAAGGGGGAAGCTGAATGATTTGGGGATCTGAGGGAGTGGGGACTGAAACAAGTTTAGGAAACACTGGTTTTTACTGTCCTAAAAGAACTGGTCCAGTATGTTTGTCTATAACAGACTTTTAAAATTTGTCGATGAATAAGAGCAATATATTTTAGACTTTTGAAATGTGTTGATAAATAAGAGCAGGATGTAACAGACTTTTGAAATTTGTTGATGAATAAGTGCAGGATACAACAGACTTTTCAAATTCGTTGATGAATAAGAACAGGATTGTTGAGAACAGATTAAGTCTTGTATTAGTTTTGATGGTTCCATTTAACCCAGGGGAAGTAAATCTGTAAAAATGCTTGGTGAACAAGTTAGATTTTGGGTGGCGGCACTTGAATGCGATTTAGCTGTTAAATTGTTTAAAGGGAAATGTAATAGGAAAAAATCTTCCCGAATGATTGAAAGATAGTATGTACAGAAAGTGTGGTGAATGCGTTTATCTCAAATGTTGAGATGTATTTATTTTGTACTGTTTTGAGCGGTATGTGAATAGCTCTCGGCTAGTCCGCATGTATTGAGAGCGGTGTTCAAAACATTGGTGTCTCGTGTGTGCCCTGAGTGTGTACGGGAGAGCATTCTGTCCTGGGCGTTGACTGGGGAAAGTCAGCCCTGTGTATCGAGAGTGTGTGGCCGCGTAGTGCACTATGTAGATGTTTAGCGATGTTCTTTCGCAGTATGTTCAAGTGGATTCATGTAGAGATTTGTAAGGCCATAATTAATATAACTGCCGTGTTGTGCAGTCTTTGAGGAGTTTGAGACATGTAGAGATTTGTAAGGCCATAATTAATATAACTGCTGTGTTGTGCAGTCTTTGAGGAGTTTGAGACATGTAGAGATTTGTAAGGCCATAATTAATATAACTGCCGTGTTGTGCAGTCTTTGAGGAGTTTGAGACATGTAGAGATTTGTAAGGCCATAATTAATATAACTGCCGTGTTGTGCAGTCTTTGAGGAGTTTGAGACATGTAGAGATTTGTAAGGCCATAATTAATATAACTGCCGTGTTGTGCAGTCTTTGAGGAGTTTGAGACATGTAGAGATTTGTAAGGCCATAATTAACATAACTGCCATGTTGTGCAGTCCTTGAGGAGTTTGAGACATAGAGATTTGTAAGGCCATAATTAACATAACTGCCGTGTTGTGCAGTCTTTGAGGAGTTTGAGACATGTAGAGATTTGTAAGGCCATAATTAACATAACTGCCGTGTTGTGCAGTCTTTAGAGGAGTTTGAGACTTGTAGAGAATCTGTATACCAGATGCATTTGAGTTATTGTAAATTGTGTCTTTGTTGATGTCATCGTGACTTCGTTGTGACTTAATAAACCATTATTAACTGTCACCAGTCGTTTCATGCTCCATGAATCCTGTGTATGTACCGGTGGTGTGAACGACTGTACCAACACACACTCCACTTCAATATTGTAGAGAGTCACAGCACATTACACAGGCCATTTCAACTAAAACTGTTTACCCTCCTTTTCAACCAGCGTTTATTTTACAAACTGCAACAGTGTGCCTGCATCATTGCAACACTGTGTAGTTTACTTGATTGCAACAGTGGTGGCCAGTTTTTCGGGCGTAATGCCCATGACATTCACGTTGAAAATTACTATGAGATCTCAACGTATTCATAAATAGCCCTGTGTGGGCGTGGCCTAAATATCCTGTGCTTCAGAAATCTCGACCTGGTTAGCATTTTGCCTGTGTGGCGAATTTGATAAACCACGCACGCCTCATCCGTGGTAGTATTTCATGCCGATAGACCACAACAACGTCTGCAGTGGTCACGCAAGTTCAAGTAGACTTTGACAGTATTTGTACCAGCATTTGTACGGGTTGTGACTGATCCCTGCGATATTCGGGTTACCTGTGCCAGTTATCGCCATCACAAGTTCAAGATGTTATGATACATGGTGTTGCCGTGTACATTTACGACTACAGAGGAGTCAAGACTTGCGGTGTATGCTGTATGTCGGTTCCTGTCATGTTGTGCATTGTTGAGCACACATCATATTAAAGCGAGTACCTAGAGGAAAAAGAGTCAAGTTCCAGTGCCTTCCTGCAGTGGAGTGTTTTATCTTCAATCTTTGTGATATCCAGTGTCTTGGCAGAAAGGAACGGGATTATTTTCAGATAAGTGGTTTATATTGTGTGAATTGTTTTGCTTCATGTATGACGTCGAGTCTTCCTGAATTGTGCATTTCTTATTCTATTGATATCTATTGTTGTTATTGTCGATATCTATATCGATTGATTATAGGATTTGATGCATGAGTAATTTATGGCTTTATGACATATATAGACTTTTCTGATAATGATATGACTTGATAAAGGTACTATACAAAAGGAATTGGTGATACAGAATTGAGGAATAATCTCATTTCTTGACAAATAGTTAACATTGTGAGCTGGAAAGGTAATTGTCCAACTTTTGGAGACAGTAACTGGTTATAAGTATAAGTAATTACTACATATAGTTGACTAGGTAAGTAAGTCACTATGGCTGATGATGATAGGGATCCTGATGATATGATGCCTATATTAGAATATTTATTGAAGAAAGCTAGAGATGATGATGGATTGCAAGGCCCAGCCCTTGAAGCAGAAGTAATGGAAGAATTTTTGATTAATGCGTCAAGAGCACTAAGATATTTTACTGAGGAGAATTTTCAATCTTATCTTCATATAAGGATAGCCAAGGATTTAGCTGAGTTATTACGTTACCTTCGTTCATTTGTGTACAACTATATTGATGTTAAACATGATCATATAGTGAGGAGTATACACAAGGTAATTTTCTACTGCATTTCTGATGAGCAGGAAAAGAGGTTAGAAGATGAGGAATTAAGAAGGAAAAAACAACAGAAGGAAAACTTCAAATCAGAGGCACATCTTTAATCCAACCTGCAAGTCTGGAAGGAAGAGCTGGAGAAGAGAGGGATGGTCATAAGCAGCTCTAAAACAAAATCCATGGTGATATCACGAGAAGAAAGAAGACATCAGATTAAGCTGGGAGAACAGGTCCTGGAGCAGGTCGACCACTTTAAATACCTCGGAGCTATTATAGACCGAAAGGGAGGCATCAAAGAAGAGTTGGCCACTTGAAAAGCAGCAGCTGGGAGACTTTTTCAGGCCATAAATTGAGGATTCCTCAGCAAGAGAGAGGTTGGTAAGAAAACGAAGATGGCTGTATACCGCTCCACCTATGTCCCAGTCTTGACATATGGATGCGAGTCATGGGCAATGACTACAACCCATAAAAGCCAGATCCAAACCTCAGAAATGAGGTATCTGAGGAAGGTGGTTGAAGTAACAAGAAGAGACATGGTACGCAACCAGACGATACGTCAGGGCCTAAAGTGCCACCCCCTGCAGGCCCAGGTCGAACAGTCCCAACTGAGATGGTTTGGCCATGTCTGCAGAATGGGAGAAGATCGGCTACCACGACAAGCATGGGAAACAAAGAGCCAAGGATCCAGACCCCAAGGACGACCCAGAGTCCGCTGAGAGGACAACATTAGACAATCTTTGAAGGACCGAGGACTAGAATGGAACCAGGCCAGGAGGAAGACAGCCGATAGGATAGTCTGGCGCTCTCTCTTCCAAACCTCTACACCTCACAGTAGAACAGGAACGACTAAGTAAGTAAGTAAGTAAGGAAAACTTCTTGGAAAGTACTGCTGAAGTGAGTAAGCTACATGAAACAGTCTCTAGACTTACAAGTGATGTGCATAAGTCAAACTCAGAACTTGCTAGTATGCAAGCAAGTTTAGATTCAGCACTATTGAAGGTCAAACAGTTAGAAGCTCAGATAGAAGACAAACATGGGGAAGTTAGAAATCTCATGCAGGAACTTCAAGAAAATAAACAGATGTATGAGAAGTTGGAAATTCAGACCAAGGAACGTGAAGAGTCCTATAATAAAACACTTGTTGGTCTATTGGATGATAACATGGTCCTCAGTCGCCAAATTAAAGAAAAGAATGCGGTATTACCAGAAAAGGTTGATAGGCTTACGAATGGCCATGATAGTGAGATTTAGAGGGATGATAAAGAGAGAGTGGTAGAGTTAATGGTGGAGAAAGACAAATTGATTAAGGTTGAGAAATTACTAGCAGAAGAAAGCGACAAAGTTTTGGCTGTTAAGGAGTTAAATAAGAGGTTATGTGAAGAGATTTCACATAGAAATATTGAAATTTCAGAAGCAAGGAAACGGGTAGATGGCCTGCTTGACATTGTCTTGAAAAACAACATGTGGTCTACTGTCAATGTTGACAGCGGTAGACAGAAAAATGTTTTTCAACAAACTATGACTGCAAAAAGTCAGCCACATACACTTTTTGCTGAAAGACAGGTCAGACATAATGGACAAAGATCCTTTCGTGGGAAATATAATTTCACACGAATTTATGACACCCTTGCTTGCAATACTGATTCTTGGCGTCAGAATAACCAAGATAAGTCTACAGAAACAGTTAGTTCTGTTGATCATGAAAAGAAAGGTCATAAATTTCAGGTCAAAACTCTTAAGAGCAAACATTTATCTGCTGATGGAAATTCTCATAGGTTGACAGCAGAAAATAAAACTATTAGCATCCGTCCTAAAGAGGAGGACCATTATGTGCAGAGCAATAAAAATACTTTCAGTCCTACTACTTGTCAAACTCAGCTCAGTCAGTTTGACACAATTAGTAAGCATATTCCAACAGAGAAAAATAAAAACAATTTTGATAAGAGAAATAACCCTGAGGTCGAAAAGTACCAATGGAATTCAGCTAATAACAATTTTTGTCCTCAAAGATATAAGAGGCAATTTAACATATCTAAAAATTTTGATTGTAAGAATTTTGGAAACACTAAAGAGTCTTACAGTAATTTGTCTGGAAGACAACAAGGCCCATTTGATAGATATTGTTGTCAAAGGAAAGAGAGTAATAACAACAATGCTAACTTGATTCATAAAAATAACAATGATCACAATAGAGGACAGGACAATGTTTTCTATAGACAACATAAAGCCCCAAATGTTACTTTACATCACCAGAGTAACTTTGCTCAACAAAAGCCAAAGATTTCTTATAGTCAATGTAATAAGAATAATAATGGTCATGCTTTTGATGTCGAGAGAGCATCTCGTTGTTGTAAATGCAGAAAGTTTTTCAGAATACAGCAGTAACGACCTTCAGTTAAGGTCAGTTTGCTCCTAAACCTTCGATGTTGTCTACTGTGTCATGAGGGAAGAGTTGATGGCATCGTGAAGAAACCAGATGTTCACAGCCACAGATTGAATTTCCGTTTCCCCTAATTAAATCTCACAAGTGATTAAAATGGATATTTTCATTTGTATTTATTCACAGCTTTTCGATAAAAGTCAGCGCTCCCCATGTTTATGTTAGCTGTCAAGAAAGAAGGTCGCCTTTGAGCCCGGGTGTATCTGTTCAAGCGGAACCTGTCACCGTGCTAACTACGCAAGGGATATGTTACCTGTTGGTGTGATAACATGTTTACAAGTCCGCTGGAGATTTTTTTTTCTGTTTTTTTTTTAGGACAGTAAATATTATTGTATTGTATAGCATAGTACTTTATGCTGTTGTATTCGAATATCATGTATTTTCTTATGAAGATGTTCTGATGTCTTATTATTAGATTTTCTTGTGATTCTTATATTGGTGTATGTTGATGAATATTGTTCGTGTTATGAATGAAATAATGTGTAACATAACAGTTTGTACCGACTTATTCTTAACCTGTTGATGAAAGCAGTGAACTATGGTATCTTCACATTTAAGTCATAAGACTATGTCTATTTAGTCCATATTATTTATTTCTGTACTACTGTGTTGAACTTGGAATTTTTGCAGCTGTGTTTTTTTTAGATAATTTTTTTTAAATGCATGATGAGATTGCCAGCCAATGCAATAACTCATTAGTTAATATGGTGCAGTAGTCACCTTCAGAAAAGTCTCTGATTAACTTTAATCACTTTATTTAAATTTTTTTTTTCTCGAGTGTTGTTCCCATAATTGGTTAATATATTAGTACACTCTGATGATAGACAGTAAATGTTACAGTTAAATGTAATTTTGGAAATGTAACTTGATTGTATTAGAGAAAATTTTGTATTTGAATTTCATAATGTAGTCCGAAAAACTGATTTTTCTAGAACACGATACCTGAATCTAGACAGATAATTATATCACATACTCTATTTAAATTATGTTCTACTTATATATTTATAACTTTGTATGTAGTTAACAGTATGTTGTCCATGTCATTTTTCTATGACGTATTTTTTAGAAAAAAAAGAGAAAAAAAAAACGTACATATATTGATTGGTGTCTACATAGAGATAGAGACTTTTTATATGTCAATTAATTTTGTTGAAAATAATTTCTTTATTAGTTTATTAATTATAGCTCTAATTTACTTAAATATGAAATACTATTTTGTGTAACTTAGCATTACGAAATATTTTTACATTGTACTTTTTTGGGGAAAATGGATTTTTAAATTTTTTTTTCGAACATTTTATAATTGTTCTGGTCCCAGCGCTTGACTGTTCGCTATGGTTGATTACGTGCAGTGACATTGGTTCTTTAATAAGTTTTTTTTTTTTTGTTGATATTATGATGTATTTTTATCTAGCGCGTAACTATACGTCAGCGAAAACTTTTTGATACCGTTAATATTTTTTGTTTGCGTGATGTCTAGTATAATTTTTCATAATTTGATTAAATTGCTTATTATGCTCTATTTTGTCATAAGCTCTATTTTGTGATGTTAGTATATAGATATACTTCGTCATCTTTTGTTGTAATTTTCGATTATGATTGTATTTATTTAGATAATACGATGTTTAATTTAGATAGTTATTATAATGTAGTGTTACTATCTTTCTCTACATTTACATCTTTACTTTCTATCTGTCTTTGTTGACTATTCGTCATTCATTTACATCTTTTCTGTTATCTTTTCAGTATGGTTTCATACTTTGGTTATGCTTCCGTGCTTCATCTTTGATTTACTTCATTCTTCTTGTATACTTTTTCGTGGTACCCTATTTATACCTTCATTCTTTGTATTGTTAAGGTAAGTATGTGACTTTAGATTATGTAACTGGTTCTGTTAGTTGTATTTGTTTTTCATGTAGAGAATTGTTGGACTTATTTGTTGCATTGTGATATTATTTGATTCTTCTCATACTTTCCTTTATTACTGATCATTCTTCTTTTGCTTGATCTTGTCTTTTCTCTTATTATCGGTTGTTTTCTATTTAGTTTGTACTGAATGTACTTAGCGTGGATTTGTATTAGATTAATGTTGGTATGCTTGGATGATTACTTTGGATGTTTCATTTTCTACTTTACATGTATTTTTGATATTCTTTTGTAAATATGTTATTGTCCACTTAACATAAGGTAATTTTTGTAAGCGTGTGTTAGAGCTTTGCTGCACCCCATATTTTTGGTTGATGTAATTTTCAAAAAATGATGCAATCATTTTTTTCTCCGGGGGTGTGGTAAGCTCTTGAGAACAGATTAGGTCTTGTATTAGTTTTGATGGTTTCATTTAACCCAGGGGAAGTAAATCTGTAAAAATGCTTGGTGAACAAGTTAGATTTTGGGTGGCGGCACTTGAATGCAATTTAGCTGTTGAATTGTTTAAAGGGAAATGTGATAGGAAAAAATCTTCCCGAATGATCGAAAGATAGTATGTACAGAAAGCGTGGTGAATGCGTTTATCTCAAATGTTGAGATGTATTTATTTTGTACTGTTTTGAGCGGTATGTGAATAGCTCTCGGCTAGTCCGCATGTATTGAGAGCGGTGTTCAAAACAGCGGTGTCTTGTGTGTGCCCTGAGTGTGTACGGGAGAGCATTCTGTCCTGGGCGTTGACTGGGGAAAGTCAGCCCTGTGTATCGAGAGTGTGTGGCCGCGTAGTGCACTATGTAGATGTTTAGCGATGTTCTTTCGCAGTATGTTCAAGTGGATTCATGTAGAGATTTGTAAGGCCATAATTAATATAACTGCCGTGTTGTGCAGTCTTTGAGGAGTTTGAGACGTAGAGATTTGTAAGGCCATAATTAATATAACTGCCGTGTTGTGCAGTCTTTGAGGAGTTTGAGACATGTAGAGATTTGTAAGGCCATAATTAATATAACTGCCGTGTTGTGCAGTCTTTGAGGAGTTTGAGACATGTAGAGATTTGTAAGGCCATAATTAACATAACTGCCGTGTTGTGCAGTCTTTGAGGAGTTTGAGACATGTAGAGATTTGTAAGGCCATAATTAACATAACTGCCATGTTGTGCAGTCTTTGAGGAGTTTGAGACATGTAGAGATTTGTAAGGCCATAATTAACATAACTGCCGTGTTGTGCAGTCTTTGAGGAGTTTGAGACATGTAGAGATTTGTAAGGCCATAATTAACATAACTGCCGTGTTGTGCAGTCTTTAGAGGAGTTTGAGACTTGTAGAGAATCTGTATACCAGATGCATTTGAGTTATTGTAAATTGTGTCTTTGTTGATGTCATCGTGACTTCGTTGTGACTTAATAAACCATTATTAACTGTCACCAGTCGTTTCATGCTCCATGAATCCTGTGTATGTACCGGTGGTGTGAACGACTGTACCAACACACACTCCACTTCAATATTGTAGAGAGGCACAGCACATTACACAGACCATTTCAACTAAAACTGTTTACCCTCCTTTTCAACCAGCGTTTATTTTACAAACTGCAAGAGTGTGCCTGCATCATTGCAACACTGTGTAGTTTACTTGATTGCAACAAGGATATAAACAGGAAAGTGTGTTGTGTATACATACATATAAAAACCTGTGTGTCCTTCTTTGCACAAGTTATAAAAATAGAAATAAAACAATCAATTTAAAAAAGAAAACAAAAATAACATTTGTTTTAAAATGTGTTCCAAGCGACATGAAAACATAATATCATTTTGGTTTGTAGAAATTTATAAAGACTCTTACATTGAAGATTTCTAATAACAGGTTCCAATAAAAATCTCCTGGGTAGTGAGGTCAGATGTCTAGCCTTCTCAGATAAGAGTGAAAATATAGGAGGTCCAGTGTGCAAGTTAAAAATCCCTCTGCAGTTGGAAATCATAAAGAGTAGACCATATGGCCACTTGTGTCAAAATTTACAAAATTAGGAAAACATACCCACCACAAAAATATTTATAGAATGCGTGATTCCTCTATACACACATTGGATCCTCACCAGTGCTACAGAGTGTGTGCACTGTGCTGAGATCCTCCTTGTGTGATCTAAGGGAGTCTTCTTCTTCTTCTTCTTGCGATCGCATCTTTGATGATTACACCGTCAGACGAGTTCTCATGATGAATTCGACTGTTGTTTGAAGTTCCTCTTTAACTCCATATAGCTTTGAGTTTAGTGTTGAGTCATTGGGCCAGTATATCTTTCTTAACTGGTCATACAGAGGACAGTCCTGTAGAACATGCTCAGCAGTTTGTTTGTTTAATCCACATGTGCACAGTGGTGAAGCATACAATCGTAGCTTGTGCATGTGTTTATTCAGTTTGTTATGCCCTGTCCTGAGTCGAAAAATAGTTATCTGTCCCTGCCGGTCGAGAGTGTGATAGTCGTCTTTGGGTTGGTTCTGTTCTCTTCTTTTTTTTTTTTTTTTTTTTTTTTTGCGTTCGCCCGCTAATACTCGAGGCGAAATCTCAGGTTATCATTTATGTCTAACCTGACATTGATTTTACGTGAGTATCCCTTTATTTCTTGTACAGAGACAAATGTCCCTCGCCATTCAGGCAAATACTCGCCGATTTCGGAGGTACCCATTGCAGCTGGGTCGGCTCAGGAGCCGCCAGTCTCTGGTCGACGACACTTCTTCAAATGTTCTCGCCAGGTCTCGAGTTAATCCAGTCCAAATCCCGGTCGACGAAAAATCCTCAAATGCCGTCGCCCGGGTTTGATCCTTTATCACCCGGTCGCCAGAGCGGTGTTGTAACCACTACGCTAGCGCGGCTCCCCTGTTCTCTTCTGATAGTCTGGATAGCTCTCTTTTTCTCAAAGTATGTGACTTCATTATCTTCTTGTTCACATTCTCCTCCCTTTTTTGCAAGTTTATCTGCCTTTTCATTTCCGGGTACACCACAATGAGATGGTACCTACTGAAGTATGGTTCTCTTTTTGGCAGCTACCTTGTTTAGTTCATTTCTCAGATGCGGGAGTTTACCACCTTGAGAGCTTGCAGGACAGACAGTGCATCTGTGAGGATGACTACCTGGTGGCAGTCAGAGTTGGTGTTATAAATCATATTGGCAGCTTGCTCTAGAGCTTGAACCTCAGCTGTATAGTTGGAACAGAATTTACCAGTGGGAATGTGCCTAGTCTCATAGTGGTTGTCAGGATATGAGATAAAGATACCGGCACCTCCATTCCTAACAGCATTAGTTGCTGATCCATCTGTATAGGCATGTATCCATGATTGATCGGGATATCTTTCTTGGATCATACTCAATGTAGCAGTTCGTTTTTGCAGATCATTATACTCACATCCACTTGTGAGACCACTGACTGATGTATTAATTTGTTGCGCACTGCTGGCCTGCTCCCATGGTACAGGGTATAGGGTGGGCTTCAGTGGTGTTGTCTTCATGGATAGGTCTTTGTTGCGTGATAAATTCTCGCAACATCGTTTTATTACAATATCTATTTTATAACGCAAGGGCAACAACTGCTTGAAATTTATAGTCACTTTTCTCGGTAAGCATTTGTCTTCCCGCGTTGGTATTGAATGCAGTTAAGTTTTGAGCTGTGGTCTTTTTGCGCTGGACTGCGCATGACTGGTCTTGTTTTTTGGTCGATCGGTTTCCGCCCACCACTAGTGGAGTGAGCGATTTGAATGGCGAAAGAGATGCCTCGTTGAAGAGGGGATCTCCGCTATTTTTTGTTCTGTCAGGGATGTGTAGTCCTCTTAATGGATATTTCGTTTATTCGAGATAATACCTCTAGTGTTTCCCACATGTCGGGAGGCGTGATATTTCTGTGTATTTCCTGAAAGCAAGGTAAATTGACTTTTCATTAACTCTATCGATTTTGGGTCGTGAGCGATTTCGATTCATAGCCTGTCTTCGAAAGTCGTCGTCACGAGATGTTTTCCCAGCTCACATGTCGCTGTATTGTACTGCATCGGTTGATGCATGTACCAAGGACCATTACTTGCTACTTTGTTAAATGAACTAGGTTTGGAAAACCTTTATTATCTAGAGGATATTTTTGAGGACATTATTTATACTTCGGCAGACGTGTCTGTCTTGCTGAAGTCAAACTAAGGAGAGTGAACTGATCTCATACATCTGGTTATCTCCTGGCTGTTATAGAAAAGGATGGAGTTTTTCACCTGACTACATTTACAGCACTATGAAATATAACATGCATCTGACTCATCATTGTAATGCTGTCTACCGTCTATTGCTGTATTGAATGTTGCTGTGATAATGACTGTTTGATGTGCCTACATATTCGCGTAACCATTTTGTCACTGTGGCGTCCACAATAAATAATGAAGAAAAACGTCAACGGCTGTTTCAAGAATCATTGACTTTATACGTCGTGAGTTTACTGACGTCCTATGTGGATTGCCCTGTTATTTTTGTATGAACATTGTTTTGACTGAACACATCTGCACACTACACAAAACCAGACATGCGGATACCATCCATCATCATATGGCATCACGCATCATTTGGTGGCCATAAGCTGGTTTGATTCTGGTACCAGCAAACACGGGGTCCCTTACCCACTTCATTTTCAACAAGAATTCATCAGCATCCTTCAAGAAATTAACATTCTTCAATACAGTCAACATCTTCAAAATTTTCAAAGTACTCGGCGTTGCCCGGTAAAAGTCAAAATTTCAACTTTTTGACGGAAACAAGAATTTGACAGTACCCGGCGTTGTTACATGTTGCCGGATAACTCGGACTGCTGTTATCTTTTACGCAAGTCAAGCAAGTTGCTGCTGTCAAGGTTCCAGTGCTGTCGTTTTTGTGAAGGTCAAGTGCCGGTTGAAACGGGTTGTTTTCTGAAGAAGGCCAAGTACCGATTTCCATCAACTTACTTTTGGATTAGAAGGTCAAGTGCCGAAACAACTCAACACACAGTATTTCAGAAGCTCTTGTACCATCGTGTTAGCAGTGGAAGCAGTTCAGATGTGCCATCATCGTTGGAGCTTCGCTCTTTAGGACGTTGATTGACATCCGTTTTTTCTGCTGTTCTACGATTGGAAGCCTATAAGTTAAGTGGCCTGTTTGTATGTAAACTGTGCCCTTATACTTCTGCTGAGTCTTCTGTGTATCATCTCATTCTATATGTTATATGTCTATATGTTATTTGTATATTTATATGTTTATATTTCAGCGGGTTCTCGGTTGGGTGGTGTCTCCGTTAGATTATGCCACGTCATAGAGGTCGTCTATTGTGAGCGTTTTCTGTAGGGTTTGCAAATTTCCGATACTGGAATTTGCTAAGCGACTTCTGTTGCTATTTATGTTAGCTGTGATGACATGTTTTAATATTGTTTTCGTTATTATTTCGCATTCTTTAGTTTTGTTTTGATTTGTTTGTATTTGTTAGCCTACTCTTGTCTATAATTTAGTTTCATACAACATTTTTGTTTATACACTGTGGTGTCATGTATTTTGTTTAATTCTATCGCAGATATCGTCACATTTTTTGTGATATTTCATTAATTTCTGCTTTATTTTTAGTTGATTTCTGCGAACGTTTTTGTATTGTTGCTGATCTTTGTTATTGTTTACATTGTTATTGTTTACATTGTTTGTATTGTTTACATTTTCAATGTTTACATTCTGCATGTGTTTACATAGTCATTGTTTACAGTTATAGTAATTAGTTAATGGGCTATGCTAATGCACTGTTACTACTACACTGATGATAAATGAATGATGAATAGTGTCGTGCACTATTGAATGAGAAGTGCACTTATGATCAAGAATTGAGTGCTGATATTTCATATACAAGTTCTTTGATTGGAGACTTGTTTCCCACAGAGACTGGGATAATATAATGTGATGTGAATATACAAGTGCTTAATTAAGACTTGTTACACTTAGGTTTGAAATAAATTAGTTAATTATTTCAGGTTTTGGACTCATATGTTAGACAACATGTCTACATTTGAGCACTTTATTGAGCAGGGTAAATTGCTTGGGAAGACTGGTGATAAGTTAGAAGAATTTGCAACTGCTCGATATGATAAAGCAATGGAAGCTGAACAAAAGAAACTGCAGATGCAGGTGGATGAAAAAAGATTCCAAATGGAAATGGAAAAACAAAAAAGGGAATCAGAAGCTGAGGAAAGAAAACTCCAGCTACAGCTAGAGGCTGAGAATAAAAGACTTGAAAAAGAGGCTGAAAATAAAAGACTTGAAAAAGAAGCTGAAAATGAAAGACTTCAAAAAGAGGCTCAGGCTGAGGAAAGAAGATTACAGAGAGAGTCTGATGAGAGGAAAGAGAAAGCAAAAATGGAACATGAAGAAAAGGTCTTAGCTTTAGAGTTGGAAAAATTGAAATTGACGAGCATGAGTAATGGTAATGATTCAAACAAGGGTTCATCTTCTGGTAAGGCTAATAATGATACTTTTAAGATTAAGTTACCAACATTTAGTCCTTCCAGTGATGACATAATGTTCTATCTGGACAGATTTGAACAAGCATGTACAGCTCATAACATAGACAAAGCAAAATATGTTTATCAGTTATCAGGGATACTGACAGGTAAAGCTCTAAGTATATTAAATATGGTGGATGAACCTGACAAGAACAATTATGAGGTTGTCAGGGCCGCTTTGTTAAAGAAATATCAGCTTAACGAAGACGGCTATCGTCTACAATTTAAAAACATGTTACCTGAAAATGGAGTTGAATTCTCCGAGTTTATTGCAAGAATACGCATTACTTTCTCACGATGGGTTGAACTATCTAAGACGGAAAAAACTTATGAAGGACTTATGGACTTAATACTTAGAGACAAAGTCATGTCGTCTGTCAATGAGTCTTTCCTTGCTTTCCTTCATGAACGTAAACCTAAAACAATAAAAGAAATGGAAGATTTCTGTTGCCAATACGTAACTGCGCACCCACACATAACCATGGGTAACTCTAAGGTGAAAGAAGGTTTACCAGTTGCTTCGGCAGCTCCGTATGGTCAAAACTTTGCTCGTAGATTCCAACAAAATTTTGATAGAAAGAGTAGCGGTAATTTCTGTCAAAATCATGGAAATCAATTTCATGGTGATTCTTCTTCGAAGAATTGGAGACAACCTGATAGTACTCGTTACTATCACCCTAATAATTATAAGCATTTCAAAAGAGGATATGGTAATAGAGGTTATTCCTGCCGAAGACCTCAGAACCAAACAAATAGATGTTCGCATCAATGTGAACATGATAGTAATCGTGGAAACTGGAATTCGAACCAGGATAACAATTACAATAGAGACAATAATAACTGCAGAGATAATAATAACTCTGATAACTTCAGAGGTAATAATAGTCGGGGTAGATCTCAACACAAAAAAAAGAGATATCAGCAGGCTAATGCTGTACAACAGGAAACTGAGGGAGCCTGTAATCATGTTGTTGATAGTAAAAACTTTGACGCTGTCACTGGTTCTGCTTTTGACTTTGAGAGAGCAAACAAATGCCCCCAATGCAGTACTTTATTCGAACCGGGTACCATAACTACTTTGAGTTGTGGTCACCCACTTCCCGCTCTTCCTGCTGCTGTTGCGCATGACGGGAGGGGTTCTTTAATTCTACATAAGGGTCTTGTTAATGATACTCCGGTCTCACTACTTTTCGATTCCGGATGCACCACTATTGGTGTTAGACAATCGCTTGTAGATCCATCTTGTGCTACAGGAAGGGTTATTAAATGTGTCACATTTGGCGGCACTCTAGAAAAATATCCTACTGCTGTAATTCGCATTGCCACTCCTTTCTTTACTGGAGATGTGCATGCTTGTCTCTTACCTAATCCTATTGCGGACCTTATTATTGGTCGTATTCACGGAGTTAGGGAGTGTACCCCACAGCAGATTGCTGCTTGGGAAGATAATAACATGCAAGCTACAAATGCAGTAGTTACAAGAGCACAAGCTCTACAAACACCCGAAACTTCACTGAATAGTGATAATGAAGTTGATAGCCAAGATAGTCACTTAGTAATCACTCGTGACTCTTTCATAAAATTGCAAGAAGAAGATCCTTCTTTAAAAAAATTCTTCGTTCTTGCGAAGAAAGGTGATCCGAATCAGGATACAAATAGAAAATCTTGGATTGCAATGAGAAACGGCGTACTTGTACGTATGGTACAAGATTCGACTACGTCGGCACATTCGCAAATTCTTGTTCCCAAGAGCATGAGAGTGCAAATATTACAACATGCTCATGACTCGCAATGTGCTGGACATATGGGTTTTGCCCGTACGAAGTCGAGAGTCCTTGCGGCTTTCTTTTGGCCTTTTGTCAATAAGGACATTCGTATTTACTGCCGATCATGCAAGGTATGTCAGGAGGTCAAATCTAGAGGACCACGACATGCTGCGCCTATCCAGGCTGCTGACATTCCTATTCGGCCGTTTCAGAAAATGGCCATAGATATTATTGGCCCTTTTAAGGTCAAGTCGGCCAGAGGACATCAGTTTATCCTTACATGTGTCGATATGTGCACACGTTGGCCAGAGGCTATTCCTCTTAAGAGCATATCTACTACAGATATCGCAGATGCTCTTTGGTTGATATTTTCTCGCTTGGGGTTCCCCAGAGAAATATTGTCAGACCATGGCACTCAACTCATATCTGACACTATGTCACAGGTAATGTCTACCTTACATATTGAACGATCTCTCAGTAGTATCTACCATCCTATGTCTAATGGGTTAGTTGAGCGTCTGAATAGAACGCTCAAGACTTTGCTTGGTAAGATAACTGAAGATCATCCTCAAGATTGGGACAGGGTTTTACCCGCGGCTCTCTTTGCCTATAGAGAAGTCCCTAATGAACACACAGGATTTTCTCCCTTCGAACTTGTCTTTGGCGCGCGTCCACGCGGCCCTATGTCTTTATTACACGATCTCATCACTGCCGATGATATTAGCGATGAAACTCAATCCTCATATGAGTATGTCATTGCTCTTAGACAAAAGATCATTGAGGCATGTAAGCTAGCAACTGCTTCATCAGAAATTGCTAAAGAGAAGGCAAGGCAGTTTGCTAACAAGAATAGATGTCTACGACAACTTTGTCCAGGTGACAAAGCATTCGTCCTACTCCCCAGTAGGGAAAATAGACTTCTTATTGCATGGAAAGGTCCGTATGCAATAGTCTCTCGGATTTCCGATGTTGACTATGTGGTCGATATTGATGGAAAGCATAAAACTTTCCACATAAACATGCTTTCGGAATTTCACGAACGTCCGGACTATTTGCTGCCTATTTTCCAGGCAACGGATGATGCTCCTGCACCTCACGGTCATTATTCATCCCTGTCTGTCATACAGGATGAGGAAGCTACCTTCTCTGATGTCAACCTTCCCCTTCCAGTGGTTCCATTACATTCCACGGAATCTTGGAAAAACGTTTCTGTTTCTCCTAATCTTTCTGGTGACGAACATCGACAAGTCTCGTCGATGTTACAAACATTTCAGGATGTTCTCACTGACATTCCTGGACACACAGATGTCATAGAACATGACATAATTCTTACCGACAATAATCCAATTAGGGTTAGGCCGTATCCTATTCCTATACACTTTCAGTCGCAAGTGGAAAAGGAATTGGATGAAATGATTCAATTAAATATAATTGAACCATCGACTTCACCATATTCTTCTTCCATGGTTATTGTCCGGAAGAAGGATAAGAACATACGAATTTGCGTTGATTATCGCAAATTGAATCAGGTCACAAAGTTCGACGCTGAACCGATGCCTTTGTTAGAAGATCTACTGATTAGACTTTCTAATTCTAGATTCTTCACTAAACTTGACTTGTCTAAAGGTTATTGGCAAGTGCCTTTAGCAGAGCATGCCAAACCTCTTACTGCTTTTTCTACACCTAGGGGTCTATTTCAATGGAATGTTATGCCTTTTGGTCTCATGAACGCCCCTGCCACTTTCGTTCGCATGATGCGTCGAATTCTGTCACATCGTTCGGATGTCATCGCATACTTAGATGACATCTGTCTCTTCAGTGATACCTGGGAAGATCACTATTTAGGGTTATATGACTTACTGTCCACTCTACGTGAGAATAATTTGACAGCAAAACCTTCTAAAGCTTTTGTTGGTTTTGGTGAAATCTCTTTCCTGGGTCATCGTGTTGGTCATGGTCTCTTGAAGACAGAAGACCACAATACTTCCAAAATACTGAACATCTCTGTTCCTAAAACGAAGAAACAAGTTAGGAGTCTCTTAGGTTTAATTCAATTTTATGGGAGATTTATTCCAAATTTATCTTCGATCATGGCACCTCTCTCAACATTGTTGAAGAAAGGTTCGCCTAATCTGGTCCGTTGGTCTGAAGAATGCCAATCTTCACTAGACCAAATCAAGAATATATTTTCTTCTCCTCCCATCTTAAGATTACCTACTCTTGATAGGACTTTTGTTCTTCGGAGTGATGCTTCATCCACTGGGATTGGAGCAGCACTGATGCAAGAATATGCAAATACTCTGCATCCTGTTATGTACATTTCTAGAAAACTAAATGCGGCAGAGAGGAACTACTCGGTTTTAGACCGTGAGTTGTTAGCGATGGTTTGGTCAATTCTAAAGCTACAAAGATTCCTCCTGGGCGCACATTTCATTCTAGAGACTGATCAGAAAGCTCTTACAGCTATTCAGACTAAGAATTTGAAGAGTTCGAGATCCACTCGATATGCTATAGCTCTTCAACCTTTTCACTTCACGGTACGAGCTATCCGTGGTGCGGATAATGTGATGGCTGACATTTTGTCTAGATGCCCACATGACTCCAACTAATACTTCTGTCCTATATTTCCATATATTACAGAGTCATAACACACCTATATTTCTACAATAGATTAGCACATCTGTACTTACTTTATATGTACACACTATCGTGCTTTGTTGTCATCTTCTTCTGTTCGTTTTTTAAGATGATAGAGGAGGACTGAGTAGTTAATATAAGGGCCGTTAGTTTACTAAACAGCCACAATTATTAATAATGTATTGTACCTTATGAAGCATATTAGTTATTAATTAGCATTATATTGCTTGTACTTTCTCAGAATGTCATTGTTGAGCTGAGGACTTACCTTACTAGTATCAAGCATGACGAGTTCTAGATTGTGTACTTACCCTCGGAATACCAGAGCATATGTCCTGGATCGTCATGTAGTTTAACTTTACTATGTACTTATGTCATTACATGTCAAAGAATGTACTATTTAAATTTTCCTATCAGATTTGTACATCCATTTTTAAAGACAATATTAGAGTATGCTGTTTAATGATGATTATAGTAACTTGCATACGTATATTGTGTTTACATGCTAACGTGATGTGTGTTGGTGACACCTCCCCGATGTGAATATTTTTTGAGACATATTTATTTTTCTGTTGAGGTATATCCTCACCAGACACTCTATATTTAGCCTATGTTAGGCAATTTAATTAATTATCAGCGCATAATTCGTGCGTTTTGAGCCGCTTATCGCATGCTCTTTGATATTTAAAAAAAAAATATGTTCCACATTTTTTTTTATCGGGAGGAGGTGGTGATATGTTGCGTGATAAATTCTCGCAACATCGTTTTATTTCAATATCTGTTTTGTAACGCAAGGGCAACAACTGCTTGAGATTTATAGTCACTTTTCTCGGTAAGCATTTGTCTTCTCGCGTTGGTATCGAATGCAGTTAAGTTTGAGCTGTGGTCATTTTTGCGCTTGACTGCGCATGACTTGTCTTGTTTTTGGTCGATCGGTTTCCGCCCACCACTAGTGGAGTGAGCGATTTGGAATGGCGAAAGAGATGCCTCGTTGAAGAGGGGATCTCCGCTATTTTTTTGTTCTGTCAGGGATGTGTAGTCCTCTTAATGGATATTTCGTTTATTCGAGATAATACCTCTAGTGTTTCCCACATGTCGGGAGGCGTGATATTTCTGTGTATTTCATGAAAGCAAGGTAAATTGACTTTTCATTAACTCTATCGATTTTGGGTCGTGAGCGATTTCGATTCATAGCCTGTCTTCGAAAGTCGTCGTCACGAGATGTTTTCCCAGCTCACATGTCGCTGCATTGTACTGCATCGGTTGATGCATGTACCAAGGACCATTACTTGCTACTTTGTTAAATGAACTAGGTTTGGAAAACCTTTATTATCTAGAGGATATTTTTGAGGACATTATTTATACTTCGGCAGACGTGTCTGTCTTGCTGAAGTCAGACTAAGGAGAGTGAACTGATCTCATACATCTGGTTATCTCCTGGCTGTTATAGAAAAGGATGGAGTTTTTCACCTGACTACATTTACAGCACTATGAAATATAACATGCATCTGACTCATCATTGTAATGCTGTCTACCGTCTATTGCTGTATTGAATGTTGCTGTGATAATGACTGTTTGATGTGCCTACATATTCGCGTAACCATTTTGTCACTGTGGCGTCCACAATAAATAATGAAGAAAAACGTCAACGGCTGTTTCAAGAATCATTGACTTTATACGTCGTGAGTTTACTGACGTCCTATGTGGATTGCCCTGTTATTTTTGTATGAACATTGTTTTGACTGAACACATCTGCACACTACACAAAACCAGACATGCGGATACCATCCATCATCATATGGCATCACGCATCATTCTTCTT